>CM053772.1:1010560-1167795 GCA_028658325.1 Potorous gilbertii
AAAGAGATCCAAAAAGAGAAACTCCTAGGAACATTGTGGCCAAATTCCAGAGTTCCCAGGTCAAGGAGAAAATATTGCAAGCAGCTAGAAAGAAACAATTCCAGTATTGTGGAAATACAATCAGGATAACACAAGATCTAGCAGCTAATTATCTTCTCTTTGTTCTGTATAGAGCTTGTTTTATATATATTTATTTGCATATTATTTTTCACATTAGATTGTAAACTCCTTGAGATCAGGAACTATCCTTTTGAATCCCCTGTACTTAGCACAGTGCTTGGCACAGAGTAATTGTATAATAAGTATCTCTTGTTTGTTTGACTGTGAATTGTTTCTCTGGGGTAGTGTTGGACAGCTCCTCAGGTCCCTTCCAACTCCTAATCTATATCCTATGAGGATTCTACGAACAAGTTGACTTTGCATTGTCTATCGTTGGGATCACAATTTCATCCAGATTGATGTTCCTCCACTGCTCCTTGCTCTCCATGATTTTTTGTGCATGGTTCTCTGTAACTCTTTCAATGTGGACTTGTGGGATGGATGTCCCTCAGGCCTCCTTCTGGGTTTTTTAATGCTTTTCTGGGTTCAAGTGCTTGGCTTGGCTTGTCCCTCATTATTTCTGGTTGACAGACTCACCAACCTTTCAGCTTCTTTACTTTTCAGGAGTAAATTTTCATGCTGAGATGATATAGTCTGTGCATGCCCATCATGCCTATTGCCATTTCCACATGCAAGTCCTCATTGGAGCAATCACTGCAGAAGCTTTTGAAGTGTGTCAGTTAGCATTTAATATTAATAATGTTCTGACAGCTTCAGGAAATCCACAGAAAGCTATGATGCATTTGGTGTAATAGAATCTCCCAGAGACATAGCTCGGAGATTAGTGAAGAGATGAAGAGCCTAAAAGATCTGCTAAGAAAGCTATTTATCAGCTGATAAATCTAGTCCGAATAGTCTGGCTCCCCATCCCAGCTTGCATCAGACACTCCAGCTTCAGAAAAGCAGATGTAATGGGACTAAAAAAAGAAAAAAAACAGGAGCTGAATTTTCTGCACGGTCTGGGGTTAGGCTTTAAATGCACTTCATTTGTCCAAGACTGCCTCTAAAAGTCATGTTCTGCAGGGACAGGCTGCACTTCCTCTTTCTCAAACCCCCCAAAATCCAGAGCATGTTAAAAAGAATGAGCCTTAGCTGCTTCTCTCTAACTCAAACCACAGTCTAGGAAGACCAACTAATGACCAGAATGGATTAGTGTGAGACAAATTCCCCGATCATTAATCTGACCACATCCCTGGGCACCCCAACACCTATGACTGGGACTTAGGAGCACAAGACAAATAATCAGAAAGTGCTGAAGAAGGGAACATCAACAATAGCCTCTTTGCATTTCTTTATTTTGACCCATTTGAAATAAAAAAGAAGTCCCTGCCACTCTCTATGCTCCAATGGTAATTGAAAGCATAATTTAAAACTTATTTTTTTGTAATAAACACAGTTAAGACAAAAGGCAAAAAAAGCAAAAATGGATCTGTAACAGAGTTTTCCTCAAAATACTGACCTAAATATCAGTATGACCTTTGCTGATATTTCCAACCATTCACAACATAAATTCCAATGGCCCTTTTTCAAACGAACAGTTTGTCTGAATTAAAACCTGTGAAATAAAACACCACTTCTTTGCCAAATCTTAGATCTTCACAGTGTCTGTACTCCTTAACATGGTGCAGATCACAACCCCTCCATGACTTTCTATCTCATGCTACTATTATCCATCTCTTTCCATCAGGAGGATTTCCCCAATGCACTGGAATGTGAGAAGTACTTGATTTTCCTTCTGGGTCCCTAAATGAGTAGATTACCTGCCTTTGGGGTCAAACATAACCTCAAAGATTTCTTCAGCCCACTTCTCAAGTGTCAAACCTTAATAACATGTGGCTGTCCTCTTGGATCCAGTTCATATCTCTCCTTTTGGTGCATCATTAATTTGGATTCTTTGGAGACTGGTGTATAGCCATGTAATATCACTGGGGAAAGAACTCACAGAATCTAACAGTCAGAAAGGGCTCAATGGTCCAGTCTATATCAGAAGAAAATGTTCTCTCCCACATACTTAGAATGTGGTAATCCTGCCTTGGCCTGAGATCCTTTAGGGCCAGAGCATCCACCAGCTCCAGAGCACCACCCATCCCGCCTTTGGACACTTTTACCTCTTAGAACATTATCCTACATCACACCGAAGCTTTCATCTCCATTTCCACCCATTATTTCTTGTCCTACACTCTAGGCTGAAGCAGGGTCAAGTTTTGCTCTTAACAGTCATTCATATACTTGAAGGTATACATCTCTCTTGTCTCCTCATCATCAGCTCTTCTTCAGGATGAATGCCCTTAGTTCCTTACTGTAGTGTGCCCAGCATCACCACCAAATTTTAAAAAAAAGCTATCTAACAATATAACAAAAATGATAAAGACAAAGACTAAAAGCCCTAAATGCACTCTTTTTTTTTTAAAAAAAGAAAACTTTTATTTAAAGTGATTTCCAAATTCCACCCCTTTTCCCTCTTCCTCTCCCCTGCCGAGATGGTAAGCAATCAGATAAAAGTTATACATGTGCTATCACGCAAAACTTTTCCATGTTAGTGATTTTGTACAAGAAGACTCTAATACAAAAATGAAAGAAAAGGAGTGAAAATAGTATGTTTTTCAGGTCCTTCTCTGGATCAGGTCCTTCTCTGGAGGTGCATAGTACGTTTCATCGTTAATCCCTTGGGATTGTTTTGAATCAATGTATTGTTGAGAATGGCTAAGTCATTCACAGTTCTTCACTGAACTGCTGTTACTGTGTACAACATTCTCCTGGTTCTGTTAATTTCACTATGCATCAGTTCACATAAGTCTTTCCAGGCTGTTCTGAAATTATCCTACTTGTCATTTCTTATAGTACAATACTATTCCATTACAATCATATACCCCAGCTTATTTAGCCATTCCTTAGTTGATGGGCATCCCTTCGGAGTCACCACAAAAAGAGATGCTATATTTTTGTACAAGCAGGTCCTTTCCCCTTTTTTGGATGCCTTTGGGATATAGACCTAGCAGTGGTATTGCTGGATGAAAGGATATGCATAATTTTATAATCCTTTGGGTATAATTCCAAATTATTCTCCAGAATGATGAATTGAGTTCACAACTCCACCAACAGTGCATTAGTATTCCAGTTTTCCCACATCTCTTCCATCATTCAACATTTTCTTTTTTTTTGTTTTATTAACCAAAGGTGTGAGGTAGTACCTCAGAGTTGTTTTAATTTGTATTTCTCTGACCAATAGTGATTTAGAACATCTTTTCATATGACTATAGATGACTTTGTTTTCTTTGTCTGAAAACTGATTGTTCGTATCCTTTGACCATTTATCAATTGGGGAATGACTGAATTCTTATAAATTTGATTCAGTTCTCTATATATTTGAGAAGAGGGCTTTATCAGAGATACTTGCTGCAAACTTTCCCTCTATTTTCTGCTTTCCTTATAATTTTGGTTTGTTTGTGCAAAACTTTTTAATTTTGTACCATCAAAGTGATCTATTTTACATTTTGTAAAACTCTATCTTCTTTGGTCACAAATTATTCCCTTATCCATAAGGCTGACATAAACTATTCAATGCTCTCTTAATTTTCTTATGTATCACCCTTTTAGTTGTCAATCGTATCCATTTTGACCTTATCTTGGAATATGGTGTGAGATTTTCTATATCTCATTTCGGCCATACTGTTCTTCAGTTTTCCTAGCAGATTTTGTCAAAGAATGAGGTTTTGTTCCAATAACTTGGATCTTTGGGTTTATTATATATATACTAGATTAATATGGTCATTTACTATAATGTAATTTATACCTAATCTACTCCACTGATCCACCACTCTATTTCTTAGCCAGTACCAGATTGTATTGATAATTGATGTCTTATAATCAAGTTTGAGATCTAGTATGGCTAGATGTCATGTTAATTAGAGTTAAAGTTCTTCCCCTGTCCATTAATAGGCCTCAGCTAGATCCCATTAAGGGGAGTTTGATTAGGGGAGGATTTTTTTTGTAGGAATGCCCACACTTTTTGTTAATTAATGAGGTACTGGGTCATGAGGGTCTTGCCCTCCATCTCTGAGAAGTATACATATACACTGAGGTGAGGTTTTGCTTTGGGAGCTTGGAAGAAGTTTCCTGTGACAGGTGAAACTCTGGATAGCAACACCATTCCCCCCACCCCCAGCTTTGAAAAACCAGATGTTGGTGCTTCTCTCTCTGGTAACTATGTATGTATGCAATGGTCAGACAGTTTGATCTATCTTTTGATCTGTAATGTATGTGTTGCTTATGATCAGAAAGTTAGAAGCCCTGTCTCTTGGTTTTTATTTCTCTGCTTGTATTTTCTCTTTGGTGAATATAATTAAAGAAGATTGTTGACATCTCAAAAGTTGCTTTCCTTTTAGAAAAGCAGATCTAAGAACATGTGCAGTGGACCCTCCTGTTTATGATAGGGTGTTTGCTGCTACCCTAGAGCACTTTCATATTTTTTTCACGGAATCCCTTGATATTCTTTTGTTCTTCCACATGAATTTTGTTATTATTTTTTCTAGCTCTATAAAATAATTTTTTGATAGTTTGATTGATATGACATGGAATAGATTAATTTATGTAGAATTGCTATTTTTCTTAACTTGATTCAGCCTACCCATGAGCAATTAATATTTTTCCAATGGTTTAGATACGATTTCATTTCTGTGAAAAGTGTTTTATAGTTTGTTGATATAGTTCTTGGGTTTGTCTTGGCAGGTAGACTCCCAAGTATTCTATATCATTTACAGTTATTTTAAGTGGAATTTCTCTTTCTATATCTTGCTGTTAGTCTTTATTGTTAATCTATAGAAATGTTGGTGATTTATGTAGGTTCATTTTGTATATTGCAACTTTGCTAAAGTTGCTAATAATTTCAAGTAGTTTTTCAGTTGATTCTCTAGGATTTTCTGAGTATAACATCATGTCATCTGCAAAGAATGATAGTTTTGTTTCCTCATTGGCTATTATAATTCCTTTAGTTTCTTTTTCTTCTCTTATTGATCTAGCTAACATTTCTAATATGATATTAAATAACAGAAGTGATGATGGGCATCATTACTTCTTCTCTGATTGTATTGGGAAGGTTTCTAGCTTATTTTTATTACAGACATTGCTTGCTGATGGTTTTAGATAAAATATTACTTATTATTTTTAAGCAAACTCCATTTATTCCTGTTTTCTAATAATTTTTTAAAATAGAAATGAGTACTGTATTTTGTCAAAGGCTTTTCCTGAATCTGTTGAGATGAACATATGATTTCTGTTTTTTTAAATGGTTAATTATGCTTATAGATTTCCTAATATTGAATGAGCCCTGCATTCCTGATTTACATCCCATCTGGTAACAGAGTATGATCCTTGTGATATATTGTTATAATCTCTTTGCTAATATTTTATTTAATATATTTGCATCCATGTTCATTAGCGAAATTGGTCTACAATTTTCTTTCTCTGTTTTGACTCTTCTCAATTTCGGTATGAGCACCATATTTGTGTTGTAAAAGAAATTCTATAGACCTCCATTTATTTTTTCAAATAATTTATTTAGTATTGGGATTAATTGTTCTTTAATGTTTGGTAGAATTTGCTTGTGAATCCACCTGATCCTGGAGATGTTTTCTGAAGAAGTTCATTGGTGGCTTATTCAATTTATTTTTCTAAGATTGGGTTAAGTATTTTATTTCTTCTTCTCTTAATCTAAGTAATTTGTATTTTTGTAGCTCTCTGTGCATTTTATTTGCAGTGTCAAAATTAAGTGGCGTATAGCTCCTAACAATTGTCCTTATCATTAGAGGTTAATTTGTCCCTTTCATTTTTGATACTGATTGGTTTGTTTTCTTCTGTTTAAAAACCAAATTAACCAGTTGCTTTTCCTCTTTTTTCATAAAATCAAATTCTATGTTAGATGATTTTCTTTCAATTTTTAAAATTTCTCCTTTGCTTTTCAGGATTCCCAATTTGGTGTTTAATTGGGGATTTTTAAATTGCTCTTTTTTGGTGGGTTTTTTAGTTGCCTGCCCAATTCATTGATCTACTTTTCCTCTATTTTATTGATTTAAGCAATTAGAGATACATTTTTTCCCCTACATATCACTTTGACTGTATTCCATAAGTTTGAGTATGCTGTTTCATTGTTGTCATTTTCTTTAATTATTTCAGTTATTTGTTCTTTGACACCACTTGTTTTTAGGATTAGATTATTCAGTTTCCAATTAATTTTTAATCTCTCTTTCCATTGTGTATAGTTGAATGTAATTTTTATTGCATTATGATATGAAAAAAATGAATTTACTATTTCTACTTTTCTGCATTTGGTTGTGAGAGTTTTATGTCCTAATATATGTCCTAACACCTACATTTTTTTTTGTGTAGGTGTCAAGTACTTCTGAGTAAAGGTATATTCCTTTCTATTCACATTTGGTTTTCTCCAGAGATCTATCAAATCTAAATTTTCCAGACCTTTATTCATCTCAACTTTTTTCTTGTTTATTTTTTATGAGATTTATCTAGTTCTGAGAGGGTAAAGTTAACATCCCCCACCAATGTGATTTTATTATCTATTTCCTCCTATAACTCATTCAACTTCTCCTTCAAAAATTTATTAGCCATACCATTTGGTGCATGTACGTTTAGTATTTATATGACTTCATTATCTATGGTGCCTTTCAGCAAGACACAGTTTCCTTTCTTATCTGTTTTAATTAGACATGATTTTGCTTTTGCTTTCTCTGAGATCTTTATTGCTACCCCTCCTTTCTTTGTTTCAGCTTAATCATAATAAATTCTTCTCCAGAAGCTCCAGCTTAACTTTATTCTGTTTAAAACGTGTTTTTTGTATGTAACGTATTGTATGATTCTAGTTTTTAATCCATTTTGCTATATACACTTCTGTTTTATGTATGAATTCATCCCATTCACATTTATAGTTATGATAATTTTGTATTTCCCTCCATCCTATTTTTCCCTTCTATGTCCCCTTCTCTCTCACTTCAATCCTTTCTGATCACTGATTTCCCCAATCTCCCCTCTCTTTTATCAGTCCCCTCTCCCCTTTCTATTACTTTCTTTTTACTTTCTTATAGAGTAAGATAGATTTCTATACCCAACTAAGTGGGTGGGTTATTCTCTCTTCGAGCTAATTTTGATTAGACTAGGGTTTAATCTTTGCCTGCTCCCTCCCCCGCATCTGTCCCTCCATTATAATATCTCTTTCACATTTCTTTTATTTGGGAAATTTTACTCCATTCAATCCCCCCCTTCCTTCTTTGTTCAGTGCAATTTTCTTTCTTATCCCTTTAATTTTGGAGGGTATCATTCCATCAAAATCACCTTATATCCACACCCCCTGTCTATATATACTGCTTCTAATTGCACTTGTAGTAATAAAGTTGTTAAGACTTGCAAATATTATCTTGCATATAGAAATATAAACAGTCTAACTTTACTGAATTGCTTATATTTTCTCTTTTTTGTTTCTTTTGTTTTACTTTTTCATATTTTTCCAGGAGTCTTATATTTGGAGGTCAATTTTTTTATTCAGTTTGGGTCTTTAAATTAAGTGTTTGAAGTCCACTCTTTTGTTAAATGTCCACTTTATCCCCTGAAAGATTATATTCAGTTTTGCTGGTTTGGTGTTTCTTGGTTGTAATCCTAATTCCTTTGTCTTCCAGTATATCACATTCCAAGCCCTCTTGTTCTTTAATGTGAAAGCTGCCAAGTCCAATGTAATCTTGCCTGTAGCTCCATGCTATCTGAATTGTTTCTTTATGACTGATTGCAGTATTTTTTCTCATGTGTGAGCTATGGAATTTAGTTATGATGTTCATGGGAATTTTCATTTTGGAATCTCTTTCAGGAAGTGATTGGTGGATTCTTTCAATTACCATTTTGCCCTCTGGTTCTAATATATGAGGGCAGTATTCTTTGATAACTTGGAAGATGTTATCCAGATTTTTTTAAATCATAAATTTCAAGTAGTCCAATTATTCTTATATTATCTCTCCTGGATCTATTTTCTAGGTCAGTTGTTTTTCCAATGGAAAATTTCACATTTTCTTCTAGTTTTTTTACTTTTTTAAAATTTATTGTATCTTGATGTCTCATAGAGTCATTCCTTTCCACTTGTTCAATTCTAATTTTTGAAGCATTATTTTCTTCAGTGAGTGTACTTCCTTTTCCATTTGTCCAATTCTATTTTTTTAGAGAGTTATTTTCCTAGGTAAATTTTTTTTAATCTTTTTCTGTGCTAATGACACTTTTTTCATAATTCTTTTGCATTACTCTCATTTCTTTTCTCATTTTTTTCTTCCATTTCTCTAATTTGATTTTTACAATCCTTTTAAAGATCTTCTAGAAATTCTTTTTGGGCCTGAGACCAAACTACATTTTTCTTTCTTGTAGGCATTATTGTTCTCTTTTAAGTTTGTCTTCTTTTTTAGTGTTTTTGTCCTTTAAAAAATTAATTAACTAATTTATTTTTAGTTTTTGGCATTAATTTCCATAAACTTTTCAATTTTGAATTTTCTTCCTTACCTCCAGTCCCTCCTCCCCAAGACAGAGTGTAATCAGATATAGGCTCAACTAATATGTGCATATGAAATACATTTTCACATTAGTCATGGTATAAAGAAGAATTCGAACTAATGGGAGGAACCACGAGGAAGAAGAAACAAAACAAAAGGAGAGTAAATAATCTGCTTTCATTTGAATTCATACTCCAAAGTTCTTTCTCTGGATGGGAATAGCATTTATCATTGTTAGTCTTTTGGAGTTGTCTTAGATTGTTGCATTGCTGAGAAGGGCTCAGTCTGTCAAGGTCAGTCATCCAGCAATGTGGCTGTTACTGTGTAGAGTGTTCTTGTTCTGCTCATTTCATGCTGCATCAATTCATATAAGTCTTTCCAAATTTTTCTGAAGTCTGCCTGCTCATCATTTCTTATAGCACTATAGTATTTATATACCACAATTATTTAGCCATTCTCCAATTGATGGGCATACCCTCAATTTCCAATTCTTGGCCACCACAAAAAGAGCTGCTATAAATGTTTTTGTACATATGGATCTTTTCCCTGTCTTTTTATGATCTCTTTGGAATATGGATTGTTAATGCTGGGTCAAAAAGTATGCACAGTTTTATAGCTCTTTGGGAATAGTTTCAAATTGCTCTCCAGAGTGGTTGAATCAATTCACAACTCCACCAACAATGCATTAATGTTGAAATTTTCCCGCATCTTCTCTAACATTTACCATTTTTCTATTTTGTTATTTTAGCCAACCTGATAGGTGTGATATGATATCTCAGAGTCATTTTGATTTGCATTTCTCTAATCAATAGTGATTTATAGCACTTTTCATATGACTCCAGATAGCTTTCATTTCTTCTTTTGAAAACTACCTGTTCATATCCTTTGACCACTTGACAATAATGAATTTCACTCAATTCTCTATGTATCTGAGAAATGAGGCCTTAACAGAGCCATTGGCTATAAACATTTTTTCTCAGCTTTCTGCTTCCCTTCCAATCTTGGTTGCATTAGCTTAGTGCAAAAATTTTCAATTTAATGTAATAAAAATCATCCACTTTGCATTTCATAATGTTCTCTATCTCTTTTTTTGGTCCTAATTTCTTCTTTTCTCCATAGGTCTGGCAAATAAACTATTCCTTGTTCTCCTAGTTTGCTTATAGTATCAGTTCTTATATCTAAATCATGTATCCATTTGGACTTTATCTTGGTATAGGGGATAAGACATCGGTTTATGCCTAGTTTCTGCCATACAATTTTCCAGATTTTCCAGCAGTTTTTGTCAAATAATGAGGTCTTATCCCAGAAGTTTGACTCTTTAGGTTTATGAAATAGTAGATTCCTATAGTTGTTGACTGTTGTGTCTTGTGTATCTAACATATTCCACTGATTCATCATTCCATTTCTTAGCCAGTAACAAGTGGTTTCGTAATTGCTGCTTTATAATATAATTTAAGATCTGATACAGCTAGGCCACTTTCCTTTGCATTTCTTTTAGTTAATTCCTTTGGTATTCTGGACCTTCTGTTCTTCCAAATGAATTTTGTTATTGCTTTTTCTAGCTCTTTAAAATATTTTTTGGTAGTTTAATTGGTATATCACTGAATAGGTAATTTAATTTAGGTAAAATTGTCATTTTTATTATATTAGCTTGATTTACCCATGAGTAACTGATATTTTTCCAACTGTTTAGATCTGACTTTGTTTGTGTGAAAGTGTTTTGTAAATGTGTTCATATTGTCCCTGGATTTGTTTTTGACAGGCAGACTCCCAAATATTTTGTACTACCTATTGTATAGATATCTATAATATCTACTTTAAATGGAATTTCTCTTTCTGTCTCTTGCTATTGGGCTTTGTCAGTATTATGTAGAAAAACCAATGATTTATGTGGGTTTATTTTATATCATACAACTTTGCTAAATTGTTTATTGTTTTAAGTAATTTTTTGCTTGATTCTCTAGCATTCTCTAGGTATACCATCATATCCTCTGCAAATAGTGATAGCTTTGTTTCTTCTTCCATGTTCTAATTCCTTCAATTTCTCTTTCTTCTCTTATTGTTAAAGCTAACATTTCTAGTATAATATTGAATAACAGTGGTAATAGTGAACGCTCTTGTTTCACCCCTGATCTTATTGGAAATGCTTCTAACTAATCCCCTTTACATATAATACCTGCTGATGGTTTTAAATAGATGCTACCTATCATTTTAAGGAAGATTACATTTATTCCTATGCTCTATATTGTTTTTAATAGGAATGGTTATTGGATTTTGTCAAATGCTTTTTCTGCATCTATTGAAATAATCATATGATAGTTTTGTTGCTGATATGGTTAATCATGCTGATAGGTTTCCTAATATTGAACCAGCCTTGCATTTCTGGTATGAATCCTACCTGGTCATAATGTGTTATCCTTCAGACAAGTTGCTGTAACCTCTTTGCCAATATTTTATTTAAAAATTTCACACTTATATTCTCTCTCTCTATAATATACATACCTATATCTATCTATTTATGTGTAGATATATACACACATACATACTAATATACACATTTGGATGTGATACCTGTTGAGTTCTGTTGCAACAAAAGCAATTCTTCTTTCAGGTCTATTGGATTTCATGTTGTCTATTAGTGTGTGCATGTTCCATGTGGCGATGGTGAGTGGCAATCATCTTTGCAGATGTTTTTGTACATTTTTTTGTGTTTTGACCACATAGAAGTATTCCCTGCTTACCACAGTAGCCAGGCTAGGGTTGGGCAAGCAGGCAAAATTTAGGGCACCTTTTCTGGCCCCTTTCTTCACACCAGGAGGTAAGCAGTGCAATCCTTAAAAGGCTGCTCAGACACCCAAGGGGCTGCTGAGTCCCACTTCTGCTTCCAGTGAGAAACGACTCTATGGATTGGGCCACCTGCGTGCAAGGTTGTGACTACAGCTCCCAGTGTATCTGCATCTGCTGCTTCATTACTTGCCTGTTGCCACAAGAATTTGAGGCATAAGAGTAAAATGGTATGGGTGATGTCTTTTAATTCATATCTAAATTGGATTTAAGTGAGGCAAAGTTGCATAAAGTCGTCAGCCTCACCCTCTCCTCCACAGTCATCATAGTCAGTCCTGAGTGAAACAAGGTTGGCAAATGAAGGCCGGCTTACTGAGGTTGGAGCTGGATACACCTTTTTCTGGAGTGGACACAGTGAAGGGAAGTGCCTTGAAGCTGGCATGGGTTTGCAATAAAAACTAATCTAATCAGCAAGCTGGTATGCCTGCCAAAAGGAATGAATGACAGGCAGGAAAACACCATGCCACCACCATCAGTGCCTATGCTAACTTTATGACAAACCCTGATGAAGTCAAAGAAAAAGACCTAGAGACCCTTATCATCAATGGGCTAAAAGAGGACAAGCTTATAATTCTGGGTGACTTTAATGCTAGAGTAGGCTCAGACTACCAGACTTGGCAGGGAGTCCTAGGGAGGAATGGAGTCGGAAACAGAAACAGCAATGGTCATTTACTGCTGAAGACTTTTGCATCACAAGATCTTCTCATCACCAACACTGTCTTCTGTTTACCTAAGTGCAATAAAACTTCATGGATGCTTCACTTTCTGCTAGGTTACTATTGTAACAGAGTCTTTTTGGCATCTAACCCTGGAGGAGGGATCTTGTTACTGGTCTGCCCCAGGGGTGAGTCCCTGCTTCTAGGTTGCTATGGATATAGAGGTTCTCTACCAGCAGACCCCATGGCCAGGATCTCATTGTTAGCCAACCCCAGACAGGTCATCACTACTCATCAGCAATGAGGTCAAGGCCTCCCTGGTGGCTTGAGCTAGGGGTGGAGTGGCTAGGGTGGGGCCTTACTGCACTGCACATATTGCTCACTGACTTAGGGAGCTGCTGGTTTGCAGGCAAGTGGGCCCTTGCTGGTAAATTGCTCCAGGCTTGGAACTTCGCTGCAGGTGTCCTGCTGAGAGACTGGCTGTTGTTGTTGCTCTTGAACATTGCCTCCCTCCCACACCAATGAGCCAGACCAGTCCTGCAGGGCTGGTCGATTGATTTTCTGCTCCTAGAGAAATTCTGAGGTGGTTTTCTAGTTGTTTGGAAAGGAATTTGGGAGAACTTCACGGGACTTTTTCCCCACTTCACCATCTTGGCACCAGAAGTCAATTACCACTCTTAAAGAGGGAAATTGCAAGATTATCCATCAGTCTAACAAGAGAAGATAGAATATTGAGAAAACACCAGAGATACTCTCCTAAATAGATGATTCTCTGAAAAAGAGAAGAATTGACTTGGCATACTAGAATGTAGAAGAAGGAAAATTAATTGGAAAAAGTCAAAAGACAATATTAATTCATCTAGGTTGTTCACTAGAGTGTTGGACTTGGAATCAGCAAGATTAGAGCATGAAACCCGCTTCAGACGCTTTCTATCTGTGGCCATGGAGGAGTCACCACTTCACTCACCCTCAGTTTCTTCACCTGTAAAATGAGGATAAACATAGCACCTACAGCAGAGAATTATTGTGAGAAAAAAATAAAAAAAATATACACGAACTTCATTGCAAGTTTGAAAAAATATATTAATGTTATCTACTATTACTTGAAGATTTAATGAAATTTCTACAAAACAAGAGCATTGAATGTGAAGATAGGCTGTGAAGTGTTAATGTCGAGAATATATGTCTTCTAGAAAATTATGATTAAAAAACTATTCTATATGTCAGGAAATCACACTGGAAAATTGCTCAGAATTATTGCTTACAGATTTTCAAGTATAGATAAACAGAATCCAGAAAACACAAATAGAAACAAACCCCAGGCTTTATTCTCTGAGGCAGTATTATCAAACTTCAGAATTACATCATGTAACAGGTTTTTCAAGTAGCCAGAAAAGCAAAGAAATAAGCAAACAAAATAGATTTTTCATTCCGAGAAACTAAATCAAAATAGCACAGAGTACTCCTTGGCTATGAATCATGAAATAATAGTTTTTAAAAGTTGGAAGGAACATCAGACATCATGACCACATGAAAGAAGTCTCCACTATAACCTACACAAAAACATTTACCCATACTCTGACCAAAGTACTCCAAGGAGAAGAAATATCCCACCTCTCCAGGCAGCCCATTCTATGTTTAGACAGCTACAATTTTGAGGAAGTTTTTCCCTGACATGAAGTTTAAATTGATCTCTTTAAACTAACTTTGGCTAGTGGTTCTTTTCTCCTTGAGGCCAAGTGGAACACATTTAATCTCTTTTCTACATTAATAGACCTTCAAACACTTGAACAAGTTAACATGTTCTTCCTGAGTCTTCTCCAACCTAAATACGCCCATTTTTTCCTCTAATAATCATGGACTCTGAGTCTTTCACTATCCTAGTTGATCTTGAAAAATTAAAAAAAAAAACTTGGAGTAGTATATTCTAAAAATATCAGTATAAATTCCAAACAGCATATTGCAAAGCTGAGCCAAATCATCAGGGGGAAAATGAATGTTTAGCAATAGAAAAAAATAGTTATTCTTCAAAAGAAACTAGATGTTAGTAGGGTATTTGATGTGCAAATGTTTTAAAAAGAAGAAAGAGAAATAGATTCATATGACAACCAAATGCTAAATAATCAAATGAATATTTTAGTGCATCTAGGCTACATACAACTATGAGTGTGGGGTGGTAAGAAATTTTTTAAAAATTCTCTTTAAAAATTGTACATTACCTGAGAGACATTCATAGAAAGGAAATATAAAAAATTTAAGGAACAAATGATATATGTTGGAAATCAGAATGAAAAGAAGAATTAAATCATTAGATCATAGATTAAAGAATAACTCCACTTCTTCATTAGTAAATTGAAATTATCGATGGTTAGATAGTACAGAAGAATCCCTCCCTGTAAGAGAAGAGAAGGCTGAGACAGATGGTCCAGGAGAAGAATGCTTAAGGGTGGGCAGTTGCAGACCAAAGATTTACTATTTAGCTTTGCAATTGTGAGAGAATAATGATAGGAAATTGGGAATAATCAGGCCACAGATGAGAGAGTTGCAGTTGGGCCCTGCATAGACAGGGAGCAGTAAGGTTGCAGCATCACTTTATATTCCTGCAGATATTTGTGTATGTCTGTATGCATGCATGCGTGTAGTCAGTGGGATGACATGTATAAACTCTTTGACTAGCAATCAGACATTTAAAAAGAGCAGCTTTTTAAAAATGTATTTTAAGTAGCCAGCATTTATTTCTCTTTCTGACCTCCCCATCAACATAAACAGAGAAAGAGAGGAGAGAGAGGGAGAGAGGAACAGAGAGAAAGAGAGAGAGACAGAGAGAGAGAGAGACAGAGAGGAACAGAGAGGGAGAGAAAAGAATTCCTTGTAATATGTGTGTGTGTATGTATGTGTATACATACATACACACACAGACTTCCCATACTGGCCATTCATAAAAATGTGGAAAACTGTATTTCTCATTCCGGATCTTGAGTCTATCACCTCTCTATTTAGAGGTGCACAGTATTCTTCATCTTTGGTCATTTGGAATCTGGAATATTCATTACAGGTTCTCCAGTTTTCTCACAGCTGTCATTGTCATGGAAACTTTTCCTTGTTCTGTTTACTCCACCTTGTATTAATTAATATAAGTCCTCCCAGGTTTTGCTGAATCTGTCCCTTAAGTTACTTATCCATAGCATTCAAAACTTCTTCATTTGCTGCAACGATGGCTTTTATGGATGGTGTGGTGCTGGCTGATGGAGCACCTGTATTCCAGTTCCATGTTTGCATCTCAGCTTCAGAGGCTGCATTGAGTGCACAATCATCTGCAAACAGAAAATCATGCACCAATACTCTCTCTACTTTGGTTTTGGCTTGTAGCCTTTTCAAGTTGAAGAATTTACCATCAGTATGGCAGCTGATCTGCCATGTTCATCCTCATTGAAGGAATTTGACAACGTGGTTGAAACCATCACGCTAAAAAGCAAGGAAGCAAGTGCACAGCCTTGTTTCACTCCATGGGTGACTGCAAAGGCACAAGAGCTTTGTCCATTTTCCAGAATCTGAGCAAATCTGCTGTCATGAAATTGATGTACGATGCTGATGAACTCTGGGCAACCAAATTTTGATCTAGTTCCCATAAGCCCTCACGACAATCAGTATCAAAGACCTTTGTCTGATCTCCAAATATTGTGCGTAGACCTCTGTTCTGCTTCTGGCTTCTCCTGGAGCTGTTGGGCAGCAAACATCATATCGACTGTTCCTTCGCCCTTTCTGAAGCCACACTGACTGTCAGCTACATGTCCTTCTTCCACGTGAAAGATCAGCTTATTAAAGAGGACTCTGACAAGAATGACTAAGAGAGAAACCCCGCTGTGACTGTCACGGGACAATCTATTTCCTTTACCTTTATAGAGATGGATGATGGAGGGATCCTTGGACTCATGGGGAATAACCTCCTCTTGCCATATAACCTGGAAAATTTCAGTCAGCTTTTGCGTGAGAAATGGATCCCCTACCTTGTAAATCTCAACTGGAATAGAATCAGCACCAGGAGCTTTGCCACATGAAAAGAGCCCAAAGATAATCAAAACCTTTTCTTCCTTTGGAGCTTTAGTTACCAAGGGACTGAATTCAAACTGAGGTCAATGGCCTTGACATTGATTGATCACTTACCTTGGTCGTGTACTTTACAAGGATGTACACATTGAGAATGAGGTTGATGCATGTGTTGCCAGAGCTAGCTCAGTGTTTGGGAGGTTTCAAAGGAAAGTAGGGAAGAGAAGAGGTATTAGACTGACTACCAAACTGAAGATCTACAGAGCTATTGGGCTGACATCATTGTTGTATGAAACTTGGACAGTATACAAGTGCCATGCCAGGAAGCTGGATCATTTCCATGTGAGTTGTCTTAGGTAGATTCTGAAGGTCACCTGGGAGGATAAGGAATCAGACACTGAGTTCCTTATTTGAACTAAACTGCTAAGCTTTCAAATTCTGCTTCAGATAGCACAACTCCGATGAGCTGGCCACATTGCTTGAATGCAAAATGTATGTTTGCCAAAAAGACTATTTTCATGGAGAACTCACATGGCAAATGTTCACATGGTGGTTGGAGGAAGCAACACAGGTGCACTCTCAAAGTCTCTCTTTAAAACTTTGGCATTGATTGTGTGACATGCAAGACCCTGGCACAGGGCCACTCAGCATGATGTGCCCACATTAGAGAAGGTGCTGTGTTCTATATGAGCAAAGCAGAATTGAAAGAGTTCACAGGAAATGCACGATGTGCAAATTTGGAGTATCCTCCCCAAATGTTCACATGGACTATTTGTGCCTGACTTGTAGTAAAGCATTCTGAGCTCATATTTGTTTGATCAGCCACATGTTGAAACTTAACTCGTGCATCGTGATGTCATTTTGGTCCTCTTCAAGAATGAAGGACAACAACCGATTTTTCTGTCACTTAATCTCTCTTAGCCTTAGTTTTCTAATATGTAAAATAGTGAAAATACTAACATCTAATTCGTTAGAGTGTTGTGAGGATACAATGAGATAACACATGTAAAACTCTTCTAAATCTTCAAGTTTACACTATATAAATACCAGTTATTATGACTTTAGTATTTGTGGTTATCGTTGTCATGGTCATCTCTTCAATGCAATGGTATTCCATTCCATTTCATTTCCATGCTTTCCTTTCATTTGATCTCTTTGGATGCATAGGCCAGTCTAGCAGTTTTACCATTGGACCAAAGAGTTTGCATAGTTAGTAACTTGGGACATAGCTCCAAACAACGTTTTAGAATGACTGTCAAATCAAATGAAAAGGTCTATCTTATCTACATTTAAAATATCTATTCAGATCTTTGTTTTTTGTTTATTTTTTTCTTAGATATTTCTAGGTCTGTAAATGGGACACTGAGTTCCTCAACCATTATAGCTTTATTGTCAATTTCTCCTTGTAACTCATTTTTTAAAGTTTTCTTTTTCTTTTTTTAACACAGTTTATAACAGATAAAACAATTCAAACTTTTGGTCAGGTGATACTTCTTTTTAAAGCATTTACAATATGGACCACAAAAGAACTTTTTAAACTGAGACACAAATAATACTTACGTTTGCTCATTTCACAAGCTCTTGACCTAACTGTCTCCACAGTAATTACTAAGAATTAAAGGACCCTAACTTACTGTTGTTGGTCTAAAGTCCTAAGCCTCATAGCTTAATTTTAGACTTAACCTTGGATGTTCCCCTACCAATAATCTATAATTTAATAGATCTGGTATTAAGCTGACAAACCTTTGGACTATAGGAAATTGCCACCAAGAGTAGGGACATTGCACTTTTAACTCATTTTACTTTTCCTTTAACTTTGTAGCTAGTGTGAAATTTCATATATACATGTCAATTACTGAGACTAATTCATTGTCTATGACACCTTTCAACATAATGACATTTTCTTCTTTATCTCTTAATCACATCTACTTTTTTACTTTATTTGTTTATTGTCTGAGATCAAGGAATACCTGTTCCTCTTTGTGATCACATGAGGTAAAATGGATTATTCTGAATCCCCTAATGTTGATTCGGTGTTAATAGTTATGTTTCAAGTATACCTTTTGGAAACAATGTATTATTGGATCCTGCTTTCTAATCCATTCTATTATCTTCTTCCATTTTATGGGTTACTTTATTCCATCCACAATTATGATAATTCTTTGTGTATTTCCCTCCACCCTGTTCTCTTATACCTTTTCCTCTTGGCTCTCCAATACCTCTTTGAAAAAGAGAGTGGAGTAACAGAAAAGGAAGGTGTTCTGAACCAGTGCTCTATTCTTGATACCCTTGCTCACATGCTAATCACAGGTTTTAAACCTTTATTTCTTTCTTTTAAAATTCCACTCCATGATACACTCTCTGAGATTAGAATTTGTTTTGCTTATGGCTAATTTTTCTCTGCATCTACCCTCACTTTTTCCTTCCCCCTCTCTCTTGTTCAGTTGAACTTTACATATGTGTTCTACATCTCCTTTGACTTGTTCAAGTGAAAATAACATTCACTTTCTTAACCCCTTCATTTTTGTTTAATCTTATAATTTCCCACCTCAATTATTGACCTTTTTACGTGTTTTTTTTTTGTTCTTTTCATCAGAAATTCCAGGAAGCCCTCTATTTCATTAAAGATGTAGTTTTTCTTTACAGGATAATACTCAGTTTGGCTGGATAAATTATTCTTAACTACAAGCATATATCTTTTGCCTTCTGACGTATTGGATTCCAATCTTTCCATTTCTTCATAGTTCCAAGTTCCAAGTTCATGATTCTGGCTATGACTTCTCAATGTTTGAATTCTTTCTTTCCAGTTGCTTAAAGTGTTTTTTATTTTCCTTTGATCTGGACCATAGGTATTATAATCCTATGTCTTTTCATTTGGTGATTTTTTTGGGGGGAGGTAATTCTCTCTAATTCCACTTTACCCTTAAATTCTGAAGGTTGAACATTTACATTTTATGATTTCTTCAAGTATGTTGCATAGGATCTTGTTTTGGTCAGGGAATACAATTTCTCTTAAATTATCTCTTCTTGATTTGGTTTCCAGGTTACTTGTTTTTTTTTTATATAACAGATTTCTTTCATTTTTTCAAGTCTTCTAATTTTCTTTTCCATATTTTTTGTTAATTCATAGACACTTTAGAAATCAATACTCTGCTACATTTGGAGAGTTTTGTATCTCTTATTCTAAATGGCTACATTCCTTTCCAAGTCAGACTCACCTCTAGAACTCTCACTTCTTTTCCAAATTTTCATCTAACACTCTAATGTATAAGATCATTTGAAGACCCTTGGGAAAAAAATCCCTCAACACTTCACACCCATCTCCACTCCCCCACATTCCACAAAATCTTGTCATTTCATCCAGGAATT
The DNA here is from genome assembly GCA_028658325.1 of Potorous gilbertii. Taxonomy (NCBI): domain Eukaryota; kingdom Metazoa; phylum Chordata; class Mammalia; order Diprotodontia; family Potoroidae; genus Potorous; species Potorous gilbertii. The sequence goes on from CM053772.1 coordinate 1,030,110, forward strand.
TTAGTTGAACTTACGTCCAAGTTAGGTTTTCTTTGAGGCTTTGTTTTTAAATGTTTTGTCGTTCTCTTCTTTTAGGTTTGTGTTTGAGACATTACAGTTATGACAGTAATTCTTTATAGGGGAATTCTTTTTTGTTTATTCACTCCTTCAGTCTTAATTACCAAAATTAGACTTTATATTGTGGCTAGTCTCTCCACACATCCTGCAGGAGTGTCTTGATTGGTCCTGTTTTGTCTCCTCTTGGTTCCTTCTGATATTTTTCCAGTTATTAAGTTCTATGGTATTCCAGGAACAGCTCAGGCTGGGGATTTCTAAGCTTCTTGCCTTTGGATTAATTTCTTCTAGGAAAATGAGTTGATCTGGTGTCTTGACTGTGTCTTTCTTTGTCATTTTGCTGATAGATATTCTGAGGTATTCTCTTCTTCTAGATTTGTGTCTTGGTCATTGCTGGGACCAAAATCTTATTGTTATTGGGGTTTTCTTTGTTTACTTATTCTGTCAGCCTTAATTGCTTAATTGGGACTTTTTAAAGGTCCAGCTCTGCATAATACATAGTCTGGATATATATTGTCTACAGTATTCCCCAAGTATTATGTACTCTTTCAGGATCATAGGGATGACAGATCTCAGAGCTACAAACTTTTATTGTGCCTGGGACAGACTGATCTACTTCATTCCTGGATTGAGCTTTCCATGCTCTATAACCAGGTCTAAGTCTAAGCAATACAACTACAGGCTTGAGCTTCCATGGGGATTCAGTAAACAGTTACTTCTGGCACCAGTCTTTGTCAGCTGCTTGGAAGGTTCTGATGTGCTCCAAAGCAATAGAGCTATGTGTTAGCCATGCCTCTACAGTTCCTACCTTGGTCAAGTTCCTTCATTCTAGGTTCTAAGTGGAACTCTAGGGTTAGAGGGACAAACTTGTAGGCCTGTACCTGGTCTCCCTTTTCTACTAGGGTTTCAATCTGGGATCCTGCTCTTGGGTCAGAGTAAGGATATTGATGACCCATCCAGGTTGCACAATTCCTGGTCCTGGGTATTTGCTGTGATTTTGGTCTTGAAAAAATGACCCACTGTGGTTACTCAATCACTGGTGTTCTTATTAGATCTTTGTTGGAATAGCTGTCAGGAGAAATGCACTGCACAGCTTCCTTTGCTCTGTCATCTTTGCTGATGACCTTAAATACATGTTTTTCAGAAAAGAGTCACACTTCTCAAAATTATTTCACCCTAAGGGGAAGGGATTATCTGGGAGCCTAGAAGAGCAGAAGACATTAGAGAGATAATCAGGCAGCATAGGTTCAAAAGGGAAAAAAGATTATGGCATTATGATACCATGATAGGGAAAGTTGATGAAGGGAAAGGCAAAAAAGCAGGTTGCTCAGGCACTGATGAAAGAATTTTCTCCCACGGTACCCCAACCTTCATCATGAAATATTTGTAGGAATTAGGCTCCTTAGAAGAAAATGAAAGACACAGAGAGAGAGACAGAGAGGGAGCAATCAAGAGAGACAAAGGAAAAAATAAATGCCTAAAATTAGAAATAAATTCATGATGGAGAAGAAATAAAGAAAATTATCAAGACTAGTAGAAACACTTATACGCTGGGGAAACTGAATTTTTAGGGTGTCTATCAATGTACAAAGGGGATAATGCTCCCCTCAGTCTTGGGTGATCCTTTAACCTCTGGAGATTTCAACTGCTTCAGGCTCTTTATGATTCCCTGAGGAGGGGCTGACAAAGAGATGTGGAGGAATCTCCTTATTGGGAGGGAACTTATTGAGATGACTCAACAGGAAGCCATCTCTGATATTAACTATTTGTATGATTCTGGGGAAGTCATTTAATCTCTTTGCCTTACTCCATGGCCCCAGAAGAACCTTTCCCTCTGTAACTCTCTGCTCCTACAAGCTAGGTGAGTTTTCACCCAGTCTCCTGGCTATTTTTAGATTTCTTTTCCTGAGTTGTTGATAAAACATGAGTATTGAGGTGGATATGTCAATGTTTGCCAGCAACATTCTGAATTTCAGTGACGTTCAGTGGTGTGAAGTGGATGATTGTGGCAATGGTAGGAAAATCCTGTGCATCTGAGAGTGGCCCAAGCCTGTTATTAGGAGATGCCTACTGGGAATTGTTTGGCTAGTGCTGAACTGAGGGGAAATGGAAAATGCTAATTAGCAGTTTGTAGACTTCTTGATATTCTGATGAGGTTTGGGTATTAGCTTCCCTGCAGATTTTAACAGTGGTTAGTTATAAATTTCTGAGTCCTTTCCTGTTAACCTGTTCTTTTGAATCCTTAAAATTCAGCATTTCTTGGTTGCACTGAGCAAGTTGCCTATCCCATTGAGCATATTATTTTTTTTAATAATCCCCCTTTGGGAAGGCTCTGGATGTTAGATACAAGTAAACTTGATCCTGTAGGATTCTGGGATGGTGCAGTTATTGACGCAATGGGAGAAAAAGTACCTGACCCCTTATCTTTAGGATCAAGATCTCTAGGACTAAACTCACCCCCAAAAATATTTCTGGGAAGAAAGTAAGGATTGAGCCCTGTGCCCCCAGCCCTTACTGGGATAGGTGACCCAGCAGCAATTCTTTGAGGTTACAGGAAGGAAATATTAAACTCAGATCTTAAACAACCCAACCTCAGAAAAAGAAATAGAGCAAGCTGTGAATTAACTTCCAAAGAAAACACACAAACAAAAAAGTGCTTTGAAGAAACACTGCTCCTGCTAAATGACAGATTAGAGTTGTGTGGTACCTCAGAGACCATCTGGCCCAAACCCTCATTTTACAAAGAGAAAAATGATTAAAAAAAAGACAAAGTAAGCTTTCTATTGAACACTGTTTATGAGACAAATATTGTCCTGACACCCAAACTAATGGAGGCTAGAGTAGCCAAAGAGACCTCTAGCCCAATTTCACTCTCAAAGATAAATGAAAAATCTGGAAACAAAATCCTAGTATATATAGAGATTTCAGCAAGAGACCCAGAATTTAGCTCTTTGTGACCAAGCTGGAGTCATGCTAGGAAGGGAAAAGTTGTTCAGTATTGGGGAACTAATTAATATCAATCATCACATAAAATGCAATGGTGGTTTAAATCACATGGTAATATCAAGATTTGGAGGGAAAGGATGGGGAGAAAACTTTGACAAAATATATTACTCATTTAAAAATCCCTTTAAAAAGCAAAGACATAGAAGGGACTTTTCATAATATAATAGAAAATATATCTAAAATTTTAAAAAGTAACTATCATTTAATTTCAAGGAGAAACACTCCAAGTTATTTTAGCAGCACTAGAAGTAAATTAATGTTGTAACCTCTTCCTACTATTATTTGACAAATTTTAGAACAAGTATTCTTAAGTGTGTGTGTGTGTGTGTGTGTGTGCGTGTGTGTGTGTGTGTGTGTGTATGTGTGTTGGATCCCTGGTGAATCTAGTGAAACCTCTGGGCCTCTTTTAAGAGTACTGATTTTAAATACTTAAAATAAAATACATAGAATTACAAAGGAAAAATCTCTCTCTAAAAATAAGGTTTCTGGATATTAGACTAAAACCCCTTTTCTAGAAATATTAGTTATAGCATTAGGAAAAGACAGGGAATAAGGCATAAGTATCAGCAAAGAAACAGTAAAATTATCCTTGTTTGCAGATGACATGATGATTTGTTTAGAAAACCACAGTGAATTAGGAAAGATGCTCAGTGAGAAAATGGCTTCAGCAAAGTCGTAGGATGAAAGTAAATCCTAAGTGTTTCTATACAATCCTTCAAACTCAAGAGACAATGAGGGGAAAAGAAATGGAATAAACATTTATATAGAGTCCATTAAATGCTAGGTATTCTGCTAAGTGATTTACAAATATTATTTCATTTGATTCTCACAACAACCCTGCAACACAAGTCCTGTTATTAAGAATTCCATTAAAAATGTCTAAATTTCTGAGCTACCTACATATGTATAAAATTTATATAAATACAACTATAAAATTCTCTCTTAAGAAATAAGAGAAGTTCAATAATTGGAAAACTATTTAGTGCTAATTTTTGAGATATATTAATATAAATTTAAAAGTGACCATACTATGTAAATTGATTTATAGACTTGGTACTATGCCGAATTACTTAGGGGTACTTTATCAAACTCAGTAAAATGATAGCAGAATTCCTTTGGAGGAATAAAGGATCTAGAATTTCAAGAATGGTAATAAAAAAAACACTCAAGAGGGCATAGCACTTCCTACTCTCTGTATTAGAAAGCAGTAATCATTAAAAAGCATGTCTGTGGGGGAACCAGTGCTCTGGCCATTAGTAGCAATGAGAAATCAAACTGGAAAATACCATAGGGTTGTTGTCAGATTCCTGGTGACCCCTGTGGTCCTGGACTCTGGCAGGTATCTCTCCTGCTCTGATCCTTGTCTTTCCCAGAACCCTAAATGTAAGTGGCCTGTTTGGCTGTGGTACCTTTAGGTTACTGCTGGCCTCTCTCTTCTTGACTATGTGGCTAACGTGTCCAATTTATTTTCCTTGACCAGTATTCTGCTTTGAGCTTTGCTCATTTATCTAAGCCATGGTGTTAGTCTGTTGGGCTTTGGGCTACTCTTGCCTCATTGGGATTTCCTTAAATTCTTTTTTTTTTTTGGAAGGGGGCAGCTGGGTGATGCTATTATCAACCCATTTTACATATAAACTATAGCAAACAGAGATTAAGTGACTTGCCCAGGATCACATTGTAAATATCTATGATCAGATTTTAACTCAGGTCTTTCTGACTCCAGGTTCCATGCTCTATGTACTGTATCACCTAACTACTAAAAGAGAGATGAAGTAATAAAAGATTAATTAAATCATTTTTGAACAAGTTGTGGTATATGATTGTGATGGAATATTGTTGTGCTATAAGAAATAATAAGCTTAATGATCATAGAAAACCATAGAAAGAGTTGCACAAAATAAAGAAGAGTGAAATGAGCTGAACCAAGAGAACACTGTATACAGTGATAGCAATATTGGTTTAAGGATGTTTTTGAGAGAATACATTATTTTGGCTATTAAACTATAAAGGGCATATGAAGAGTAATGCTGTCTGCTTCCAGAGAAATAACTGATGAAGAGGTGTATGTATAGAATAACTGTGCGTGTGTGCGTGTGCACCTATTTTTATCTAATGGTGACCATCTTTAGGATGGGGGTAAAGCAGGGAAGAAAAGAAAGGGAAAAAAGAAATATACTTGATAATTGCTGCATATTTAGAAAGAATATTAGATTGTACACCGTAGATTTGCAGTTTCATGAATAATCATATTTTTTAAATATTTGCTTTATTCCATACATCAAAAAATAAGAAAATTAAAAACCACATGCCCCTCAATGAAGATTAAGCAAGAGGAAAGTGATCAGTGGGGCCAAGGAGAGAGAGTAACTGAAAAACCAATTATAGTCACAGAGAATCACAAGGAAACATCTCTTTTGGATGGGACAGGGGAGAGGCAGCTATGAGGGTTGACTAATGTTGCCCACATCATCAGACACAGTGACTATTTTAATTACTTTTGCTTAATTGTTTGCTTGTTTTCTACATGTATTCACATTATCACACATACACATATACCTTAAGATAACTTAAGACTCTATATTTCATGATGAGCAGGGTGATTTCAGAAACACCTAAGAAGCAGGCTTTTTTCACTTTTTCTGGTATTTTTTGGTGTGTTTTCTTTTGCAACATAGATAATATGGAAATACACTTTGCGTGACTTCACATATATAATTGATTTCATATTGCTTGCTTTCTCAAGGGGTGGGGTAGGGGCTGAAGGGAGGGAGAGAATTGGGAATTTGAAAATTTTAAAATGAAGGTAAATTTTAAAAAAATGTAATTGGGAAATATTTAATGCAATAAGCAAAATATTTTTACATTTACATGATTTTGTGTATTTGAAAAAATAGCAATTTGTGCATAGTAGATTTATAGTTTCACATATAATCATCTTTTTATTGTACTACATAATGTTTTGTTTTGTTCCAGAAATTAAAAGTAAAACTTGTAGGAAAAAAAAGGACAACCCATTTCAGAGACAATGACAATCTAAAGTGGCAAAGACAATTCCTCACAAGGAAGGAAAACATCAATCCTCACTTGTCAGAGAGAAGAAGCCTGTTCTCCACAGGGCTCCCAGAGTACATGAGGCTTTCCTGACAGGGATTAGGGAGCTCAGAGGTGACACCCCAAGGTGAGAGATCAAACTGCCTCAACTAAAAACTTCTAGGATTTCCTTTACTATATATGATGATTCAACTGGGGGTCTGGACAAGACATCTCCAGGTGGCTTTTTCAGAAATTCCTTTTATATAGAAGGTGATCCATTTGGAAGTTCAGACATTAATTTCCTCTGGGTCCTTGTACCATAATGTGTCAGTAATTTTTTCCAGAATGTCTGTGCCAATGCATTAAGATAACCCAAATGAAGCTCCTTACTCACTCCTCACTTGGCAAAGGAGGTTAACTGAAAAGAAAACAAATAGAAAAATCAATTTAATTCAATAGAGGTGGATTAAGTGCTTCCTGTGTTTCAGATACTGTGCAAAGTGATGGACACAAAGAGGAGTGGGGCTCCCCAAAAGGGATGAAGTGCTTAGAGGTGATTTTCAGTTCAGTGTGCAAATTTTATACTATGAAATTGTAGTCCATAAGAATCTTAGACCAACTGAATTCATCACAAATAAGCCAAGTCTAGATCTGCTTAAAATTAGGCGGGAGAGAGAGAGAAAGAGGGGCGTGGAGAGGGAGATGAAGACAGATACACAAAAAGACGGAGGCGGAGGGGGAGAGATTTACAAGCTATCATAGTGCTCTGAAGATGACCTGTCAGACATCAGTATCTGAGAGATTAAACAAACTGTCCAGATGATAGCTTCTGTATTCATAAAGGGAACAGTAATATAACAGATATTAGGATTTAATCATTTGCAAAGGTCATCACAAAGAAACTAGTTGGACTTGTAAAGAAACACACCAGAAAAATGACTGTCCAATGTCAAAATATGACCACCTAAAACAAAAGAGAAAAAAATGCTGCTTTTTCCATGTGTCCAAAAACAAGCATCTTAAACAGATACTTTCTCTTTTGTGTCTTTAAAAATCCAAGGAGCTGCTAAGTTGTCCTGGATCAAAACCTTTCTTGTGCTTCCCCCCAACCTGGAGCTGCTTCCCCAATTTCCTATCACTGGTGAGCTGAGTTTCCAGAGGGCAGCTAATGTTTCTCCCTCTCTTTTCCTAAAACTGAAGGAGCTGGGATTTCTAATTGTGAGACTTACAAGGGCCCATTTGCTCTGCTTGCCATTGATCATCAGCCCAATGCCAGGAGCTTTTAGAAAGGGCAATTACCAAGTAAGAAGTGTTATAGAAGTGGGGTCACACCCTCCCCTTGCAAACACAACGTCCCTGGGGAGAACTCCAACTTAGAGAGAGCTTTTGTGATGCAAGAGGAAAGTCCCAACTCATGGTTCCTGGAAGCTCTTTTCTTCTTTTGCATGCTCTGTTGGGTCAGTAGAGTACCAAAGCTTTCTTGGTATGTTTCTCAGCCATTGCTGTCAGGGTAGACACCGCTATGGGAACTGATGGGACCTCCAGTTCTCCAGACTTTTCATAGTTTCTATGGTCACCACCTGGTCAATGGATTGAGAAATTTTACTCTTCTATTCTTCACCCAAGGGTAGCTAACTCTCAAAAACCCTCCATCGCTGAACTAGGCTAGTACTCAGTGCATGCCATTCAGGACAGAGGGTTTAGAGGTGTTTCACTTTGTTACGTATTAGACCAAAAGTAGATCTGATTCTTTCAGCCAATCACAAGCTATTTTGTGGAAGAAGTAATTTGTATTTTAGCCAATTATCAAAGCACTTTATTCCTCTTAATTCAATTACAGACTCATTTGAACCCAATTTATGTTTTGGATTGCTTGATTCACTCATGATTTCATTCGTTGGGATGGGAATCACTCCCTTCCTACCACCCTGATCACATGTGCACCTGTACTTAGGTATGCCTTAAGTGTAAGGATCCCTGAGTGGTTTTACTCTTTCCTCTGATGTGTTTTATGTTTTTGTGGGAGAGTCAAGGTGGGTGAGAGATGAAGTGATTGAGAAAACAAAGGTTTGAGCTTCTCAGCATGTTTTCTTTTTTCTGTTTTATTTAAAATTTTATTAGTTTTTCATTGTACATTCAGATTTGAGGGGCATGAAGACAACTGCATTTTCATCAATGTCAGGAGCTTTGTCCCTCAGTTCGTATCAGCAACTCATGTATGATCTATATTCTTTTTGTGTTTGTTTTGTTTGTTTTCTATTTTTTAAATTTATTTTTGGTTTTCAACATTTATTTTCACAAAATTTTGAGTTCTAAATTTTCTCCCCATCTCTCCCCTCCCCCCACCCCATAATATCTTGCATTTTGATTACCCCTTCCCTCAGTGTGCCTTCCCTTCTATCACATTCCTCCCTTCTCTTATCCCCATCTTCTCTCTCTTCTTGTAGGGCAAGATAGATTTCTATACCCCATTCCCTGTATTTCTTATTTCCCAATTACATGCAAAAACAATTCTCAACATTCATTCCTAAAACTTTAAGTTCCAACTTCTCTCCTTTCCTCCCTCCCCATGCATCCCCACTGAGAAAGCAAGCAAATCAGTATAGGCTATACATGTGTAGTTTTGCAAAAGTCTTCCATAATAGTCATGCTGTATAAGACTATCTATATTTCCCTCCATCCTATTCTGCCCTCCATTTATTCTATTCTCTCTTTTGACCTTGTTCCACCCCAAAAGTGTTTGCTTCTAATTACTACCTCCTCCCATTTGCCCTCCCTTCTATCATCCCCCACCCCATTTTCCCCTTCTCCTTTACTTTCCTGTAGTGTGAAACAGATTTTCACACCAAATTGAGTGAGCATGTTATTCCCTCCTTAAGCCAAATGTGAAGAAAGTAAGCTTCACTTTTTCCTTTTCACCTCCTCTCTTTTCTCCTCCATTGCAAAAGCTTTTTCTTGCCTCTTTTTTGAGAGATAATTTGCCCCATTCCATTTTTCCCTTTCTCCTCCCAATATATTCTTCTTTCACCCCTTAATTTTATTGTTTTAGATATCATCCCTTCTTATTCAACTTACCCTGTGTGCTCTTTCTCTCCATGTTGCCCTTCTCTCTCTCTCTCTCTCTCTCTCTCTCTCTAATCTTTCTAACTACCCAAATATTAAGAAACATCTCAAGTTACAAATATTATCTTTCCGTGTACAAATATAAACAGTTCAACTTTAGAAAGTCCCTTATGATTTCTCTTCCCTGTTTACCTTTTCATGCTTCTCTTGATTCTTGTGTTTAAACGTCAAATTTTCTATTCATTTCTGGTCTTTTTATCAAGGGTGCTTGAAAGTCCTCTAGTTCAATGAATTACCATCTTTTCCCCTGAAGTATTATATTCATTTTTTTCTGGGTAAGTGACTCATGATTTTAATCCAAGTTCCTTTGACTTCTGGAATATCATCTTCCAAGCCCTTTTATCCCTTAATGTAGAAGCTGCTAGATCTTGTTATCCTGATTGTATTTCCACAATACTCGAGTCGTTTCTTTATAGCTGCTTGCAATGTTTTCTCCATGACCTGGGAAATCTGGAATTTGGTTACAATATTTCTAGAAGTTTCTCTTTTCAGATCTCTTTCAGGAGGTGATCTGTGGATTCTTACAATATTTATTTTGCCCTCTGGTTCTAGAATATCAGGGCAGTTTTCCTTGATAATTCCATGGAAGATGATGTCTAGTCTCTTTTTTTTTAATCATGGCTTCCAGGTAGTCCCATAATTTTTAAATTGTCTCTCCTGGATCTATTTTCTAGCTCAGTTGTTTTTCTAATGAGATATTTGACATTATCTTCTATTTTTTCATTCTTTTGGTTTTGTTTTGTAATTTCTTGGTTTCTCATTAAGTCATTAGCTTCCTTTTGCGCCATTCTAATTTTCAAAGAACTATTTTCTTCAGTGAACTTTTGAATCTCCTTTTTCCATTTGGTTAATTCTGCTTTTTAAGCATTCTCCTCCTCATTGACTTTTTTGACCTCTTTTGTCAATTGAGTTAGTCTATTTTTAAAGGTGTTACTTTCTTCAGCATTTTTTGGGTCTCCTTTAGCAAGCTGTTGACTCACTCTTTATGATTTTCTTGCCTCACTCTCATTTCTCTTCCCAATTTTTCCTCTACCTCTTACTTGATTTTCAAAATCCTTTTTGAGCTCTTCCATGGTCTGAGACCATTGCATATTTATTTTGAAGGTTTTGGAAGCCTTGACTTCCTCTGATGATATGCATTGCTCTTCGTCATCTGAAAGGATGGAAGAAAATACCTGTTCACCAAGAAAGCAACCTTCTATAGTCTTATTTTTTTCCCCTTTTGGCCATTGGAAAATGCCAGTTACTTGACTTTTGGGTCCTTTTTCAAGATTAGGGTATACTCTAAGGACCTGTAAGATCTCAGTTTCTCCAAGGTAGCACAATCAAGGGAGAGAAAGTTACTCCTCTCCTGGCCTGCACACTGGTCTGAGGGAAACCAAAAACTTTTCTGCCCAGGATCTGTGAGTAGAAGAATTCCTTCTCCACAGCTGCCTCCAGCTCTACTGAGCCAGTGCTCCTCCTCCTCACCTCAGAGCCAGGCTGAGGGCTGAGATTCAGATCAGCTGCTCAATTCCCCCTGGGGCTTTAGGTGGAGTGTTCCAAAAATGGATGCTGCTACTACAGTGGCTGCTGCCAGCAGGACCAGACTGTGCTCCTTTCTCGCCCAGATGAAAACTGACCTTTGAAGCTTTCTTTGGAGTTTGTGGGTTGAGAAATCTGAGAAACCCTGCTGCTCCTGGGGATTCCTCCCCTGAGGCCTGTTTCCATCCTGTTCTTGCTGGTGCTGAGTGGCCAGGGCTCACCTAGACTCCATGGGCTGCACTTTGCTCCATGCCTTGTGTGATAGACCTTTCCTGTCGGCTTTCCAGGCTACCTTGAGCTGGAAATCTCTTTCCCTCTGTTGTTCTGTGACTTCTGCTGCTCTAGAATTTGTTTAGAGTCATTTGTTACTGGTATTTTATGGGCTGTGGCAGAAGAGCTAGAATATGTGGGTCTGTCTACTCTGCCATCTTGGCTCTCAGCATGTTGATTTATTAAGTTACGCATGCTGATTTCCTAACAAACCAGGACTTCCTCAGCTTCAACCTGGACCCAAAAAAAGGGAAGGAAAACAACAGACTTTTAGGGTTAAAACAATTTATCTAGTAAGATGTGTTAATTAAAAGAAACCAATCAACCAGGATACAAAATGAGGTCATCTGATTTCTAATCCAAGAAAAAATTAAGGACTTCCCAAGTTGGTGCAATTCCCTGAAATCAGACATGGTTCCCACTCCCCTTCAGGTGTTTAGATTCAGCAAAACGAATATGGAAACAATAACTGAGTAATCATTATGGGATCACTTTTCAGATAAGACATAAGGGTCGCTTGCAATGAACAAGTGTGAGAAAATTCCTTGCCTTAATCTTTGGGTCTGAGCAGGTTTCTGATCAGCAAAACCGAGGTCCTTAATTAAGGGTGTCTAAGTAATAGAAGTTCAGGCAGTACAGGGGACTCTGAGAATCATCAACATAGAGACAGTAATTAGTTAGATCTATGATGGTCAATGGGATCACCAAGTGGAGTAGGAGAGAGGGGATGACGGACCCCTAAGGGAAGCCTGTAAGATGGACATCACATGCATTCATCAAGTGACTAGTATATTCAGTGACTCCACTGAAGGGAGAGGGGTTAAGGTGATATGAAAGAATGATCCTTGAATGACATTTGTTGAAGAGACTGAGTATGACCATATTGGTGAATTATTCCAGAAGGCCACACAGGGGCTGTCCTGGCTTTAGTCTTGGCTTCTGTGTCTCCCATCTAGTGGGATACCCAGTGAAGAAGCAGTCCTTCCAGGCATCCAGAAACACTCCTGACTCACGCATCTGGCAGAGGAGGACATGGGAGGTATAGTATGGGGTTTGCTCTGTGAAAGGACCAGATACTGGCCAAGGTCCCTTTTATCTAAAGGCTAGGCATACTCTTCCATTTTAGCTGGCATGATGTAACTACCTCTGAGCCAAAGGATGAAGCTCAACTGGCAATAATTAGTCACTTTCTCCCCTTTGGTTAATGAACTGGATAGGTAAATAAACAGCCGATTAATGATCTTTCATCTGACATCAATGGAGGAAAAAATGAGAATGGTTTAGGTAAATTAAATTTACCTCTTTAAGTATGACATAAAAGTTTTTAAGGTGTTTGGAGGAATATTTCTGAAATCTACTCTAACAGAAGAAGTGAGATAAAGTACCTCCCTCCTCCTGCCACTAAGTCCTGAGTGATTGACAGGTCATCAGTCAAGGTCATCAATCCTATGGTCATAACTAACTTTATGAAGCCCTGATTGAAGACAAAGTGACCAATCCCATTCCTGTTTGCTTAACCATTGTCATTCCCTTCCTTCCTAGGAAGGCCACTTTTACTTCTGATCAGCTTTTCTGCCCCACTTCAAGTCCTGACTGATTACTGAGGCCTCCTTGGGCCAGGTTAGTTAGGTAAAGGTAACCAAGATTTGGCTTAAGAAATCTTTGGGATTCCTGGGGATTAGAATAGAAATTCACTTGACTTGCTAAAATAAAGTTGGAGCTGGGTTGGGAGTCATGGATGATTTCCTCCCTAAGATTCTCTCAGTGACTGGTCAGAACCTCATCCAGCTGCTCAGGGGGAGTGAAGTCTGGTGATGATCAAGGCTCCAGTGTTGCCTGGCTCTCAGAATGGAATAAAGCACTCATACCTGTGATTAGAAATAAAGGCCTAGAAGGAATCTGGTGGGGTCAAAAGGAAATGAGAGAGGGTCCTGAATCTAAATAGCAAGGTTACAGGTAATGGTCTAGATGCCTCCTGGCCCTGGTGTTTACAGGGACCCTCCCTACTGCAGGACCCAGGTGAAGGAAGGGATGAACAATAATTTTAAAAGCCAACAAGAAAGTCAGAGACCTTCCCTTTGCTTCTGCTTTCTCCAAGATGACTCAGTAGAAGAAAGTGAGGTTGGTGACCTTGCACAGCCCTCCCTCAAAACAAAGTCAAATGCAAGTCATGCCATCACTTCTCTGATGTCATGGTCTTCTTTGAAAACAAAAGACAAACACAACAAGCTTTTTCCAAGGTGGGGGGGCATGAAAAGCCTTGACCCAGGCCTCAGAGAAGCAGAAGACTTTATGACTGTGTCCCTGGCTCAGAAGTCTGGGAGGAGTCAGCAAATAAGTAGTAGGAAAGCACCTGGCAAGGTCAACATTGTGCCCCATTTACAGGCGAGGAACTTGTGTGTCCATCTCAGAAACATGGCAGGGGCCAGTGGGCAGCACGAACTCTGAAGTGCGTGCCCAGCTTTTGCTCCACTGACCTGTTCCCAGTTATACTTGTCTCCGATCCATGAGGTGACATTTATTTACTTGGGGGTAGGGCAAGCAGGTTTGGGGAACAGGCCCCCTGAGCTGTTGGATAAGCTTGAATCAATAAGATGAGGAAGACAAAAGAGAACTAAGTACCCTGAGCAAGAGCCCCAGAGACTGTGATCAATATGTCTCTCTGATGTTTTCAAACACCCTTGAGTAGCAAAACACTATTTAAGACATTCTTCTAATGTCATTTGGTGACATTCACTCACCCTGGCAAAGGCCTGTGGGATTCCTTCTGAGGGTGATGTAATTCTCAGGAAGGACCTTGGCTCAGCCACCTAAATGTCTGGCTGAGACAAGTTCAAAGTAGCTCCAGAGGGGCCCCATTCAGAAGCCAGTGATAGGTGGGGATGGGCACCTTGCAATTGAATTCATCCCATTCTACCCAGCAAGGGTGGGAGGAGGGCCCAAGTGAGAGAGCCAAGGTGAGTCCTCTTCTTTTCCACAGTTGGGGGAAAGGGAGGAGCTGACTGTCCTCACTGGGGATCCTCAGGAACAGTCCCAACAGGTCAGTCTTGTAAAGGCTCTATCTTTCCATGTTTCCAGGACTAAGGAGGAGTGAGGATGCAGATGAGTTCGACTCCCTTCTAGGAAACACAGGGTGGTTTTCAGTGATCAACAATTCAATTCAATAAACACTTATTAAAGGTCTATACACTCTGTGGTAGAGAAAAGGAGGCTGAGGAAGAAGTCTTCCCCAACTCCCTTCCCCCAGCTTACCTTTTATTTGGGACAAAATGGAGGATTCACTTCTTAGTATGATCCAAAATGGGGAGTAAAGAAAAGGGCAGAGGAGAGAGCTTGGCCATGTTCTTCAGGGAAAGAACATATTATGCTGGTGTGTACATGCTTACGTGTGTGTGTATGTGTGTATGTGTGTGTGGTTAGGGTTGTGTTTGTCCTTCATTCTCAAAGAGGACCATGATATCGGAGATGATGACATGACTTGCAGTTGGCTTGCATTTGAGTGAGGCGGGGCTGTACAAGGTCACCCATCTTATTTTCTCCTCCAGAGCATCTGGATCCAGTGGCCGGGCTGACTAGGGAAGGCTTAATGAAGGAGCTATAAGGTCCCACACTGGACCTTGAAGAGGAGAAGAATGTTTCAGACTAGGATCAGAAGGGGAAGCACTCCTGGTGTGGAGGAGGGGCTGCCACAGAGGGGTGAAAGGGGGGGAATGGGGGCACCAGATATGTCAGTTTGGGTGAAGCAGAGATCCTGGAAGGAGGATAGGCTGGTGAGAGGAAGGCAATAGAGGGGATAGGGTGCCAGGCTTCAGGGTTTGTGTCTGGTCATAAAGGTGACTGGCATTAGCCTGACTGCATCGGAGGCATTTTTGGTGAGTTGTTGGAAGGCTGGAGGGGAGAGGAGGAAACCTCCAGGCAAGGAGAGATTGAGGGCAGGAGCCAGATGACATCGTCCATCCTGTGAGATGCCATTCATGGAGAAGGTGTCTGCCTCAGATGGATAGGACCTCAGCAGCCATCTAGCTCAGCCATCTCACTTTATCTGTGTGGAAATTGAGACCCATAGAGGCCAAGGTGATTCAGGGCTATGAACCCAGGGTTTATAATTACGCAATCTCCCACTGTACTTTGATCCTATTCACAAAGCTGGGAGAGAGGTTCCTCATGTATTGTCCCCTTACCGGGCTGAAGAAACCTCTATCCTTGGACTCTTCTCTCTGTGTGGTGACTGTCCACAGGGTCACAACTCTAGAAAGGGCCCCAGCCTCTCTGGGCCTCATTCACTCACCCTCTTCCTTTCTCCTCCTCATCCCCCTCCCTCTTAGTCTTTCTCACCATCATCTTCCTCATCTTCAATGTCTCCCTCCTCCTCACCCCACACTTTGCCCCGCCCCCTGTCACAACCCCTGTCCTCACAGGCAAGACAATTAAGGCCAAATGCCAGAGCTTCCCATGATAAAAGCAGACTAAGGGAAACCTGGGTTGAGTCCTGACTCATCCATGAAGTAGCTATGGCTTTTGGCCAGTTTCCTTTTCTGGGAATTCATATGGTTCAGCCTAGAGTAGGTCTCAAGCCCAGTGGTGCCGGGTCATTCTACACTTCCATTCTGAAGGTATTGGTGGATCTTGTGAGAAATGGGCCCAATTAACAAGCCCCCAATTGTGAGAAACATGCTCACCTTAAACAATGAACAATGCCTGTTGTGAAATCAGGAAAGCCTTTATTAATCTTTATGTCAATTCCCCGTGAATGGACGGGTAGTTTCCAAGTGAGGTCACAGTAAGATTACAATATGTTCAGACTAATGAAAGCTTCTTATACTGCTCCAAATTTTGGACTCAGCACCCTGCCATCCATTGTCACATGACTTCATGTTCTCCTCTCTGATAGGCTCTCCCTCAAACAGCTTGTCAAGCCTGTGCACCATTTTCTGACCTGTACCTTGACCATGCTCAGGTCATGACTCTGATCACACAAAACTGTGGAAATTGAACTTCCTTGTTTCCCACAGTTTGATAATTGCAGCCTTGGAGGCAAGCTAAGAAGGTTGGCCATCCACCCAATGCTTCCTCCATAGCCCCCCTGGCCTTACTCAGCCCATGTGAATCTTGGAACAAATTTTACCTGTGGCCCCTAGGACTTTCCCTCTTCCTTGCTCCTGGCAATCAGACTTCCCTCCCCTGTGGAGAATTAAGTTTGTATTTTTCCTGAGAGCACTTAATTTGTCCTCTGATATTTTGAATTGTCTGTATGAATCCATTTTAAAAAGAGCACATAAATTGCTACAGGGAGCACAGTCCTGCCCTGAAGAACCAGCATTCAGATGCAGAGATCTCCAGGAGAACAAAGTCACACATGTTCCGTCTTTCAGTGTTGTCTTCAGCTATTTTTTTTAAAATTCAGGCATCTCATTTGACAGCTTCCTCTCTTAAGCTGATGCTCTCCAAGAACTCAAAGAAAAGCCTTTTCCCAGGTCACTGGAGGCCTCCACTTTTCAACCTTCAATCAAGGTTGAACTTGCTAAGGAGAACCTTTTTCCTACCTCTTCCTGTATGGGAGAAACCCTCAGCTATGCACTTTCTGCCTTCCCTTCCCCCCCAACCCCACCTTGTTCCTTTCTTTAGTACTTCACGGGTTGCAATTTTTCTGATTGTTGGGGCCTCAGCTCTGCTTGAGCTGAGATACAAGAACATTTCTTAGCCTCTGAAGGTGACCCCCCCACCTCCATGGAGCTGTGGAAATGTCTTCTGGTGCCTTACTGAGAATGCTTGACTGGTTCCCAAGCTTGCCTTCAAGAGGGCTGGCTGGTGTATGGTGCCAGGGGCAGGCCATTGCCTGTAAAGTGAGGTGACTGACCAGCAGAACCTCTTTTGGATTAGCTTGTTACCTCTCCATGTTCACAGTAGAGCAGGCCAGCATTGGAGAGTGGAGATGCCTCTCACTGCACAGATTTCTCTCTCTGACACCTTTTCCTCCATTTTCTATTTTCCTCTGACAGTTTTGTCACCCAGACGGTGACACTTGATGCCAAGGGATAAGACTCAATGGCTCAAATGAATGTTGGGGATATCTGGAGATGTAGTTCCAGGAAACAGGAGTCTACTACTCTAGAGTGCAGTTTGTTTTCCTCGTTCTGTACTTTGGGAATCAATTGCATCTGCATAT
Organism: Potorous gilbertii; assembly: GCA_028658325.1. Taxonomy (NCBI): domain Eukaryota; kingdom Metazoa; phylum Chordata; class Mammalia; order Diprotodontia; family Potoroidae; genus Potorous; species Potorous gilbertii. The sequence continues at coordinate 1,047,286 of CM053772.1, forward strand.
TCTGGCAGTTTAATAATGGATTTCCTCAATGAGGAAATTTAGAAGATAATGAACATGTGCCTACATGTCTTTGTCTCTTTGGCCTCTCAAAGGCTCTCTACACAGACAGGGAAGGCCATATGTAGAATCTCCAGGAAGACATGGAATTCTCTTGTAACATTAGAATAAAGCAATGATTCTTTTTCTTTTTGCAGTGAAATTAAGTCTCCTAACTAGATGATCTGCAGCATGCTGAGGCAATGGTGAGGAGAGGTAAATGATGAGGTATCCTCTGACTGGAGAAATAGCACAGACTTTAGAAATTCCACACAAATAGATTGGGATATTATGTAAAATTAGTTTCCATTCAGCTCTAAGTTCTCTAGTTTAATTTAATTACCTAGAAAAGTAAAGCATTCACTATTAAAAGCAAAGAAAAGGAAACTTGAAAAAAAGGATGAGATATGGGAGAAAATGTCTGCATGGAGATAGAACCGTGAAGAGTTTTTTAAATTCCATGCAGTTGGGGGAGGAGAGAAGCGCATTCCCTAAGTCTTCAGTAACAATTTCCATACTCGTTGAGATTAGTTAAATTAATGACTGAACTAAATGGTTCATTAGGTTGGTGCCAGGTGGGCTTTCTGCTTGGTCACCAGATGACCGGACAGCCTGGGTAAATGAAGGCTGAAAGGGAACATGATAACTTCCTTCAAATACCAAAGGCAGATAACATAGAACAAATGGTTCCTTTACTCCGCTTAGTCACAGTGGGCCATAGGTAGAAGTGACAGAGAAACAGAGCGAGACACAATGGACCTTAAAAGTATTATGACAATATGTCGGTAAGCAGAGTTTTTAATCCTTTATTCAGCTCTTGACTTTGGGGGGGCTAGGCCACCCCTCCTCTTGGTCATGATTTGTCTCTCAAGTCACTTCCTTTTAGGAGGGACTTTCTGAACCAATTCCTGGAGGAAAAAAATGACTGAGTTCTCATCAATCCATCCCAGTCTTGATAACTCATTCAATTGCCCAGAGAGATCCTGGTATAAGTAATCTCTATGCTTTCTGAAATTATGGGAATAAATCAATATTTTTCTCATATAGCTCTGGGCCCCCAGCCAGAAACAGCACTTTAGAAAAACACCAGTCTCAAATTTGTTTCCTCTCCTGGCTGCTTCCTGATCACTCCTCTATGTTGCATTTGAACAATGCATATAGTTAATTATGTAACATAATAGATGAACAGTTCAGCGGCTAATAGTTTTTGTCATGTATGTCATTTCATGATATAAAATACCAGGAAAGTAGAGAAACGTTTTAAGAATCAGAGATAAGCATCCTCTTGAAGGAAGCCAATGCGAGGGAAATTATTCCAAGGGAAGAAGGGACATGGAGGCTGATGGGGGAGGTCATATTTCAGTGACACAGCACTTGTCTTTAATAAGCCTCATTCATGATCTTCCCTGGTTTGTGTCTGGATTTACATGACTTTTCTTGACGTTCTGTGGATCCTGCGACTTGTCCAATTTCAACTCCAGTCAGCTTCTCTACTTCCCCTTCGCACAATCCTTGGCTTGGGAAAAGCAAGATTATCCTTGAAAGCCCAATCCCATTAATCACAGGGACAAGGAAAACTCCCTGGGGAATAAAGGTGAAGGGGAAGGAATACTGGGAGACACTGGGAAACTCCTTCCTGAGACCAGTGGGCAACCTGACCTCCTTGGAAATGAGTAAAGAGAACTATGTAAAGATCAACTTACTCACCATTTGTGTTATCTCAAGTGGAATTGTTTTTTCAACAGCTAATGAGTTTCTCATCCCTACACATTTCCAGGTAAAGATTGGATGTTCATTGTTGAGGGGCCTCTCAATCAGGTATTATATGGATCTTGTGGTCCCTTCCAACTCAGAGATCTTTTGACTATAGGATACCTCATTTCCCTTTATTATTCAGAGCTACTGAAATATCTTTAACTCACATTTTTTTTCTCTAGGTAAAAGAATTGCATTTCTTGTTCCGAAGCCAGGAATGGTCTTTAACCATAAACCCCTGGCTATATCTCATCAGGGAATCTCTGAGGAGCACCAATGCAGGATAATAGCTAGAGCAATGACTGCCAAGCAGGGTGGAAATTAGAGCTGACAAAGTCGAAGTGATAGGGAGCAGATCTTCAGGGGGCACTGTCAGAAGGAGCACACATGGACTTTCTTTGAGTTTGTCATGCAAAGAGGCATGTGTGCTCAGTCGGATGATGTCAGATTAGCTAGCACCTGTCATGTTGAGGGCACAGCATGTCTCCTGACATCTTGTGCTACAGTGGGATGCTGTCAAGGATGACTTTAGACATTGCTGGAGGACAAAGTATAAACCATGTGCCCTCTTCCATCACAAGTCTGCTCTCTGGTGCTCCTTCCTTCCCCTGCAGAGAGATGCCTCTCCACTGCAGCCAAGGACATCAGCTGACTTTTGGATAGGGCTTTCCTTAGGGTCTTCAGAGCATGTTACTCATGTTTCATTCCCTTAACCCTTGGGGAGGTTGTCTAGGTCTCACGTCCCTATTTTGCATAAAGTGGCTTGGGCTGACTTTGGCCTCAGTATCTCCTGACTCCTAGGCCAGTCCTTACCCTGCAAGAGGCTGCCTCTCTGGAGAAGAGAGTGGTGGATGAGAGAGAAAATTCCCAAAAGACAATGAAGCCCCAAGGAGTGAGTCCTGATGTCCAAGTGCTCCCTTCCAAGGCAAGGAAAGCAAATGCAAGGGGGGGAGGAAATGCATTTGATTGAGAGGTACCATCTGCAGATCTGTCTTGGTTGGGCTCCTTCCCCCAATAGATGGAGGCTGCTTGAAGTCAGGTTTTTCCTTTTCAACTTTTGTCACATCCTCCTTGCTTAGGTTTGTGTCTGAGGGCAGTCACAGGCATTTAGTAAAAGCTTGTTGATTGAGACACAGATTGATTGGAGAAACAAAACCCTGGGCTGAACTGAGGAGGGCAGGAAAGTCTTGCTCCCAATCAGAAGATTCAGAGGGGGATGACAGGTGGGTCCCAGAGGGCAGGGCATCAAGCTCAGTCTCATTGGACCTTGATGGAAATCAACTCTGTGCTGTTGCCCAAATGCTCAGAAGGAGCTTGGTGATCCCTGTCAGTCCCAGTGACAGATTCCCTGCCCAGTGTCTCATGAATGGATCAATGCCTGCAGGTTGTCAAGCCTCAGCTTTATCTTATTCAATCCTGTGTCCTTTGACATCACTTTAATAAGGATTGGGGCTTAAAGCAAAAACAAATTTGATGAGGCCATTGCTGAGGTGCACTGGAATTTCCTAAACACAGCTCTGCTCTGGTGCAGAATTCTTGGGCGTGTTGTCCTGGGGCAGGCTCCCTCCTTCATCTCTTTTTCTCCATTTCTGAGACAGGAGGACCCAGACATCTACCTTATTCGTGCTTTTGCCCTGGAAATCATTGTCTTGGCTGCCTTGTCACACGTCACTTGATATCTTTTACAATTATTTTTTCCAGGGAGCAAGATGAGAATGGAGGGTTCAGTGAGATGATGGAAGGCACAGGGTTAGTATGGAGAGCTCAGGGAGATGAGGAAGGATACAGGGAGAGAATAGAGGGCACAGTAGCAGGGTGTAATGTTAATGGGATTTAAGATCTTCCCCCTCCCATTAGCAGGCCTCAGGTGGAGCCCAACAGGGGAGGGACTTGACTAAGGGAAGCTTGCTCGTAGGAAGGCTTTTCATCCCTTTGGCTAATTTCTGGGCACTGAGTCATGTGGGTTGTGATGCCTTTCTGGCTCTGAGAAGCACACACACACACACACACACACACACACACACACACACACATATATTCTGAGCTGGTATTTTGCTTTGAGGGCTCACTTATGAGAAGGATCTTATGATCACCTGGGGGAGCCTCTGAGTAGCTGTATATTCAGACCCCCAACTGCTCAGATGTAAAGGCTCTCTTGATCCAGGGATGTATGTAAAGTGTATAACATTATTGCTCTGATTCAGAGCCCTGTCTGTTGGTCTTCGTGATAATTTCTCTGCTTCTATTTCTCTGTATTATCGGTTTGTATTTTCTCCATGTTCAGGGTGCTGACCTTTCCCCTGAACTAGTGAATGTAATTAAAGAAGAGTTTTGATCACTTTAAGGTGGCTTTCCTCTAGAAAAACAGATCAAACAACCTGTGCTGGCAGCTATCTTATTCTGGGTATGCTAGGGTGTTTGCACAGGGCAGTAGGATAGGGCGACTGTGCCCCACTTTACCCAGATGCTAGCTTGCTCCTGTCCCATTTGACATCCCCCCTGTCCTGTGACTGTCAGTCATCAAGCACTTAGGAATGCTTACTCTATGGCTGGCTGCACTTCTATGATTCATGAAAATAAGAAGGAGCCAAAGGAAGTCCTCTCTTTTGCCTGTGGGTCCAAATGAGAAGTTCAAGGATGTTTTGTGTAGAAAAGTCAATGAGACTTAAGGGAGGAGGAGGTGGCGCCTGCCCCATGGGACAGCCCTCTCTGTTTTCGCTCTCCTCTAATGTGTCAGGATACAGGAGCCTCAGAGAGCCAGGAGCATGGGTCTATGCATTGGGGGCACTCAGAGAGTGTCCTGGAGGTAATTCCCCCTCTCCCATGAAGAGGCACAGAGCTGGTGTGAACAATTTTGTGACTCTGAATTCCCATTCTAGGAGCTGTGGGATGCGAAAGGATAATTGTGCCCTGTGGGCCGAAGGCTCCTAACAATGTCCATCCATACAGTCCTACCTTAGTGGACTTGCAACCCATTTGTCCTGAAGACCATTGCTCTTGATACAACATGGTTCTCCTAATGTTGGGTCCCATTGACATGAAGTGAGCCTCAGCTCTGTGGGGCAGAGGGTAACAATGGTCCTAGGAGCTCAGCTGTGGATATACTGAATGTCCTGGGCCATCGGGCACACTGCTGGAGGGGAGGCCCCCAGGCCTGCTGCAGGAGCCAGGAGGTTGGTTGGTCTTTGTTCTGGAGTAGAACCAAATGGCTTCACTATGTTGGGGTCAAGGTACAGTGCATTGGACTGTAGCTGATCAGACCATCTCAAGCTCTGAAGGCTCTGCCATAGGAACAGAACTGGAGAAAGACTTGCCTGGGACACTTCCAGTGTCCTTCTTCATTCCCACCAAACTGCATTCCTCCGAAGTTTGTCCTGTCCCACTCAGAGACCCCCCTTCCTCTCCCTGCCTCTCAAACTTCTTTTTCTGGGTTGTGAGTTCCTTGAGGAGCTGCCTTAGACTTATGAGGAAACTGAGGCCCTAGCTGATTGAGGCATAATCAGGACAGGCCCAGGAGGTGTAGGAACAAATCAAGAAAATGATCTGGAATCTGGGGAAAGAGCATCAGAGGTCACTGAAGGAAATCCTGGTTCACTGAAAGTGTTAAGGACAAAAAAAGCCTTAAAAAGTCCACTGTGATGATCCGAATAAGAAGAAAAATAGGGAAGAAAGGGAAGCGTGGTTTGGTTTTTTTTTTAAGGTAGGGAGGGGTTGACCCAACATTAACAAATGACAAAGAGGAAGCCTTGCTTCTCAACACCCTCCCCTGCAGTTTGTCTTGAGATGACAATTCCCGTCCTTCAAAGTAAATCAGCTGGGACAAACACAAGCCCCTAGAACTTGACCGAGGCCCTCAGAGAGCACCCTGAACAGCCCTCTCCCATCTTGGTCCTGCCAAGAGATCATGAGACAGGTCTCTTACCTCCTCAGTGCCTTTGTGACTGTATGATATTGCTGTCCCAGGTTGGAAACCCACAAGGAGTAAGGTAACATTAAGAGGACATTTAGCTACTTGACTTCAAGGTCAAGGCTTGGGGCACAGAAGGAGTCTCTGTCAAGTTTACTGAAGTCCTTATAGTATCTTCAAAGTTGAAGGGATATCAGAAGTCACTCCCTTCATAGACAAGACTGGTGGTTACCCAGAGGTAAAGAGCATATATCCGGACTTGGTTCCAAGGCCGTGGCCAATGTGGCTCCCTTCTAAAGACCCATAAGCCCAGGCTATACTCTTCTTCGGATCTGTAGCTGTCCAGAGTAGTCCCCGGAGTTGTGGGCTTCTCATGGCTTTTTATCCAAGGGAGGTAGCCCCTTCCTATATGCCAGGTCACATCCCTGTGGCCAACCCTGTTCATCCAAGGTTGGCTCTGGGGGAAGTGAACTGCCATGCATTGCCTCTGGGGATTTTACACAAGATAGCCCCCATCAGTCTCAGTACAAACTGTCTCAAGGGTGAGTAACTTGGGTATCTTTTCCTTGAGTAGCAATAAAGTGACTCCCCCACCTCTGAGACCACTCCACATGGACTGATAGGAGGTTTCTCCTCTCCCAGAATCCTTTGTATTTTCTGGATTAGGGCTTGAAAGGCATAATGTCCTCCCACCACCCCTTCACCAGTCCCAGGGCCCCTCACTTGATTCCCTTGGGTGGATGAGCGTTGGATTCAAAGCGATATAAAAATGAGATGACCAGTGAAAGTATCTCTGGGCTTTCCTCCTGGCTAATCCCCACTCCCAGCCCACCTTGGTCCTCTAAGTCCCTCCTGGCCTAGTTCTGTGCTTTATGGTTCCACTCCCACAACCCAAAAGGGCATGACCAGGAGGTAGAAGACCATGTGCTATGTACAGAAAAGATCTCCACATGTATAGTCACCCAGAAAAGCTCAGTTTCCTTCTTATCTGACTGCTGCAGAAAGGTTCCAGGAACATTAGCAAGGCCTGAAAATTTATCATTTCCTAATAGTGTGCTGTCTTCAGAAAGCCCCAGGGTGAGAATGGATTTGACTTCTGAACCCATCCTCTCATTAAGAGCCTAAATCAAAGGGGAAAGCACCAGCTGAGAGAAAACCCCCTGGCAACTGCAGAGCTCACTACTCCCAATGATTGATGGCAGGCTGAGCAGCTGGCAGGACCTGTAATGCCTTCTTCTCAGAAGAGTCAAATCCAATCGACTCTGTGACTACAGACAAATGTCAGTGAGCTCCAGGGATGGCTGGCTGGTGAGGTGGGAGCAGGTAAAGGGAAGGGCTGACAGTGAGTGTGGGAGAGATACTGAGTTCCTCATTAGCCCCATCCCTGGCCTCATTCTACAAAGCTGGGACCATAGCAAAGGCTGCCCGAGGAGGAGCCTGGTCCTCAGCCTGCTCTCCTTCACTCTTCCTTTCCAGAGCTCCAAAGGACATTACTCTCAGCTCACAGCACAACTTGGGGTTACACAGAGCTGGTGCTGCTCCACAGGATCTCACTACACATGGAGCTGGCTCAATGACTCTCCGCTTAAGGATTATATGCCACTTTAAGATACATTTTCTGATTCTGATTGTAAATATACACTAGGCCCTGGACCTTCCAGATTAGAGGCTGCTGTTTCTCTAGGAAGACAGGTCCTGAGAGTCTTGGGGCACAGACTGGGGTAAGTGATGCCAGGAGAGCTCTGGGCTGGGCTGAGGGCACTGAGAATTGCTTTCCTAGTTCCTGTTTATGCCCAGTGCTCTCTGAGCCTGCAGGGCCAACCAACCTTCTGTTTGGCAGGGGAGAAATTGGGGAAATCTGTGTACCCAGAGCACCTGGTGACTCAGGAGAAGATCCTTCAGACAATGTCCTCAATCATGAAGCTGCTTTTCCTTTGCTCTCACTTTCCCAATTTTAGGCCACATTCAGCCACAGAGGAACCTTTCTCACTCTTCCTTTAGATAATCAGAAGCAGCAGAGTTTTATGCCAGGCAGACCCTACCAGCTAAGGTTCTAGTCAGCATCAGGTGAGTTTGGTTGGGAAACTTGATGAGTGCTTAATAAAAGCTTCCTCCTTCCCTCCCTCCTCCCATTCCCTCCTTCCCTCCCTTCCTCCCTCATTCCCTCCCTTCCTCCCTTCCTCCCTCCCTCCCTCCCTTCCTTCCTTCCTTCCTTCCTTTCTTCCTTCCTTCCTTCCTTCAACCAACTTCCCCAGGTCAAAGTCTGAGCAGAGCCCCTGGAAGGTAGCAGCATCAACCACCAAGGTGGGAGGCTCAGGCACCCTTGGCATCTTGTGTCGTATACAGGCAGTATAGGAGTGTGTGTGTGCACATGTGCAAGTGTGTGACAGTGTTTGTGATAACAGGTGTGGGAGTGCATCTTTGTATGAGAGTGTACATTTGTACGACCCACATCGTTGTGCATGTGAATGGGTGTGAGCATATGTGTATGTGACAAATGTGTGAATATGTATAGGAGAATGTGTGATGGTGAATGTGTGTATATGAGGACATATGTACATGTGTGTATGCGTGTGAGGACACACATGCATGCATGTGTAGGCATGTGTGTGTATACACCTGTGTGTTGGGGGAAGTGTATGTGCCCAGCGCTAGGGAGCAGCCTAGAGCTGGAGGCTCTTATCCAACTCAAGGCCCACTTCCTGCTGCTGCTGCCCAAGGGGTGACTTTCTGAAGCAGGATTCAGGCACTTCAAAACCCCACTCCTCCCCATTAAACACCTTCTTGAAATGCTCCTGGTGGCTTTATTTGTGACTGTCAAGGTTGTTACCGTCCTTACTAGTAAGAAGTGGCCAGCAGCCATGGGGCTTTGGAAGCCAGGACGCTCGCTGACTCCGCTGGATCCCCCTCTTCCAGCCCACTCATCCCCAGCTCTCACTTCAGGACGCACAAGTGACTTTACAAGGACAAGTGTGATAACATCCTGCATAATTTCTCTGGCTTAGAATTTTGGAAAATTCCATCCTTTTTATCACAAATCCCTGCCTCTCAAGGTTGCACCAAGAAGGTGATTGTGCAGAGGTGTTCATTCTTGTCCCTGCTCTGTCTCCCTGTGAGTCACAGGAGCTCCTGGTGGGGGCTGGACCTTGCCCCTGGGGACAACCAGCTGGGAGGGCACAGGGTTCACTAAGCAGTGAGGCAGAAAGAGGGAGTTTGTGCTGAGAGCTGCACTTAGAACCCTCATCTGCCCAAGGGGCAGACCTCCAAGGCCCCAATCTCACCATCTCCTAGTAACTAGTGCTTTGGGCTTTGCAGAGAACTTTACATAGACATCTCATCTGATCTTCACAACAACCCTGAGAGGGGGGCTACTATGATCATTCTCATCTTACAGATGGAGAAATTGAGTCAGAGAGAAGTGAAGTGATTTTTTCAGTCACATGGCTAGTAAGCGTCTTGGAAGGATTTGAACTCAGGTCTTCCTGACTCTGGAACCATGTCTTCTATGCCATCAGGCTTCTTCCATGGGCTCAGATAGCAAGGCTCTCCATGCAAATACATCTCTTGTGAGTTGTCACCTTACTTAGGATGTGCTTGAGCTATTAGTGGCCTTGCTAGGCGGTTGAGTCCCTCTTCCCCCATACCTGGACACTCAGTATTCCAGGTGTGTCGGGTTGGGTGCCCCTCTCTCTCAGAGTCACTGTGGGTGGGCCTGCCGAAGTGTGGAATCCACCCTGGCTTGAGATGCCTCAAATTTCTGGACAAACCTCTCCCAAGTGGGCCAGGTGAGGAAGGTGGAGCAGAGAATAAACTGAATTTGGGGTCTGAAGAAAGCCATGGGCCCAAAGGCGATGTAGCAGCTGCAAGGTCCCCAATGAGGCCGTTACCTTGGGGGGGCCTCAGTGTCCTCACCTGGGAGAGGGACACACGGGGGAACTTAGTCATCTTCCCTCCTTAGGAGAACCTCAGGCACCATAATCCTGCGGGTTCCAGTCCCCTCGACATTTCATGGTATGTATGGAAGCAATGGTTGCTGTGTGTGTGTATGTGTGCATGTGCACATACATGTGATGTGGTGACAGAGTGCATCTAACCCTCCTCCCTTCCCTCTACCCAAGAGTAATCAAAGAAAATGTTTCATTCTTTTTGTCTTGACCTTGTGGAACAAGATGTGGGGAGGGGGAGACCATGAGCAACAGTTTGAATTCTCTGTTTCTCTGTTTTTGTCTCTATTTGTCTCTGTCTCTGTCTGAAAATATAAACAGATGGGAGGGAGATGTGCCTAATTGGAAGCACTCAGAAAGCTGGCTATGCAATTCTTAATTAGATTAAAGCTGTTTTCAGCATCCTAATGAGTCAGCCAAGCACAATCAATCCTACGGTAGGGAGGGACTCAAAAAATTGCTGGGTGACTGAATTTTGAGGAGGCCAAAGAAGCTGATGCCTGAGGTGCCTGGGTCCCCATCTTAAGCAGACATTTTCCTTCATAAGCAAAGGAGAGAGACTGAACGAGGTGACTTTGCTGCCTGCTGGGGGAGAGCGGAGCTCATCTGACTTGAGCTGGGCTGACTGGGGCTGAGTGATCTGCATTCCCTGCTCTAATTAGCTCCTTTGGAACAGATTGCTCTCAATAAGCTCCCACCATTTCCAATGATTTACTAGGGGCAAATGGGGTTCATTTGTGAACCTTCCTGTCTTTAACAAGGCAATATTGGAAGGGTGCCTGGCAGTAAGCAAGTGAAGAGATGATTGGGAAGGCCTAGGCGTGGGCTGGGAATCTGCCTCCCTGAAACCAGACTCAGGAGAGACTGGCCTCCCAGACCCCATTTGCAGCAGTGGTAATTCTAGTACCAATAACTTGAAAAGGATACCTAGAGGTCAGGCAGCCAGTCTCCCTCTGGTGACCAAGGGCCAGAATTCATTGTTGCCAAAACAACGTGAGAATGATGCTACCAATGAGCCTGGTGGGAGAGGTCGGTACCAAGGAGTAAGAGCCTGGATAGTAGACCAGGCTGCAGAAGCAGAGAAGCACCCTGAGGTCTGAGGCTGAGGTCGGGGGACCCCTCCTTAGGCTGAGTGAGCTTGCTCTCTGTCACCAAGAATATGGAGTGGCAGATCTTCCCCAGTGGGAGTGAGTCTGGTGAAAGGGCTGCTGAAGCCCACCCTCTGACCATCCCAGAGAAGCCTCAGCCTTTCATTGGGGGATGGGGAACAGAGGTCTTTCCATTCCCACCACTCAACAGCTGTGGATGGCTGCCTTGGGACAGAAGCCCTTGGCAGGAATACAGCTTGTTTCCTCACCCAACCCAAGGAGCAGGGTGCAGCATACATCTATGGACTTTCTTCAGCTCGGTGAATGTCATCAGTCCAGGCCATGGTGGAGTACCAGGAATTCCTTCAGGAGCCAAGGAGATTGTAAAGGTTCAGAGAAAAGAAGAGGACTTCCTAAGCTATGTGGACCTTGGAGGAGGAAGGGAGTCAATCATCGACACCTAGTAGCTTCAAAGGAGAGAAGGACTAAGAGTCTGGGATAGAGATGGGCAAACAGACCCTACTCCTCACTACTCATGACAGTTGTTGTGTCAATGGCATTTGAACGGGAAGGGAAGTGACTTTTCTTGTGTCCCACAATGTGTTTGCCTTCTGGAGGGAATCTGCACCATAGGGAAGCACCTTGAGTCTGGAAGGGACCATGGAGGACTCTCCAGGGATTTATTGCAAGGTCCTCCCACATTCAGTGGTCCAAATGGACCTTATGGGCCACTGGGAGTACTCTACGTGGGTCTCTATGAGTCCTTCGTGTCTTCTGCATTGTCTTCGGGGTAAAATAAAGTCTGTCCTTGGTCTAATACTCATTTGTTGCCTTGAATGCTTCTATAGGAAATGAGGCCTTTGTTACTTACGTCTGTGGAAACTTAGACATAATTGTATTAGGAGACTTTCTTGGATAAAAATATAAAATGGGACATGAAGCCACCAATGGAAATATACTCTTTAAAGGTCATTCCAGAAAAGCAGACTTCATTTCATGTATTGTCCTGAAACAAAGATGGACTGCTTATGTATCTAGAGCAAGGGATAGCCAGTGGCTAGCCAGGAACCTCTGCACACTCTTCATGAAGTTGAGGGGAAGCTAGAACTCCCCAGAATGCTGGATGAGCCTTGCCACACAGGTCACATGGCATTGGGGGTGCCCACATGGAGGAAACCCAGGATCCTTGGGGGTAATGTCTAAGGATGATGGAGAGCTTTCCACTGGTCTGAGACTTGCAATATCTGTGAGGTAGATGTGGCAGGAGAGTGATGAGTTCTGTTTTACCCAGAAGGAAATGTTTCCAGTTGGAAAAGTCTGAGTTTTCACAGAAGGCTTTAAAGTTTTGTTTTTTGATCCCTCCAACTCCCCTGACAGAGAGAGATCATCATCATCATCTCTACCACGAACTAGGGACTGATGCTCAGAGATGCAACTTGTGAGGGTCTCCCAGGATGGAGCTGTTTGCCCCTAAGTACAGGCCCAGAGACTGACTGTTGTCTGAAGACTAGCCTGTAGCAGGGAAGGAAGGCGTGGCAGATAGCTGGGGCATGATATAGGCTGGTGTATGTATGTGTATGCGCACAAGTGTATGGGTGTGTGCATGCATGTATAGGTGCATACATGTATGCATATGTGAGAGTTAATGTGTACATGTGTGTGAGTGCATGCATGCATATGTGTACATGTGTGAGAGTGTGTGGGGTGGTATATTTGTGTGTGTGGGCAGGGGGATGGCTACAGTCAAGGAGTTCTCATTCCAGTGTCCAGCCTTCCTGTTACTTCTCAGGTGACCTTACCTTAGGCTAAGTAGGGGTTACCAGGGTGTTAACACCAAGCTACTCTCCCCCAGAAGCCAGTTAATCTTATGATTACATGAGAACAAATAAAACTTTGTGACTTCTCAAATGTGACATGGCCAGGGTTGAGCTTGGGTTTTGTCCATTTTGCCCTGCTTTGTGACCGCCCTCTACCCTCCATTATCCCTCTTAGGGGAGGTCCCCAGAACCTTGACTGGCATGCCCCAGGTATGGTGGGCTGCCTTCTCTAGCCCTGGAGGCTGCCAGTCACATTCCCAGAGTTGTGGCTGAAGGCAGAAACTCCCGGGGCAGAGCTGGGGCCTCTGATATTAGCCTTTGTCCTAGATAATTAAAATGGATTTTTCAATAGAAGGAGATATTATTTATGAGACTAAAAATGGACCTTAGGAGGCAAAAAATGATTTCCTGATACAGAAGAAATGCCATGAATCAGTGCCAAGTTGACAAGATTTCTCCATGAAGCCAGAGAGATGGTGACGGATGAGCCAGACTCTGATGGAGAAGGAAGACAGTCAGTTCATGTCATATTGCGTGTTTGGGGGCACGGATGGGGGAAGGGGGATGGTCTCTTGACTGTGCTTCCTTTCTTTCACGTTAGTAAGGCTGAGGAGTCACTGAGGCAGTCATCTCTATCTTGATGCTGGACTAGACGCTTGGCTCTCTACTCTGGGAGAACTGAAGGAAGGGAGGAAGGAAAACAAGCGTGTATTAAGGACCTACTATGTGCCAGATGCTGGGTTAGCTTCTTTCCAAATATTATCTCACTGGAAAAGAGGATTATCTTCATTTTACAGTTGAGGAAACTGAGACAAACAGAGTTTTTTTTTATGACTCGCTCAGGGTCACATAGCAACTAATTTTGAACTTGAGTCTTCCTGACTCCAGGTCGCGAGCTCTATTCACTGCACCAACAAGATGTTTCTAAGGAGAAAACCTGTCTTGCTTAACATCTCGACCAAACCTACATCTCTATCCTGCAGGCTCCACAGTGATTATGTTCATCCCTGTGCGTGGGACAAGGAGGGACTCAGAAACCCAAAATGAGCCTCCATTGGTCCCTGATGTTGGGGAACCTTCAGAGGCCTTGGGACAAAAGGCTTGTATATGCATAAAGAATGAACATCCAGGGCAGTACCTTGGATGAATTTCCAATGGAGGAGGGAGGCAGGTAGTCAGGGTATGAGGTTGTGGGCAGTGGGGGGAGGTCAGGTGGTCAAATGGTCAGGTGGCTGGAGATGTGAAACTGGAGGTCAGTTTCAAAATTCTTCACTTGAGACTTTGCATCACCAACCTCAGCCCCCTTGATAGCAGGCATCACAGACAACACCTCTACATCCAGCTGACCCTTAGACATTCTTGAGAAATGTATGGTTAAGAATTTCAAAAAAAATTATGTCCATCAGGGTATCATATCTCTTAAGACAAGGTGCAGTCACCTGTCTGCGGAAGCGATGAATGTAGGGACAGGGAGTGGTCAGGACTTGGCATTTTCACTGCCCCTGGAGAGCTTTCCCTGACACTTGCAAAGCATTCTTCTTCATGGCGTACGCTGGCAATGGACTCATCTTCTACTCTGCCTTCTTGATGTGCCAACCCTGGGGGCTGGAAGCAGCATGCCGAACTTTCCAAGGGGATGAAGAGGACCAGAAATGGTTTTGTGAAACCAAGAAATGATTTCAGACTTCTTTCTTTTAAGTAGGGGAGGGGAGTGTCTTCACTGAGGGTCCATCATGCTCTGTCATGAACCCCAATCCCTGTCCCTCATGGTCCATTATGTGACAGCAGAAGCTAAAGTCAACCAGTCAATAACCCAAAATCATTGAGTAAGGGAGTGATATAGTCAAACATACATTTGAGGGAAGTCATTGAGTAGCTGTATGAGAATGGGCCAGAGTGGTGAGAGACTTGATACAGGCAAACCCACTCGCAAGTTATTACAACGGTGCTTGTGTAAAGTGATGAGGGCCTGTACCACGGTGGGGGTAGGGCAAAGGAGCTCATGCAGCAGCTCCTGTGTAGGAGTAAAGATTGTTGTTAATGATTTTTGTTTTCAAAATGGATCAATGACATCACAGGGTGATTGTCTTGACTTGCCCATGAACTGGATTTAGGTGAGGCAGGGCCACACTAATTCATCAACCTCACCTCCTCCTCCAGAGTCGTCAGAGTTCAATGGCAGGACAAAAGTTGACAAGATGGTGACCCAGGATGCAGTGGATGACCTTGGTGTCTTCCATGTTTGAACAAGCTATAAGTGCTCCATAGCACCTGCTTCAGCCATTTTCCATTGGGAGAAGTCTTCAAATGCTTGGAGTAAATGCCACCTAACTTGCTGATGGATTGGAGGCCTTTTGGTTACCCTCAGTCTGGTTTAGTTGGTCTGCCGAGATGGTTTTACCAGGGTGCTTTACATGCTCTATCTTCTTGGAGCCACAGGTGAGAGTTGAGTGCCAGGTGGACACCAAAGGTGGATGAACAGTCCTCACACCAAAGGTGTTTATCCTTCATCAACACCCCATACATCTCAGGGTTTGAGGTTACAAAAGTGGACAGTACCAGGATGGAGATAAAAACTAAAATAAGTGAATTGTGACTCACATGACCAATGACTACCAGAGTAAGGCAAGGTAGGATAGTGGGAGCCATTAAAGATTGAGGATGATCTATCTGGGTTCCATACGAGAAATGATAGGGGGAACAGAGACTCAAAAGAAGAGGACAATGTACAGTTGAATGGGCTCACCAAGGGTACAGAGAGTGGTCAGTGTGGGGGAGATGGCTTGGGAGAGAATTGAAGAGTCAAGAGAATGGAGGTCATGGTGCAGATGAAGAGTAGTGCTATGCCAGGGAAGGCAGAAGGAGAGATGGAAAGTCAATGCATTATGACTGGATAAGGGGATTTCAGAATTCTTGAACAGGGAGGTGGTACATCTGTGGGTGATGAAAAGATCAAAGGTAAAACCATCTTTGTGTGTGTGTGGCTGAGGTGGTGTAGAAGAGGAGGTGAGTAGGTTGAGGAACTGAGTGGTTATAATGTTTGATCGATAACCAACATGTTTGTTGGCATCCCCTCGTACAAAGTCAGGAATTGTGGAGGACAGAAAACTCCTAAGCCAGGTTGCTATTGTTCATTTTTGAAGAGGACCAAGGAAGTATTGGGTTTGTTTTGTAAGGAAGGGGAGTGACCTGGGGGTCTGTAGACAACAGATACCAGGATTCTGATTTACTGGTAGATGTGACTAGCATGATATTAAAGGAGGAGAAGTCATTGAATGATGGAAGAAGGGGGAGGCAATAGCAGTCACAGAGACCTTTATTTCTGATAGGCTTCCCAAAGGAGAATGCCATTCCCGGCCCTTGTCCAGACAGTGATGATACAGATTTGCTTTGGGACCATGGACAAGGCCCTACATTGTTTTGAACCTCAGTTGGCTCATCTGTGAAGTGGGTGGGAGGAGTTAGATGACTTTTAATCTCTGATATTTTGATGATTTTGAGGTATGTTCATAATGGGGCCTTTTGGGCTGTCAGGGTTTAAGTTGGAAACAGGCCCCAGGTCTCTGGCTAGTGTCCCAGCTTAATGTTTCATCTCCTTCCCTGACCCATCTCTTTTTGAAGCATTGGGAAGTGAATCACGATTAGACTAGGTTTCACTTTGGGCTTTGAAGACACTGGCTTTACAAAACTGATCCTGAATGTCAATGTTATTGATAAACTATTGTCTGTAAAATTGATTTGGGGACTCTAGACACCAGCCCACCTGCCCTAGTTCCTATCACAGAGATTTTTGCCAATGAATAGCCAGTTGGACAATCCCACACAATGGTCTAATAGCAACAGCAATGCTCGTGGGAGTGGAGGGGGAAAATGGAATTTTGAACTCTCGGGAAATGCATTCTGGGACTCCCTCCCTCTACCTCTCTGCACTCATTTACCTAGATGACTCACTGGAATCCTTTGGGTCTTTTCTTCTCATTAAGGTGTGGGATGTGGAACTGATGACCTCTGAGGTGGTTCTGGTCCCTTCCAGCCAATCAGGCCTACTTGGGAGCAGTCTGCTCTGGGAGACATTTCTTTCCTCCCCGCTTCTCCACCCCATCTACCATTCCATTGAGTTTATGGCTCATTTCCTTTTGAGCTGCACCTTTCAATGCAGGGGAAGTCGAGTCTGCTGGCTTCATTTGGCTGAGCTCTACTGTTGATTTCTCGGGCTTTTTCCAAGTCAATCAGCTACCCCAAGCATACCTTGCTCCAATATCTGTGATCCCTATCAACATATTTCTGGTTAGAATCCCCTGAGGGCCCCTAGAGGCAGAGAACAGAGATGGTGTTGCTGGTGGGGGGGGGGGCGGGCAACAGTATAGGGTGAATAGGACATGTGAGAACCTGATTGCATCTGACTCACAAGATACTGAAGGGATTCTCACTTAGTGCCCAGAGGTTTTTGTGCCACTCAGACTTTTATAAGTGGACTCACAGTTTCTCATCACTTCACTTAGAGGTTAGAGCGATTTCATGCTCAATGTCTAAAGCTTGAAAAAGAATCTCAGAGGTAGAAGGCCAATTCATAAACGCTAGTTGCCAACATTTCTATAGAGTGTATTAGATGCCAGGGACTTAGTGCTTAGCAATAATTATCTCATTTCATCCTCACAATTACCCTGAGAGCTATTATCTCCATTTTACACATGAGAAAATGGAGGCAGACAGGGTTAAGTGAATTGCCACGCAGTTGGCACGTGTCTGAGGCCAGATTTGAACTCAGGTTTATTATGGTTCCAGGCCTGGCAGTATCTCCACTGTGCCACCTGGCTGCCTCACATACATCAGTACTCTGAAGCATTCTTTGTCTGAATTCCCCCAGAGAGTGAGAAGGCACTGCCTATGGAGGAAGTCAGTTTCACTTTGGGAAAGTGCTGATTGTCCTAGCATTGACCTTGAACTTGACCATAGATCCAGATTCTACTTTCTGGGGTGCCCTCAGACCCCTGTCTCAGCTCTCAACATTTCTGCCCCCTTCATACTGGTTCTGTCTTCTCCAGTCTCAGCATTCGTTGTACACTGCATGCTATCAGCCTCTCCCTAGCCTGGTTACCCTCCTTAAAAGGGCAGTCTCCATTTTGTTCTCTTCCTCCCTCCAGTGGTGAAGGTTGGAAGAACGCCACATGGAAGAGCAAGAGAAGGACCAAACACTCTCAGAGCTTAGTGAAAGGTGTGAGTCTTCCCCAGAGGATGAATCAAGCACACCCAGGAGGACAAATTCCTCCATCTCCAGATTCCAGGCTTGTAGATTCTCAGGTGCTCACAGGTGAAAGAGGAGTCAGAAAGGGACAGAAAAGAGGAGAGCATTGTTTTGGTACAGGGAAAAGAGGGAGCTTTTGGTCTGACCAACAAAAATGGAAAGGCCTATCTTCCTGGGTCAGATCGCCAAGTTATCACAGATATCATTCTCATATCGCTCATTCATTGCTTTAGATTCATGTAGACACAAATGTTATTTCCAGAAAGAATCTAAAAAGTATTGGGAGATATTAAAAGTTTAACATGATGGTGGGGTAGTTTGAGGGCAGGGTGACTATCTATGAAGACTTCTCTTAAAAGGAAGGTGGGCTTAGTAAATCTTACACTGAAGATAAAACTCTTGGGAGAGAGAGTTGAATGTTGGCTGAACAAATAGCTCTCAGTTTCTCGCAAGTTTAGGTCACAGCTAGTTCTTTCATCGCTGTTCCTGCAAACATACAAAGACTTCAAAAGAGAGGGGCAGGTATAGGAACTTAAGAAGATGAGATCTGAAAATTGTATTCGGACATTTGGGCCATGACAAAGTACAAGATGATTGGTTCCTGACCAGTAATGGGAGACATCTGACTAAAAAGACCTGCACATCATGATTTCAGCTAGAATCTCACAAACATTAAGTGTTTGAAATTTCTTTAACCATAGTCCAGAACTCTAAGCTCTACGTCAGAGGTTTCCAAACTTATTTGGCCTATCGCCTCCTTAAAAAAAAATAACTCAGTGCCTGTCCCCCTGGAAATCTAATTCTTTAGCAGTTTCTTGGAAATTTGTATCATTTCAAAAGAATAAAATATTTTTGAAAAATGATACATCTTAAAATTTAATAATTTATTATAAATTTTGGTTTTTCTCCTGCATTGAAATTCTGTACAGTATGATATTGTAAACAATCATTACACACCCATATTTCTACCAATGCATGTTGTGAAACTGGCCTGCCAACACTTGCTTGTTAAGACCTGTATGTGGAGGGGGGTGGAGCCAAGATGTCAGAGTAGAAGGATGGACCTGTAGAAGCTATCCCCACGCAGCCCATAAAATACCTGTAAAAATGACTCTAAACAAATCCTAGAGCAGCAGAAGTCACACAAAGACAGAGTGAAAGAGATTTTCAGCCCTGCACACCCTGGAAGGCTGACAGGAAAGGTCTATCACACCAGGCATGGAGCAGAGCACAGCCCATGGAGTGCAACCCAGCCTTGCCCACACAGTGCATCAGGGACAGGACTAGAGCAGGCTTCAGGAGGTGGAATCCTCAGCAGCAGCTGCAGTTTCCAGATTCCTCAACCCACAAACACCAAATATAGTTTCAAAGGTTGGTGAGAAAGCTCTTTCACCTGGGTGAGAAGGGAACCCTGGCTGTTCTCCATCCCAGGTGGCAGCAGCATTCATTTTTGGAGCTTTCTGGCTAAAGACCCTGGAGAATTGAGCTACTGATTTGGGTCTCAGTTCTGAGTGGAGGTCCTGGGGTCAGGAGGAGCACTGACTGGTGCAGCTGGTAGAGGCTCTGCAAAGGGAATTCTCCTTACAGATCCTGGGCAGAAAAGCTTGTGGTTGCTCCCAGACCACAGCACAGGTCAGGAGAGGAGGAAGCTCTTCTCCCTTTATTGTGCCACCTTGGAGGAACTGAGAACTTACAGGTCCCTAGAGTATACTCTCCACTTGAAAAAAGACTGAAAAGTCAAGTTACTGGTTAGGAAAATGCCTCAAAAAGGAAAAAAATAAGACAATAGAAGGTTACTTTCTTGGTGAAGAGGTATTCTCTTCCATCCTTTCAGATGAGGAAGAACAATGCACACCATCAGAGGAAGACATCAAAGTTAAGGCTTCTGTACCCAAAACCTCCAAAATAAGTATGCAGTGATCTCAGGACACTGAAGAGCTCAAAAAGGATTTTCAAAATCAAGTAAGAGAGGTGGAAGAAAAATTGGGAAGAGAAATGAGAGCAATTCAAGAAACTCATGAAAATCATGAACAGCTTGCTAAAGGAGACCCAAAAAATGCTGAAGAAAATAACACCTTTAAAAATAGACTAACCCAAATGGCAAAAGAGGTCCGAAAATCCAATGAGGAGAAGAATGCTTTAAAAAGCAGAATTAGCCAAATGGAAAAGGAAGTTCAAAAGCTCACTGAAGAAAATAGTTCTTTAAAAATTAGAATGGAGAGAATGGAAACTAATGACTTTATGAGAAACCAAGAAATTACCAAATAAAACCAAAAGAATGAAAAAATAGAAAACAGTGTGAAATATCTCATTGGAAAAACAACTGACCTGGAAAATAGATCCAGGAGAGACAATTTAAAATTCATGGGACTACCTGAAAGCCATGATGAAAAAAGAGTCTAGATACCATCTTCCAAGAAATTATCAAGGAAAACTGCCCTGATATTCTAGAACAAGAGGGTAAAATAAATATTGGAAGAATCCACAGATCATTTCCTGAAAGAGATTTGAAAATAAAAACTAGGAATATTGTAGCCAGATTCCAGAGTTCCCGAGTCAAAGAGAAAATATTGCAAGCAGCCAGAAAGAAACAATTTAAGTATTGTGGAAATATAATCAGGATAACACAAGATCTAGCAACTTCTACATTAAGGGATTGAAGGGCTTGGAATATGATATTCTAAAAGTCAAAGGAACTAGGATGAAAACCAAGAAAAAGTGAATATAATATTTCAAGGGAAAAAATGAGCATTCATTGAAATAGAGGACTTTTGAGAATTCTTGATGAAAAGACCAGAACTGAATAGAAAATTTGACGTTTAAACACAAGAATCAAGAAAAACACGAAAAGGTATACAGGAAAGGGAAATCACAAGGCCTAACTAAAGGTGAACCATGTTTATACATTCCTACATGGAAAGATAATACTTGTAACTCTTGAAACTTTTCTCAGCATTTGGGTAGTGGGAGGGATTACACACACACACACACGTGTGTGTGTGTGTGTGTGTGTGTGTGTGTGTGTATAGACAGAGGGCGCAGCATGAGTTGAATAGGAAGGGATGATATCTAAAAACTAAAATCAAGTGGAGAGAGAGGAATATATTAGGAGGAGAAAGGAAGAAATGGAATGTGATAAATTATCTCTCATAAAAGCGCCAAGAAAAAGCTTTTCCAATGGAGGGGGAAAAGGGGGAAGTGAGATGGAAAAAGTGAATCTTACTCTCATCAGATTTGACTCAAGGAGGGAATAATAGGCTCATTCAATTTGGTATTAAAATCTATTTTACACTACAGGAAAGTAGGGGAGAAGGGGCCAAGTGGGGGGGATATGATAGAAGGGAAGGTAAGAGGGAGGGGTGAGTAATTAGGAGTAAATACTTTAGAGAAGGGTCAAGGTCAAAAGAAAGAATAGAATAAATGGGAGACAGGTTAGTATGGAGGGGAATATAGTTAGTCTTTCACAACATGACTGTTACGGAAGTCTTTTGCAAAACTGCACACATATTGAATTGCTTGCCTTCTCAGTGGGGATGGGTGAGGAGGGAGGAAGGGAGAGAAGTTGGAACTCAAAGTATTAGGAACAAATATTGAGAATTGTTTTTGCATGCAACTGCTAAATAAGAAATACAGGTAATGGGGTATAGAAATATATCTGGTCCTACAAGAGAGAAGGGGATAAGGGAGTGGAGGGGTATGATAGAAAGGAAGGCAGATTGGGGGAAGGGATAATAAGAATGCATGATATTTTGGAGTGGGGAAAGGGGAGAGATGGGGAGAAAAGTTGGAACTCAAAATATTGTGGAAATGAATGTTGAAAACTAAAAATAAATTAATTAATTCATAATAGACCTGTATGTTGACTTGAGCACTGACTGGTAATAACTTGCATCTTCTGTGTTTATTCGGAAAACAATAGAATCACTACAATTTTAACTCTGTTACACAACAGATGAAACATGCACAAAGGTTTCCAAAATTTTCTTCCTTTCTTTCCTTATGCTTCCACTGCCTCCTTATTTTTATTCAATTACCCCCAATTGTACCTGAGATGAATGCCTCACCCCAGAGGGTGGTATCTTTCACTTTGGGAATCTCTGCTGGCTACATTTACATGGTGACAGTATAATCTCCTGGGTGATACACAAATCATACCTCCTTACCTGATTTTGTGTCCACCAAGAGGTTTCCCTGGGAACCCCTAAAGGTTTCCATAGATGTGGGTAAAAGAGCCCTATCTGTCATGCAAGCCTGTAGGGTAACAATGCCTATTTATCAGGTAAATGAAAGGCTGGCTTTATTTCATCCTGCAGTTAGATGGCACTATAGTGCCTAGGGCACTAGAGTCAGGAAGAACTGAGTTCATATCCAGCCTCAGTCACTTACTAACTGTATGACACTTAATCTCTTTCTGCCTCAGTTCCCTCATCTGTAAATATGGGTAATGACAGCCTTTACCTGAGTTATTGTGGGGATCCCATGAGATGTGTAAAGTACTTTGCAAATATTAAAGTTAGCTATATAGTGCTATTATCCATCACCGATCTCACAGACAGTGCAGAAAGCACCAAAGTCTCACATCAGTATGTAAACAAACTACTCTCCTTCCCTCTGCTGCCTCCCACTTCCTCTTCCTCTTTTCCTGCCCCACAAGAGGTAGGAATCCAGACTTGTGACAGCACACAAATTTGGACTGACCTCAGAGAAGAAATAAACTCAGAGTTATGAGGGCAACCTGACCTTCTAGTGAGGGACACATATTCTCCAGGAAGTTGGAAAGTCCTCAAGCCTTTTAGTGCCAGCCCAAGATGCTGGACTCCTCTGAAAGGGAACCAAGCTCCTGCCACGAGAGCCATCCCCCTTTCTGTTGGCCCCACGCCATCTGAACACCCCTTAGTTGTAAGAAAACATACCATTTTCCCTCACTCTGTGCCAGTTCCAGCACCCTGTGTGAAATCCTTCTTTCGGAAATCCTCAAACGTGAGCATAGCAGACATTCCAGCGTAGCCTGGAGACTCTATGGAAAGATGGTCACAGTAATACATCTTTAGGGAGACAATTCAGCTATTCTCTGAAAAAATTGGAAATATGTGAAAAAAGTGACTAAAATATATCCTCTGGGAGAGAGTTTCTATTATTAGACAGGCACCCCAACAGAATCGATAAAGAAAAGGGAGTCCCAAGATATCCCAAATATTCATGACAGCACATTTTATACTTAGAGAAGAACTGGAAACAAAGTGAATGGGCCAATGTATGGGAAATGGCAAAACACACTGCAATATATGAGTATAATCGGCCACTGCGCTGCTGCAAAAAATGATATATGTAGAGAAGTGTGGAAATGTTTATGTAACAGATACAAAGAGAAGTAAGTAGAACACTCCAAAAATTATAGATGACTCCACTAGTGTAAGCGAAAAGAACAGCTATAAAAGAACTGGTGCTGAGTGGGGTGCAATGGGACTGGCTGAGGTTGGATCCAAAGGAAGGAGATAAAATATTGACTGAAGAGTCAGGGTGTGTGTGTGTGTGCGTGTGTGTGTGTGTGTGTGTGTGCGTGTGTGTGTGTGCGTGTGCATGTGCGTGTGCATGTATATGTATTTAAAGCAGGATCAGAGAAGACAGAAATGTGGTTCTAAGTGGATGAAAGAATGAGAACTAATGATGGAGAGAAAGGAGAATGACTATGTCTCTAGATTGCTTTTGTTTTCTCTGTCAAAGAGAATGGTCTTTGGACTAGAAATAAGAGAAGACAATTTTCTAAGAGGGAGCTGCTACCCAAGATCAGCTGGGATCTTACAAGTGATTACCTTTGCTTCCTGGAATGAGGACAAGGGCTATGCAAACCACATCATGAGATACAGATATAGTTGGATGTGCTTTCTGATACACCAGAGATTTTGAATCATTCTCAGAGAGCAGGAGGGGTGACTCAGCACTGGAGAAAGGTAAATGCCCCAGTTTTCACACATACACACACACACAGTGAAAAGTTTATAAACTACTGTTCAGGGAAGTGGACATTGATTCCTTGCACAATTCTAAGCATTTTATAAAAGGAATATTTTTGTGAAACTAGAGAGGCCAGATGGCTTCCCCAAGATCGGGTCATGGCACTCATTGTGTTTATTTTGATGGTTATTTACATAGTCCATTTGGGTACTGCTGGAGGGGCAGCCTCTGTAGGTTGTAGCAAAGCATTTAGCAAGGCTTCCAGTGCCTTTTATGTGGAAAATATGGAGACATGTGGACTAGCCTACAGAGTGGCAGGTTAGGAATTCTCATACCTTGGGCCACAGACATGTGGGAGTATGTACATAGATTTCAGGGGCTCTGTGAACTTGAATGGAAAGGAATTATATCTTTGTTTTCACTAACTTCTCAACAAAGTTCAGCATCACCTTTAATCATTAATGTAGGCAACACTAATTGTTCTGAGGAGTTTGTAGGCTTCCCTGGGCTTCTGGCAAAGGGGGTCCATGATCCAAGAAAGGCTTAAGAAACCCCAGTGTAGATGGATTTAGAGCCAGCTGAATGGCTCTATTCAAAGAGCAGTGTGATTAAAGGTCTTTAGCAGTGTGTCCCATGGATTGGCCCTCTTCTTTTCAATGTTTTTTTCCCCTTATCAATTATGTGCATAGAGAAATATGTGACATGCTTATCCTACTTGCAGATGACACAAAGCTAGGATGGCAAGCATATTGAATTCTAGTGGGGATACAGAAGGATCTCAGCAGGCCATGGTACAGGGCTGAAGATATGATGATAGTACTTAATAAGATTATATGTAAAGTCATAAACGTTAAACAAATCAAAATCACAAGCACAAGGAAGAGGCTAGTACAAACTCCATATGAGTCAATAGCATTATTTGACAGCCCCAAGAGCTAATATGATGTGGGTTGTGCGAAGTCTCAATACTGAAGAAGCAACAGTCCCATTGAACTCTTCCCTGTTCATACTGCATGTGGGATTTGATCCTGGGGACCCTGTCTTGGGAAGAACTTTGAGAAGGCTGACTTCACCTCTTGTTCTCTCTCTTAACTCCCTGCATTCTGACTTCCCACATTATCAAGCAACTGAAACTGCTTTCTCCAAGGTTATCAGAGATCTCTTAATTGCCTAATCTCTTAATGGCCTTTTCTCGGTCTTCGTCTCTCTTGATCTCTCTGTAGCCTCTTGATTACCCTTTTCTCTTTGCTTCTTTTTTCTTTAGATTTTCAGAATGCTCATCTCTCCTGGTTCTCCTACCGATATGATTGTTCCTTCTCAATCTCCTTTGTTGGATCTCCATTCACATCAAGCCTGTTAACCACAGACCACTAAGGCTCTGTCCTGAGCCCTCTTTCTTCTCCCTCCATGCTTTTTCACTTGGCGATCCCATCATACCCCATGGATCCAGTTATCATCTCCATGCAGATGATTCTCAGAGTTATGTGTCTAACTTTAAGCTCTCTGATGACCTCCTACTTTGCATCTCCTGCCATTCAGATATCTCAAACTGGATGTCCAGTAGACATCTTAAACACATTAAGTCCCAAACTAAACACATTATCTTTTCCCCAAACCCTCCCTTCTTCCAAACTTCCAAAGTTGGCATCAAACTGAGTACTGGAAAAAGTGGTGGATCTGGAACCCTTCGAAGAACTTCACTTCAAAGTTCCTCTCTGCAATCATCCCCCCCCCCATATGACTTCAGGACAAGTAATTTAATGTTTTTGGGTATCAGTGGCCTCATCTGTAAAATGGAGTTGGATTAGATGACCTGTAATGTACCTTCTAGTTCTAGTCAATGAGTCAATAACATCCTACATTTTCTTACCTCCATGACTTTGCTGACACATTCTTCCTTGTGCCTGGAAGTGCCATCTTTTCCCACCTATTCCCTATTCCACCTAACCCTAAATCCTTAACTATATATTAAGGCCAAATCAAGGATCACTTACTGCATGCAGACCTCCTTCACGCTAGACACTTTGGATATGAATTAGCCTGGTCTGAGATATCTAAGGATATTACCATACTTATCTGCTGTGCATTTACTTCAGCTTGCCTTTGGTCACATCCAGTCTTGGGGCTGACCCTCCAGCACACTTACAGCTCATGGTTGGAAGCATTCACAGGGTGGGGAAAGCAGAGATAGCTCCCACACTCACAAAAACTTTAAAGTCTGTCCCATGCATCAGGGATTCTACAAGCAATCTGGTTAATTGTGTTATTTTACTAAATGGGAGCATTTGGTTTTATATTTCCTATGCTTCTGGCTATTTGGACAGTCCCTTAGAACTTTCATCAATTTCCATCTTCCACTTGATGAAGAAATGATAACTTCTGCATGAACACTTTCACTGATGACACTCACTAACTTACAAGGCAGCTTAGCCCCCTTTCTCATGTTGTGCAGAAATGTTCACCATAGTTTATCACCTTCAGTGAATTAAAGGATCCAGGGATTGACTATAGGAGGAGATTTTAGAGATCACTGTCAGTTGACAGTCCTCTTGACTTGAACAGAGTAAATCTAATCTTTTTTTTTTTTTACATGTGGGAGTTCTTGAAATAGGAAACATTTAAAAACTAATATTTGGAAGCCTTTGAGGGTTTTCAAATCTGAGAGGTAAGTGCTATTTCTATCATTATTTTATGAGGCAGACAGGTTAAGTGACTGATCTAGGGTCATGCAGTAAGTGTGTAAGGCAGAATTTGAACTCGGATCTTTCTGATTTCACATCCCAAACTCTACCTGACCAGCCAGCTGGCTCTCTTCTTGATTTTCTTAGCCCCAGATTCTTTAACAGGTCACTTAGGGTATGATTTTAACATTCTCCTTCCTGGAGAGCCTCATTGGTCAGTGCCTTTCTTAAATAGTGATTCAAGGAAACACTCAGTGGACTTAACTGAATGTACCAGAACATTCCCTCCATTAATTGAGAAATTCGAAGTGGGAGGCAGAGACTTCTCATTTCCCTTGTCAGCCCTCACTCATGCCTTCATCTTTATTTTCTGTTTCTTCCGCATTAGCAGTCTCAGCAGGCATCCCACTTTATCAAGTCATCATTTACTGTAAACATCAGTTACAACCTTATCAATCATAATATGAGCCCAGTCACCACACAAAGCCTAAGGAAAGAAGATTGAGAAAGCAAGAGGTAAGTCAGGGGGTAGGCATAGGAGGTATGCGAAGAGAGGAAAGATGCTGTGTGTGTGTGTGTGTGTGTGTGTGTGTGGGTGTGTGTGTGCGTGCACGTGTGCCGTGGTCCAGATCAACATTCAGGTGGCAATTGCAAAGCAATCGATCTACCAAATATGGTTGCTGAGGACGAACTCATCCCCGAAATGAGAGACACAACGAGGCTAGGCTGCTTAGTGTGTTCATTATGAAGACTGGATCAGAGAGTGAGCTCTGCTATCGACCCAGGTCATTAGGAGAGCAGCTGAAACAACCGACCCAGTCGATAGCCATCCGATCAGTGTCCCCTATCCATGAGGTAAGGGATGGGAGTGGGGGGAGCCGAGAAGAGCCTCCAAGCAGAGAGCAGCCTTCTATCTCTGGTAGCACTGCAGAATCTGCACTGGGGCGAGGGACCCTGGAACAAAAAAATGCCCCGAAAGGCATCCCAGCTCCTAGAGCTGGAAGGGACTCCAGAGGCCATGTAGCCCAACAACTTCTGTCACAGCCAGCCAGATGGCACTGCAGAAGAGGGGCTGGACCTCACCTCAGATGCTTTCTAGTGGAATGAGCTCAGGACATGACCACTTCTCTGAGCCGCAGTATTTTCATAAAATCGAGATAGTAATGTCATTTACTTTATTGAATAGTTGTAAGGAATAAATAACATAGTAAATGTTAGTCCATATTGTTAGGATTATTATTTTACTTTACTCGTGAGGAGGAGTGTCTTGGCCAAGATCACACATGTTACCTTGTAGGAGCAGAGCTGAGATTGAGCCCTGATTCTTTGATTCCCAAATGCATTGCTCTTTCTGTTGTGTTCTGGTGAATAATATTCAACATGAGGGGAAGAAGGGTAAAATCCAGGGATCGGTAACAGAAATCATGACTCTGGCTGCAAAAACTCCATTATTGTTGGTTTGTAAAATGTATTCCCTGGATCTACACTGACACACTCATAAAGATCAAGTGGGCCTGGAATGACTTCATGCGTGGCATTTTCCTCCCCCTCCTGGATCAACATAGTTTGGTCAGAGCTGGTTGGAGCACCGGCAGACCCAGGCTGACCCATGTTCACAGGTCCCTGGAGGGCCTTCCTCTTCTCTGATGGGAAAAGCATGCCTTTGCAGATTAGAAGCTGCCTTTTACCCACATCACACAAGACACATTTTGGGGGCTCAGCAATGAGAGCTGAAAGCTAGAGGAATGCCTTGTATTATGTTTTCTATTGACTCATGTCGGATTACTCCTATGTGAACCAAAAGGCTTGGACTAAGGCCTTTTACAGCGCCCTCTCCGAATGTTGGCTCTGACTCCCCGTCTGAGGAAACGTTTCGCGAGGGCTTACATAAGTAACACCTCACTCTGTGGAGTTCTCTTCCCAAGGTTAGATGCCCCCCCTCACCCTACATATTTTGCCATCGTTCTGGTTCTTCCTGGTAACGTCTGCCGCTCCTGGTTCCCCGATGCAGAGTCCTTCTGCAGAGGAAGGTTTTCCAGCCTCCCCTTCTCTCTATCCAGGGAGGGCAGAAAGCTGTTCGTTCCTTTGACATGGGGATTAAAGCAGCTGTCCCCGACCCTTGCTGGTGTACACATGGAGCTCAGTGTGCCGTTTGCTTCGTCCTGGCTCCATTCTGGGTTTTCTTCCAGTGCCAATTATTACTGTATATTAATTTTCATTAGACAGGAGACAGTTCTGTGAGTTTTGACTTCCTGCCAGTACAATCAAGTGTGAGCCATGGGAATGAAAGGCAAATGTTACTTTCAAACCCTCAGTGAGGAAAATGCTGCTTATAACTGATTTTAAAAAGTGAATTTTATTGCAGTGAAAGGACTAATGACATCTTTGTTAGAGGAGCCAAGCAAGCATTCAAGAGGATTCATGCGCCAACAGCATGGCCCCCTTACTATTCACCAGTCCCAGTCCTTGGGGATTTTCGTAACTCATCTCTCGCACATTCCCCCTTCCATGCTTCACTAATTTTAGAGCTGGTGCTGGGTCCATGGAGCAGCTGTTGTGGGCATGAAGGACACAGAGCCAGGAGAGTTCTGGGAAGGTCTCTCTCTGAGCAATGAGCTTCATAACACGTTTAGAACAGCAGAGAGACACCAAGATCCACATAGTCTTGTCAGATGGTGGCAGAGGTCTTGTATGAAAGCTAACAAGGAATGGAACACTTCATGGGGGACTTAAATGATCTGAAATTTCTGTCTTGTTTCTGTTTCCTCTCTGCCTCTAAAGGGAGGCTTGACATTTTCCCTCACCATCAACTTTAGATTATCCTCTGAGAGATAGTACTGTGCCTCAACCTGTCCCCTCATGTTGTGTGCCAAACTATATGTGATGCTCAAGTGCCTTGGTGTTAGTGAGGCTGAGATCAAGGCTTTGACCCCAGTGCAGGCTGCTACACTCTGCTCAGAGGAAAAGAAGAGACAGCTTTTAGGAACTGATAGATAACCCCATGGACCCAGACAACTACTACTCCAAAGAAGGAGGTTTGCAAAGTGGGAGTGGCTTGGTGCCAACCATCCCCTTTAAGGAAAGCAAAAGTAACAAAACTCAAAGGGCCTAGTCTATTAATGATTCAATAGTTCTTGCTTCCTAGCATCAAAATAATATTCATCAGTTGTGGAGCAGCAATGAACATAGAATCTTGAGAATAAGCCAGGAGAGACGGTCCTGAAGCTAGAAGCCAGCTATATCCTGACAAAGTATCTGTCATATTTCTAGTCAACATTTAAATATGAAATTAATTTATCATATTAAGTAGTAACTGTCGTTCATCTATGTTACAGCATCACCTTAGGTCTTTCCAAGGATATTATTTCTTGCAATCGCAGTCTAAATACAATTCACAGTTATATGTACATGCAGATCTATCTATCATTTATTTTCCTCTGCTTATGACATTAAACTATATTGATTCTAGAATTATGGGAAATGCTGTACGCTTGGAAAGACCCAAGGTGATGCCATAACGAAAAAATAGATGAACAGCATAAACTTTTGTCAGTTTTAGCCAATAGAACAAATGTACTTATTGATATGAAATAGAAATACTTACACATTCGTCATACACATACACACATCAAAATTCTTAAAGCAGCTATTAGAGGTTAAAACTACACTAAGACTTTTGGGACACCACTTTTACATGTCTATACACATGCATACATGTGGAGATTTTTGTAACTGCTTTCAGTCTTTGAAGATGTTGTGTGTACATGTGGGTATGTGTGTGTGTGCGTGTGCACGTGTGATGTACCTGGAAGGGTATGTTTCCTTTCTGAATCTGGTTCAGACCTCACTCACAATTGAAGTTTCTTTTCTCTTAATAAAGAGCCAATACTTGAGGACCCTTTTCCAGCTCCCTGTTTGGGAAGTGGGCACTGTTGATCAGAGGAAACTCCCTCATCTTCACCTCACAACTCCTCAACTTTGCATCCATTTTTTGGGTTTCTTGGAAATATCCAAATTTGCTTGGTCACTTCCAAGACTCTTTGTAGTTGCCTTCCTTGTGAGATGTCTACACTCCTGTCCTAAACACCCATCCACATTCATAGGCTATGTCTTTGAATTTTCCTTTCAAAATGCCTTAATCTACCACCCCTGTTGGCATGAGCCATGTCTGAAAGCTGCGTCCACCCTGCCCAAGACCTACATGGCATATTCAAAAAATGGATTTTGTTTGCTCAGGAGCATTCCCTCTCAGGGTGGGGGGCATCAGGGCTGGTAATAGCAGGATTCTTTTCATATATGACTTGAACAAGATGGCCCCTGCAATTCCTCACCACTTTTATTTCAGTCATTCTGATTCATACTGATGGCATCTGGAAGCTGATGGCTGATAAAGGGCAATGACTGAGACATCCGACAGCCCAGAACTTTGCTTAACTGTTTATGTGACTGGCTGGATTTTCTTCCAGTCAGGAAAGTCAATTTGGAACACAAAAGGCAGGGCAGAAGGTGCCTCAGTGAGGATAGAGGCAAAAGCACATAGTGATGTCCTCAGTTCATTTTTAAAATTTATATTTTTAGCTCTAAATTCTTCCTTCTACTCCCTTCCTCACCTACATGATTGGGGGAGGGAGTGGAAGGAAAGAGGCAAGAAGGGAAGCAAGAAGGAAGAAGGCAAGAAATATGACATTCCTTAAAACATATTTAGTCAAACAAAACATATTTCTACATTAGTCATGTTAAAAAAGAAAGCAATAAAAGTAAAACTCAACCAACATGCTTCAGCCTGTTCTCAGAGCTCTCTCTGGAGGTGGATGGATTTTTTTTTTTATCAAGAGTCACTTGAAATCATTGTGGATAGATTAGAGTAGCTAAGTCTCTCAGTTGATTTTCACTACAATATGGATGTTACTGTATACAGTGTTCTAATTCTACTCATGCCACTTTGCCTTTGTTTATACGAGTCGTCTCAGTTTTTTTCTGAAACTATCCCCTTCTTCATTTCTTGCAGCACAAATCATACCAGAGCCTGTCTTGTCATTCCTTCATTGATGGGCATCTTTTTGTCACCAGAAAAGAATTGCCGTAAATATTTTTGTACACATGAGTCCTTTCCTTTCTCCTTTGATCTCTTTTAGGATACAAATCTAGTAGCTGTATTGCTAGGTCAAAGGGCATGGAGAATTTTATAGCTTTTTGGGTATAGCTTCAAATTATTCTCCGGAATGTTTGGATCATTTCACAACTCCACTAACAGTGCATTAGTGTCCCTATTTTTCCACATTCCCTCAAGGATTTATAACTATCCTTTTCTGTTATGTTAGCCAGTGTTAAGTGTGAGGTGATAACTCTGAGTTGTATTAGTTTTTATTTCATTTCTCTAATTAATAGATTTAGAGCATTTTTTCATATCTACAAAGCATCTATAGGATAGTTTTGATTTCTTCTAATAATTGCTTGTTCATATCCTTTGACCATTTATCAGTTAGGAGATGGCTCTTATTTTTATGAATTTGACTCAGTTCTCTGCATATTTGAGAAATGAGGCCCTTGTCAGAGAAACTTGCTGTAATTTCACACCAATTTCCTGCTTTTCTTTTGATTTTGGCTACAGTGGTTTTGTTCATGCAAAACCTTTTTAATATCATATAATCAAAATTATCCATTTTACTTCCAGTGATTCTCCCTATCTCTTGTTTGGTCGTAAACTTTTTATATATAGCATTTTATTTTAACCTAGTTACATAAAAAAGATTTTTAATGTTCATTAAAAAAAACTTTGAGTTCCAAGTTCTCTCCTTCCCCCCGCCCCCCGAAATGGGAAATAAAAAATTCTATATAGTTAATACATGTGTAATCATGTACAACATTTCCGTATTAGTTATGTTGTAAAAGAGAACACAGACAAAAAAATTAAAAATCTCAAGAAAAATAAAGTAAAAAAGTATGTTTTCATCTGTATTCAGACACTAACAGTTCTTTCTCTGGGGATGGACAGAATTTTTTCATCATAATTTCTTCAGAGGTTGTCCTGGATCATTGCACTGATGAGAATAGCTTAGTTATTCACAGTTGATCATTTTAGAATATTGCTGTTACTTTGTACACGATACATTTCACTTTGAATCAGCTCACATGAATCTTTCCAAGTCTTTCTCAGAGCATCCTGCTCATCATTTCTTATAGCACAATAGTATTCCATCGTAATAATGTAGTACAATTCCTCAGTTGGTGGGTATCCCTTCAATTTCCAATTCTTTGCCACCAGAAAAGAATTGCTGTAAATATTTTTGTACATACAGGTCCTTTTCCTTTTTTAAAAAAATCTCTTTCTGGATCCAGACCTAGTAGCAGTATTGCTAGGTCAAAAGTTATGTGTGGTTTTATAGCCTTTTGGGCATAGTTCCAAGTTGTTCTATAGAATGGCTGAATCAGTTTACAACTCGAAGAACAGTTCATTAGTGTCTCGTTTTCCCCACATCCCCACCAACATTTGTAGTTTTCCTTTTATGTTATATTAACCAATCTAATAAGTATGAGGTGGTATCTCCAAACTGTTTTAGTTTGCATTTCTCTATCAGTAGTGAGTTAGAGTGTTTTTTTTTATATGGATAACTTTGATTATTTCATCTGAAAACTGAGGCTATCTTTTGATCATTTATCAAGTGGGGAATGGCTCTTACTTTTATAAATTTGGCTCAGTTCTTTCTATGTTTGAGAAATGAGGTCTTTATAAAGAACTTGATTCAGATTTTTTTCCCCACAGTTGCTATTGCTAATTGTATTTTCCTTCATCCTATTCCCACATGCATTATTCTCTCTCTCCTTTCTCCTGTCCATCCTAAAATGTTTACTTCTGTCTGCCCCCTTCCACAATCTGCCCTCTCTTCTATCATTGCCCCTCCACTCTTATCCCCTTCTCTTATTTTCTTGTAGGGCAAGACAGATTTCCATACCCAGCTGAGTGTATATGTAATTCTCTCTTTGAGCCTATTCTGAGTCTCACTTTCCCTCGTCTCCCTCATTTCTATCCATTACAAAATCTATTTCTTGCCTCTTTTATGTAAGATAATTTACCCCATTATACCTCTCCTTTTCCTTTTCTCCCAGTACATTTCTCTCTCACTACTTAACTTTATTTTTTTAGATATCATCCCTTCCTATACAATTCACATCTGTGCCCTCTGTTTGTATATACTTCTTCTAAGTGCCTTAATGATGCGAAAGTTCTAATGAGTATCATCTACCTAGGTAGGAATATAATCAATTTAACTTCATTAAGTTCCTTATGATTCCCCTTTCCTATTTATATTTTTGTGCTTCTCTTGACTTCTGTATTTGAAAATCAAAATTTCTATTCTGCTCATCAAGAACACTTGAAAGTCCTCTATTTCATTGAATATTCACTTTTCGCCCTGAAGGATTATGCTCAGTTTTGCTGGTAGGTGATTCTTGGTTTTAATCCTAGCTCCTTTGCCCTCTGGAATATAATTTTTAAGTCCTGTGATCCTTTAACGTAGGAGTTGCTAAATCTTGTGTTGTCCTGATTGTGGTTCCATGATAATTGAATTGTTTCTTTCTGGTTGCTTTCAATATTTTCTCCTTGATCCTGGAACTCTTGAATTTGACTATAAAATTCCTGGAGTTTTCATTTTTGGGCCTCTTTCAGGAGGTGATCAGTGTATCCCTTAAATTTCTGGTTCTAGAATATCATGGCAGTTTTCCTAGATAATTTCTTGAAAGATGACTTCTAGGCTCTCTTTTTTTTTTTGATCATCACTTTTTGGTAATTTTTAAATCATCTCTCCTGGATCTGTTTTTCAGATCAATTGCTTTCCTAATAAGATATTCCACATTGTCTTCCATTTTTTATTCTTTTGGTTTTGTTTTATTTTTTCTTGCTTTCTCATAAAGTCATTAGTTTCACTTGCTCAATTCTAATTTTTAAGGAATTATTTTCATCAGTGAATTTTTGAACCTCTTTTCTCATTTGACCAATTCTGCTTTTCAGAGCATTCTTCTCCTCATTGGCTTTTGGTACTTCCTTTATCATTTGGCCTATTCTGTTTTTTTAAGGTATTATTTTCTTCAGTATTTTTGTGTCTCTATTACCAAGCTGTCTACTTCCCCTGCCCCGATTTTCTTGCGTCTCTCTCATTTCTCTTCCCAATTTTTTCTCTACCTCTCTTACTCGATTTTCAAAATCCTTCTAGAGCTCTTCAGTGGCCTGAGACCAATTCTTAGTTTTCTTGGAGGCTTTGGATGTTGCACCTGTGACTTTGTTATCTTCTTCTGAGTGTGTGTTTTGATCTTCCTTGTCGCTATAGTAACTTTTAATGGTCACATGTTTTTGTTGTTGTTTGCTCATTTTCCCAGTCTATTTCTTGATTTTTAACTCTTTGTTAAAGTAGAGCTCTGCTTCCAGGGTGGAGGGTGCACTGTCCCAAGCGTCAGGGGTTTTGTACAACTGTTTTAAGAGATACTTCTAGGGACCTGTACATTTTCAATTTTCCAAAGTGGTGTGCTATAAGAAGAGGTATTTACTGCTCTCCTGGCCTGCGGTCTGGTCTGTGAGTGACCACAAGCACTTGTTTCTGCCCTAGAATTGTGAGGAGATTCCCTGCTCCGCTGGGACCACAAACCCTTGTGTGTTAATGCTCCTCCTCATCCTGGGACTGACAGCTAGGACTGTGACCCAGACCTAAATATGGGTAAAGCAACAGAGTCCTGCCCCTAGAGTCAACAAAGAGATCCCTATAACCTCCTTTTGATCAGTTGTTCAACCCTGTTACCATCTGTGGGCTGAGAGCTCCAGAAGTGACTGCTCCCACTGCTGATTCAATGACTCCCAAGGCCTGTTCCTGGTTTGCTGTGGCCAGGTCTGCACCAGTGCAGCCTACATTGGACTCACCCAGGTGTGACAGACATTTCCTGCTGACTTTCTAAGTTGTCTTGGGATGAAATATTGCTTCACTCCATCATTTTGTAGGTTCTGCTGCTCTAGAATTTGTTTGAAGTCACTATTTCAATGTATTTGGAAGGGTTTTGAGGGAGAGCTCAGGCAAGTCCCTATCTTTATTTTACACCATCTTCGCTCTGCTCCTCCATAAACTCTTCTTTTTCCATATATCTGGCAGGTAAAAATTTTCCATGCTCACCTAATTTGCTTATAATGTCACCCTTTATGTTCGGATCATTAACCCATGTTGAGCTTATCTTGGTTTACAGTGTGAAATATTGGTCTATGGTTATTTTCTGCCAAACTGCTTTCCAATTTTTCCAGTAAGTTTTGTAAAATAGTGAGTTTTTGCCCCAAAAGCTTGGATCTTGACTTTATTAAACGTTATATTACTGTGGTCATTAACTTCTGTATATTGTATACCAACCTATTACATGGGTCTACCACTGATTTTTCTTCATAAATCTGGTACCAGACTGTTCTAATGATTACTGTTTTGTAATATAGCTTGAAATCTGATACTGCTGGGCCACTTTCCTTTTCTTTTTCCTTTCATTAATTCCCTATTTTTTGCTTTTTCCTTGTGTGAGATCATAAATACGATCTCTGCCTTTTTTATTCTAGCTGAAGCATAATAACTTTGCTCTAGCCCTTTAATTTAATTCCATGTATGTCTTTCTATTTCGACTGTGTCTCTTATAAACAATATAATGTTGGATTCTTGTTTGTAATCCATTCTGTTATCTTCTTCTTTTTTGGAAGTGATGTTATCTTATTCACATTTGCAGTTGTAATCGCTAACTGTATTTCTTTCCATCCTATTCTTTTATATTTTTCTTTCTCTTTTTCTCCCCTGCTCCCTCTCCCAAAGACTATTTTGCTTCTGAGCACTGTCTCCCTTAATCTTATCATCCTTTTATCACCACCCTCCTTTCTCTTAGAAAGATTTCAGAAGAGGCTACTTCCCTGTTGGGAATGTTGAAGGATTTCTATACATACATATATACATACATACATACATACACACACACACGCATATATATATATATATGCGTGTGTGTGTGTGTGTGTATTTTTCCTCTTTAAGCCAGTTTAGATGTGTGTGAGGTTCAAGTATTACACATCCTCCCTGTCTTGTTTCCCCATCTATTGTAAAAAAAATCCCCACCAAATTTTCTTATCTTCTTTTTTTATGTGAGATAATTTTCTTCAGTCTTCCTTTACCTTCTTTTTCTCATAATATGCTCCTCTTTTTACCACTACATTTTTCTTTTGAAATCATTCCAACTAAATAGACTCTTACCCATGCTGTCTAAGTAGATTCTTAACTGCCCTAATGATGCTAAAATTCTTAGGAGTTCTGCGTATCAACTTACCATTTGGGAATTTGAATAGTTTAACCTGTCACCCCTACCCACCTCCCCCCAACTCAACAAATTCTAGTGGCTTCCTATTGCCTCCAGGATCAAATCCAAAATATGTTATTCAAAATCTTTCTTGACCTAGCCCTCTCTTGCCTTTCCTGTCTTCTTACACATTACTCCTCATCATACATTCTTCAATCGAGGGATATTGGCCTCCTGGCTGTTCTATAGACAAGATATTCCATCTTTGGACTGCAGGAATTTCTCAGGCTGACCCCATGCCTGGAATGCTCTCCCTACTCCATTCTAACTAGTGACTTCCCTGGTTTTCTTTAAACCACAAGTAAAATCCTGCCTTTCACAGGAAACCTTTTACAAACCTTCTTAATTCCAATGTCTTCCTTCCATTAATTACTTCCTATTTCTCATGTATTTAACTTGCTTTGTATATATTTATTTGCATGTTCTCTTCTCTATTAGATTGTAAGCTTCTTGACAACAAGGACTGTTTTTTGCCTCTTTTTTACATCTTCAGCACTTAATAAAATACCTGGAATATCGTAGTTGTTTAATAAATGTTTATTGAGTTGAATCGAAATGAAGTTTATACAATTTCTTACTTATGTGTGAATTTTTATACTTCTCTTGAGTCTTGTGATTGAATGACAAATTTTTTGTTGAGTTCTGATGTTTTCATTAGGAAAGTTTGAGCCTTCTATGTTTCACTAAATATCTATCTTTTCTCCTGAAGAATTATACTCAGTTTTACTGGTTAGGGTTACCTTTTGATTGTAATCCTAGCTCCTTTACCTTCCAGAATATCATAGTCTAAACCTTCTGCTCCTTTATAGTGGTAGCTGCTTTGTATAATCTTGACTGTGACTCCATGGAATTTGATTGTTTTTCTTGTTGCTTGCTTTATTTTCTCTTTGATCTGGGAGCTCTGTAATTTGACTATAGTTTTCCTGAGAGTTTTCATTTTGGTATATTTTCAGAAAATAATCAGTGAATTCTTTCAATTTTTATTTTATCCTCTGGTTGTAATATATAGGGGAAGTTTTTCTTTATACTTTTTTGGAATATGATTTCTAGGCACTTTTTTATCATGTGTTTCAGGTAGTCCATAATTCTTAAATTATTTACCCTCAATCTATTTTCCAAGATAGTTATTTTTCCTATGTGATAGTTTACATTTTCTTATAGTTTTTTCCTAGTCTTTTGACTTTATTTCATTGTTTCATGATATCTAATGGTGTCATTAGGTTACACTTGCTCAATTCTAATTTTTAAGGAATTATTTTCCACAGTGAGGCTTTGTACCACTTTTACTATCTGACCAATTCTGATTTTTAAGAACTTACTTTATTCAGTATTATTCTGAGCCTCATAAATTGCTGGTTTTCTTTTCATAGCTTTAATTTATTTTCTGAATTTTTTCTCTACTGCCCTTATTTGATTTTTAAAATAAAAATTTTTCACTCTTTTTTATTTCTGTTTTTAGCTCTTCTAGGAATTATTATTGGGCTTGGGTCCAATCTGAATTTTTCTTTGAAACTTTTCTGGTAGACGTTTTCAAGTCAGTGTCTTCTTTTGAGTTTTTGTCTTTTCCTTCCTTGTCACCATAGAATTTCTGGTCAGATTTTTTTGGTGTTGTTGTTGTTTGTACTTTTAAAAGCCTATTTTCTGAATTTGGATTTTATGTCAGAGTTGGGCTCTGATCATCTCTTGGGGAGGCGATGACTAATCTGAGCTTCAGGCTTTTATGTTGTACTCTTTTCACAGTTAGGTATGGGAAACTATACATTTTCTGTGCTTCCAAGGTGGTATGATCTGGGGAGAAGGTTGCTCAATGCCATTCTGGTCTGCAATCTGGTCCATACCCAGGTAGACTCCCGTTCCTTCATGATGACAACTGTTCTCTTCCCTAGAACTGTGATCTGCACTGAAGTAAAGCCCTTACTCCCTTACAACTGTAAGTCCTCCTCCCTGCCTTGGAATGGGCAATGGAATCACCAAATGGTGCCCACTCCTACCACAGGGTTCCTCTGAAATCTCTTTCTGACCATACAATCCCTTTACATTCCCCGGGTGCTGATTGTTCACAGTAACACTGCTTCAACTACTACTATCACCTCCAAGGCCTACAACTGGCCCCACCTTCTGTATCCACAGACCTCTCCTTTCTAAGCTGTTCTCATTTGGAAAAATGACTCACCATGACTTTTTGTTGGTTATTCCATTTAGAATTTGATTTGACATCCTTTGTAAAGTTGTCTGGAGGGGAATGCTGAGAGATCTCCAAAGAAATGGTTATTTTACTCCACTACATTGGCTTTGGTTTCTAGTGATGTACTCTGAAGGAACAGCATCATCTTTGTATCATTGCACTGTGATTACTTGATTCACCCACCCACTGACCCATTTCTCAAGGGCCCTTTGAGCAGGCAGGACTAGACATTTTGGCTGGGCAGTATGCTCTCCTCTCAGGATAGTCCTGGTAACACATGACAAGTTCTGTGCCTGCCTCTGCTCTGTCAATATTTCTTATCAATCACAAAGGCTTATTTCATGAAGACATTACCTCATGACATGATGCAACTAATTGGATTGTAGCTTTGATTACATTAGTTGTATTTGGTATCAGTGTCTTCCTGATTAGTTTTGGGATGTAACTCAGTCTCATTAGCAAATATGTGCAAATCATTTCTCAGAGTGAATTATTTCCTAGGAAGATTTTCACAGATGGCACTTGTTTTCTTTCATCTATTTCACATTAATTATCATTACTCTGGTCAGAGGATCACTTCTTGCCAGCATCTCTATTGCCACAGTCTAGGTTTTTTTTGCGGGAGGAGAATTGTATCCTTTATGAACTGACTGTAAGTCAAAACACAGAATGTTTTCATCATGGGGGATCTCAGTGATCATTCTAAGTTCCTAATTTTGAAGATGAGGAAACTGAGGCAGATAGAAGTAAAAAGACTCTACCAGTACCACCTAGAAAGGAAATGCCAGAGTTAGGCTTGAGACCTATGTATTCTGACTCAAGGTACAGTCTTCTTTCTTTTGATGAATTTTATTTATTGTATCAGTGAAAAATTTTACTTTTATATCAGAATTATTCCTCAATACATTCTCTTTCACTTATTCTTCCCTAATGAAAAAGAAACTTTTGAGCAGAGTCCAACTAATAAAGTGACTGTGTCTGAT
This sequence comes from Potorous gilbertii, assembly GCA_028658325.1. Taxonomy (NCBI): domain Eukaryota; kingdom Metazoa; phylum Chordata; class Mammalia; order Diprotodontia; family Potoroidae; genus Potorous; species Potorous gilbertii. Next base: position 1,087,244 of record CM053772.1, read on the forward strand.
GGACATACACCAATCTTCTCCCATAAATCCCCACATTCCCACTGAGCCAAAGGTGGAAAATTTCTTGCTCTTATGTATGAAATCATGGTTAGTCCTCGGAGTCAGCTGAAGGTCAGCAACATTTCAGCTTCAGTCGTTCCTCCTCTTTGTCAGTCATGTGACATTTCTCCCACCCTTTACATTTTTTTAACAGTCACTGGAAGTGAAAAAAACCAGTTCAGTCAATTCCCTCAACTCTCTAGTTTGTTGTTCATCTGGGCATGGCTTTCTGCACTCAGTAAGGGAGACTTGGACCTATTTCCTCACTTTTCTGGATTGTACTTACCTGTCAAGCACTTTGATTTGCATGTGCTCTTCATATAATTATTTTTGTACAACCAATCAACCAATCAATAGCATTTATCCAACCTTCACATGCAAAGGAAAATAATGAAGTCATCTCTCTCCTTAAAGAGCTTTTGTTCACCTATCAGGATGTTTGAGGACATAGAAGCAAATTGGGAACTGAATAGCTTCACTGTCACCATCTGGGACATGGAGCTGGGTCCCCAGCTGTTGCTGATGTGTTGGCCCTAAGGTGGCCACTAGAGTCATTTTCGTTTTCCTTAGAATTCAGCTTCAAGCCTCAGTCCACTCCAGGTTTTGAAATGCCTGGCCTTCTTTAGGCAAAATAATTTTTCACTTTTGACTTTATCCACTATTTTTTGCTTTTGCTTCTTTATATGCATTCCAAAAAATCTGATTGTGTCAAATCTAAATTCATCCAGGTAGAAATGAACTTGTCTTCTTTACTGAGACACTGGAAAGAATAAGATGTGGTTGAGATTCAAGTCAGAAGCAATTCAGTAAGAGGTGGGGGAGGCCAGAGCAGCATGGAGTGATGGTGGAGAAAAGTCATCTCCTGCCTTGTAGGGGCAGTAGATCAACACAATTCTTACAAGGCATGGATTGTAGCAAGTAGACTGTGATGCCACTGAGGCATAAGGAAACCCAGGGAGAAACAGGATTCTTTCTAGAGTCAGGCCACAAAAGAATGTTGCCTTTGTGTTGGAAAAAAAGATAATCTGAGTTCTTTGCTGAATTCCCTTTTCATCCACATGCATCTCTCTAGTCAGCTTCTCTTTTTCTTCCTTGTTGGAATCATCATCAGAATTTCACCCTTGAGAACTTCCCATTCCTTCAGAGTTGGGGTCCCCAAAGGCTTCTCTATTTTCTCTCTGTGCCCCTAATAAAATTGTACCACTAGCTAGTAAGCTTTGGGTGGTGGCCAGTTTTCTGCTCCCTATCTCATAAATCCTAAGCCTCAGCACTCACTAGGGCACAGTATTTCCTTCATGTCATTCAGAAGCAGGTCTGCTTAGCTACTTCTCCTAAGTACCTTTTCCATCTTTGGGTGAATGAGATCACCAGGAAGGTTAGCCATGTATCATCAGTTGAGATACTTCTAAGGAAGAGAGAAACAAAGACTGAAGGAGGGAAAGGGGGAAGGACAGAGAGATACAGACAGGTAAGAGGGGGAAAGAGAGGGAAAGAGGGAGAGGGAGAGAGAGAGAGAGAGAGAGAGAGAGAGAGAGAGAGAGAGAGAGAGAGAGAAGATAGAAGGGGGAGACAGACACATAGAGAGATGGAGAGAGAAAGGGGCAGAAAGAGAGAGATAGAGAGAGACAGGGGAGAGAGACAAAGAAGAGGGAAAGACAGAGACAGATGGACAGAGATAGATAGAGACAGACAGACAGAGAGACAGACAGACAGACACACACACAGAGTCAAGCCATTCCAGGAGCACATCTCCTTGTTATGCAATGCAGCTATACTACCCCTTGTATCTAAGTGCTTCCTTTGGTGTAAGGTTGAACCTTCTATTGCCATAATCCATGATTCCACCCAGAGATCCTGCCTGCCCACAGGATCACATTTTACCCTTTTCTCAAGGAGATCACTGAAGCAGTTTTCTTTCTTGCACTAGAATCCACACCTGTTATGTTTCACTCACTGCTTGGGCTGATAAGGACATGTCAATAAAAGCCTATATATATTAGCCTCCAAATCTGTGTTGTATGTCCAGGACCTTCATCCATTATCAGATAAGAGATGTGTATAATTTAATTAGCACTTGACCTTATAACAAAGAACATGGCCTGTGCAACAAATACTCCTGTCATCTAAAATCCCAAGTTCCTCTGATGTAGATTAATAGGACATTAGCATTGTTTGCTGTAAATATCACTTCTCTAGGACTGCTAAAGATCCCTCTTCCACATTCTCCCCACCCTACCCCCACTTTCTGATTCTATTACCTGGAAGGAAAGTGAATTTCCCTCTGTCAGAGGCTCACTGTATTCATGATAAGTATCAGGATAGCAGAAGCATCATATAGGCATAAGAAGGGTCCACTTTAACACTGTATTTTCTCCTAGTACTGATCTCTATGAAAGCCATGCCCACTTTTCTTCATTCTATTTCAAATGCCAGCTGGTGCCACTGACACCATAGGGTGTCCATGCCCTGCTGAAGGAAAGGGAACAGAGTCTAACATCCAATATTTCCAAACTACTTTGTTTCTGTACTTGTGTTTCTGGTTGTCAAAGAAGTTTCCAGAAAGTCCTAGGACAGATAGCATTGGCATCAATACGGATTTTGAGTTTCCAGAATTTGCTTCCAAATATGACCCCCTGCCCACCCCCACCAGATTATATTCAATAATGAATACAAGTCCCTGCTGTGATTTCAAAAGCTCTGAAAAGGTCAAGTAAGAGACTCAAATGGCTTCTTGGATAGGTTGAGAAAATGGTTCTGAGTGAGTCATGAAATTGAAGTTCAACTTCCTTTCAAATGAGCAGAGGAAGAAAGCTCAGAGGAATGTGTTTGGAAGGTGACAGACATGTCTACACTTTGACCCTAAAGACTCTACCTGGACTTAATTATGTTCCACTTTTGAACTATTTCAAACTCTTCCCCATTTAGTCATCAGTACAAGAGGTGGTATCCTTCCTGATGAGTGTACCAACTGGTCATCAGAGAAGGCAGGGGAAGTGCCTAGCATTGGGAGCATCCAACTTCTAATTTCTTCTGGACCTATTCATGAGTCCAATCTTTGTACTGGTTTGGGCCATTTTGGAGGTTGAAAACAGACCTGTGTGGCTGACGATGGCACCTGTGCATAATTAGAGTAATGAAAAGCCATGCACTGTGCTGAGGACTAAATACAAGGAATCATAGCTTACCTTTAAAGAGTGCCTACTATGTGTCAGGCACTGTGCTAAGTACTTTACAAATGTTAATTCATTTGGCCCTTACAACAGCCTCATTTTACAGATTAACCCTATTTTACCGACAAGGACACTGAGGCAGAGGTAAAGTGACTTGCCCAAGGTCACATAGCTGGTAAGTGTCTGAGGCTGGATTTGAACTTGGGTCTTCTTGACTCCAGTCCTGCACACTATGGTGCCACCTAGCTGCCTTACTGTGCCACCTCATTCCATAACAAGAAAATTTTTGAGACTGAGTAAATTTAGTTGAGCATCAGGTACAAAGAATAGCTTTCCCTAGATATAGTTTCCTTAGGAAATGGGGTACCTGCCCTCCAGAGAAGGCCAACTTCAACAATTACATCACCACCCTGGGAGAAGACAGAGGAGGGTAAAGGGCAGGGGCCGGGAGGGAAGTTTCTGGGAGATCTTGGCCACAATAGATGAGACCTGGCTTTGGTGGCCTTTTGCCATGTGGTGTGGTCTGCAGGAATCATTGCCTCTGGATATGTGTGGAATCTGCTACTTCCAGCCCCTTTGGAGAAAGTTGTTGAGAAGGTAGTGCAACAAGAGGGAAAAACTTGAACTGAATACACAGAGAGGGAAAATAAATAGGAGATTTAGAGGGTTTTGGACTCATAAAGAATTGGATTTTGGGAGAATAAATTTGAGAGAAATTGAGAAAATATTATGGAGAATTTCCAAGTTCATATTATAAATTTGAAAGAGTGAAGGAAACAGGGTAGGATGGAGGAGAATCCATGAGTCTCTAAGAGGCTTGGGAAAGAAGAAGGCGTAAGGGCATGATGAGAAATCCTACAAAAGTCCTCACGAAGCTTCAAGAGAAGGAAGTTGGCAATGCAAGGCAAAATTAATATGAAAAGGTGTTGTTGATCAGAGGTAGGATGCTTCATTGACTTGCATGGAGTGTACATTCATTATGCTTCTGCTACACCAATAATTGTTGTCTGTGTACCAAGAGAAGACTTATACTCTTCTGGAAAAGGAGATGAAAGGAATCTTGGAATGCTTGGCACCCTCCAAGGTGTGGGTGACCATGCAGTGTTCCTCATGGGCTTTGCTGAGGGGAAGAGAGATCTGTGGTGCTGAAGAATGGGAGGGGGCGAAGAGCACTGTAGAGAAGGGGGGGCAAGGATGAGTAGCGTTCCATGCATGTGCAGTTCAACAATGGGCTTTCATTTCTTTTCAAGGAATGATTTTCATCATTTTAAGGAATGACATAAGGAAGTCACCGAAGAGATTTGATGAAGAAGAGTTCACACCACCCTGCCTGGGGCCATGGAGGCAGCCATTTGCTGATGGGTAACTGGAATGGAGAGGCATGTTGCATTCTCAGGGCTCATCTCCTAGAAATAACAGAACCTCTGAAGATCTAGGTTCCAATGTTTCACCATGGAGGCCAACAGAATGAAAGAAGGTAGCAAGAATAGGGAGCAAAGAGCAGTAAGGCTCTCAGTTGAAGTGAGACCATTGCTTTCATTCAGATGCATTCATTCAGACATTCATTTGTTAATCCACTCATCTAGTTATTCCTACACTCGACAAATATTTATTACAAACTGATTGGGGATGGGGGTGGGATATGTGTTGGTCTACATATCTACTGAGAGCTTTTCCAAATCTAAAATGTTCTGATTTTGAGGGAAGAAAAAGAAATGCTGCCCAAGGTAGTTCTGGAGACATGCCATTGTTCATTATGTTACCTGATGTCAACCTGGACCTCTTTGTTGAATGGAAAGCTTTGTAGGTTTTCTCCACTCACTGCAGAGATTGTTCCAAGCCTATTCCTAGAAGCTTCCCATTTCTGAAGAGGAGAGAATCCCATCTTCTTTCTAGGCTTCTATGTTTATAACATCAGAGTCATCCCTGTCTCTTCCTTCCCTCTCAAGCCTCCTATCTAGTCAGTCACCAAGCCTTATTTTTTAATAATAATATCCACTCAAATACCATAAGGACACCTGAAAATGCTTTACATGTATTATCTCATTTGAATTGCACAACTAATTTTTTGGGGTAGGCATGTCCATTTTACATATGATAAAATTGAGTTTTGTAAGGGTTCAGTGACTTGCCCGTAGTCACACTACTAAGTAAGTACTAGAAACAGGATTCAGACCAAAGTTGTCTTGACTCTAAGTCCAGAATTCTATGGATTGCCAAACTTCTCCTGCAACATCTCTCCCATATATCCATGCGTCCATTCATTAATCTATCCCTCGATCCATCCAACTAGAACAATACCTTCCTTTGAGTTTCTACTTGGCTGGGAAATGGGCTAGGAGATAAGGAGCCTGGGTTTAGGGAGGAGTTGGAGTCAGTACAATAGTGGTGGGAACTCGGAGTAGGTAGCATGGAGGAGCAGCATCTATATCCATTTATGAGGCCAAAAGACAAATAAGAGAGGAGGTAGAATGGTGAAATATCCTTTAACCACAAGATTAAAGGAAAGGAATAAGGATTTATATAATGTCCACTGTGTGTTAAGCACTTTACAAAATTATCTTCTTTGATCCTCATAACAACCCTGAGAAGTAGGTCCAATTATCTCCATTTTACAGTTGAAGAAAATGAGGCAGTAGAGGTGAAGTAACTGGCTCAGGGTCACATAGCTAGTAAGTATCTGAGGCTGGATTTGAACTCTGGTCTTCCTGTCTCTAGACTCAGTATTCTATCTACTATGCCTCAAAGACTTAAAGGTCAGAGGATGAGCTGAAATAATGGGCCCTCATGTTCTCAATGTAATTTTGGATTCTTTATTTTTAAAAACATCTCATGAAATCCCTTTTCAGGTCATCTCCTGGACCTTAACGATTCCATGGTTTCTGGAGCCAACTTTAGGGAAGTGAAAGTTGGATCAGCTGGAGACAGGAGGGAGGTCTTTTGCTGAGATCTCAAACTTTATTGGGCAATCATTTGTTGTTCTGAGCTCTGAAAGAAACACCTGGAAAACATGTCCTTGGATGAGAGGTAGAAAGGGAATTTGGCAGCTTTTGTTTTCTTTTTTCTCTATGCTCTCAAAGCTCCAAATTTAGCAATGAATTCCATCAGCATTGAAGCTCTGGGATCCACAGAGCTCAGCTTGGTGGAGAGGTTGCTGTGAACACACTGCATCTGTCATGGTGCTGACTCCGTGCAGTTGAAAACTTTCCCAGCTTATGCTCCCACACAGAGTTTTATCTAGGTGATGACAGGAAAGCCAAGAATGCCAAATGGACTGGAGCTGCCTGTGTCTATCCTCTGCTGATCCAAGCCAGGGACCTCTCAAACTGGGAGGTCACCCAAAAGAGGATGCAAGGGATACCTTTACCATTGTCTGTCCAATGGGTGTAGCACCCTGGAACACTGAGTATGGTCCCCACGTACTGAAATCTGGAGGCGAACTTTCTTGAGAGAACAGGGACAGAGTGGAAGCTATTCATTCCCTAGCTCTGCTGAACCACCCTGGAAGAAACTGAAGTGATTCCTGATGAAACAGAAGGAATTACTTCATAATGTGCTCCATTGAAGGGGGGGGGGCGGTAGTTCTGAATTACTGTTAGTCCAAGAGATCTGGCATATTTTAATTAACCATTAAAAATGCAGACTTGAATGAATTGAATCAAAACCAAATATTGAAAACCATTAAAGAATGATATTTTCAGTTCCAACAAGGAACTTTGAAGTGACTATAGAATCACCCAATCATTTCTTTAACTAGGACTCTGGGGCCAACTAGTTTGTCACTCACCCCTGTCACACAGGGCATTGTTTGGAGGATAGCATCTGGTCTCTACTTTAGTATCTCCAAACACGAGTAACTGATTAACTTCTTCCACTTTGGGTCAGTAATAATTATTAGGAAGTTCTGGATTTCTTTCTTTGTTTTTCTTCAGTGCATGGAGCTGAACTGTGGCTTCTTTTTGTTCTCACTAGGACCCAGCACAAGATGACCTTGCCTTTTTTCCCATATGACAGATTTAGAACACAAAACTGAAGCCCAGAGAGGTAGATTGGCTTCTTTAAAGCCACACTGGTAGACTTCCAGAGGTATATATGTGGGAGCATGAACATATTCTGCTATTTAAGTTTACAGTGGATGCCAGGTAGTGTCCTGGTCTGGAGTCAGATATTAATGACTTGTTGACCAACCAGAATTTATAACTGGAGGGGGGAGGTTTAGAGGAGGTGTCCTGGAAAGCAGAGGAAAGGTGGGAGCCAGTGATTGTCAAGGTTGCTGGTGAGAAAAAATGCAAAGTAATAAGAGTAACATTGATGATCCACATGAACTAAAGAAGATATAATCAGAATCTAAAGGCATTGGATTGAGGAAAGTTATCCAAAATTTGCTAATTAGGGATGAATTTAACATCTGAGGTTAGAAGGGAGAAGACCCTTGAAGGTAGACTTATTTTAATGGTCAAAAGTTCTGACCCTCCATAATGGACAGGAGGCACTTATGTACAATGCAAGTCATCCACCTGAAATTTCTGGCTTGCCATGAAGAAGAAATGTCATCTTTCTGAGTGGGGATGAGATTGGTAGTGGGATGTGAGCTCTTCTCTTTTCCTCCTCTCCCTTTCCTCTTCTCTTTCTTTCCCTTTCCTCTTTTTCCTCTCCCTCCTCTTCTTTTTATCTTTGTATTCTCAGCAATCACCATAGGGCCTATTCTCTTGTTTGTCCTTTGTCCTCAAAGAGGCCCAAGACATCAGGAAAGTTATGCCATGACATGCGAATGAATCAGGTTTAAGTGAAGCAGGGCTCAGCAAAGTCACCAGCCTCACTTTCACCTCCAGAATCATCTGGGTGCTGTGGCCAGATGTGGATCAGGATGACTTGAGGTGGTCCAGGATGCAGTGGAGGACCTTGGTACCTTAGGTCTTTAACTGGTCTCAGTTTAACTGAGGCATCACCCATTCACCTACCGTAGGTCCTTAATGAATGTGTATTGGAAGGAGCTGAATAAGGGAAGGCCCTGGTTGGGTGTAGACCTTGAATACTAATAGCCTATAGATAACTCACTGAGGTCATCCAGGCTCCAGGGTTGGCTCCAGTGGTCTTTCCGTTCTCTCTATTTAACTTCCTGGAAACCTGCAGGAAGCTGACATGGAAGAGGAGAATACTCAGTGTTCAAATCTATCTCATCCTGCCCATTCAGTTCTGAAAAAATTCAATCCTCCTCCCACTCCCTTCCCTAGGATTCCTTAAGTTGACCTCTCTTAACTGTAGCCTCTGCAGCTTCCTTCCAGGTCCATCTCTGCTGAGGTATGGCTGTGCTCATCTGCAGTGATGTCCCAGAAGCAGCTTTGGGAAACATTCAGCTCCCTTTGATTCCATCAGCTCTTCTTTGCAAAGTCTCCACATAAGAAAACTGGGCTGGAGATAAGCCAGGAAGGCCAAGAAGTTGGAGCGGCAAGGATCTGGAGACAGGAAGAACTTAGCTCCAATCCTTGGGCACTTGCTAACTGTTTTATCCTCAAAAAGTTACTTTAGCCTTGGCCTACTTCAGTTTCATTTGGAACATGTGGCCTATAAGAGCCTTTCCCCTCCGGGGTTCTTGGGAGGATCAAATGAGAAAATATTTGCAAGTGCTTTGCAAACTCCAGAGTGCTATAGAAATGCCAGCTACTATCGTTTTAAATTGGGTGCACCAAAAAGTTTGAAGTTGAGGAGTTTAATTGTTCTCTCTTAGGTTCATATTATCTCATTGTTGGAAGGACATCCAGGGTTTACCCAATGACTGACCAGGGCTACTTCCTCCACAAGGTCTAGACTTTACTCAAAGGCCTCCAGGAATGGAGAGCTCACTTCCTTCCAAAGCAGCCCACTAGCCTTCAGGAAGTTCTTTACCCCACTAAGCACTGTACTCTGCCTCCCAGGAGCTTGTATTCATTCCCCTTAGTTTTGTTTTCTTGGGCCAAGCAGAACATGCCTCCCCTCCCCTCTTCACATACCACCTTTGAAACAAGTGAAGCCAGGAATTGCATTCCTCTAACGTCTCACTAGACTAGACTTCTCCAAGGCCATCAGCTAGGCTCGGCAGAACGTTGTTTCTAGTTTTCCTCTCCCAGGATCTTCTCCACCTTAAACACTGAACTTCCTAAACTCTGGTGCCTTGAATGGGACACAAGCCTCCAGCATAATTAGATCAAGGCCAAGGACAAATGGACTACTGCTACCATGCCCCACCATAGACACTCTCCTACCTTAGTGGTCCCCCCGGACTCTTTGTTTTATTTTCTTTTCTGGTTCTTATTCATGCCCGCTAAGTGTGAGTATTGCCCAAGTCTATCTCTTATTCTATGCTTCTTTTATACTCTCTCCCTATGTACTCACTGCCAACAGGTAAATTGTGCATTCTCAATTTTGCATCCATCCATCTGTCCATCTGTCCATCCATCCATCTATCTATCTATCTATCTATCTATCTATCTATCTATCTATCTCTCCATCAATCCATCCTTCCATCCATCCATCCATCCACCTATCCAACTATCTATCTATCTATCTATCTATCTATCTATCTATCTATCCATCTGTCTCTCTAGTTCCTAAATTCATATATCTGGTCCTTCTCTTTTTCCTCAACTTTAATCCATCTACTTCTTGAGTGCCTTCACTACTATGGGCCCTAAATGCCTCAAACTCGACATACTCAAAAAAGATCTCATTATATTTTCCACGGAACCCTATCTTCCTCAAAATGTCCTATTTCTGTTGGGCAAAAAGCCAGCTATTTCTCTATTCATCTGGGTGTATTGCAGTTGTCTAGGGTTCCATGGTTCAAAACCTGGAGTCCTTCTTAGTCCTCCTCTCCCTCAATCCCTATAGCCAATGAATTGTCAAGTCTCATCAATTCTGGCTTATATCTCTTGTATCCCTTCCCTTCTCTCCCTTGCACAATAGATTCTGAGTCCGAGCCTCATCACCTAAAGTAATAACAACAGTCTAAGTCTTATGCCAGGTGTTCATCAAAGGTCAAGTGTGATAGATGGGATGAAACTTGATCTCTTCTGAAGAGGAGAGAGGAAAATGAAGAATGGCCGGATCACAGACTTAGATGTAGTGGCAAATGAGGCCCTGATATGGCTCAAGTGTTCAACCTTCTGGTGTTATGTTATGAGAAAAGCAGTGCTTAGGAAAAGTTGTCTGGTGACAGTATCTTTTCAGTGAAGACACTCCCCAGGACTCCACTTCAGTGAGTCTGACTCTCCCAGCTGGTCAGGTAGAGTTCTTTGAAAAATGGCTTTGGTCCAAAGTGCAGCTTGGAGATGTGTTGGGCCATTGAGTCAGACTACCTTTCTTGTAGGTGTCATTGAGTGACAGGAAGCTGGGGTGGGGGAACGAGCAGAGAAGGGTGCTGTCTGATTGGTGGGCATCAATGTCCACTTAAGGCTGCCCCCTTTTCTCCTATGACCTTTTCTCCCACTTGCCTTCAGGAGCTGCCTCTTCCCTCTCTCCATGCATCTCCTTATTCCCCAAGGTGTCTCTTGCATCTTGTTTCTGGAGTCCTTGATGCTGTCTTTTGTCAACTGGAATGCTTCACTTGCAGATCTTGGAAAGACAGAGAGTGACCTTGCCCTGAGGGAGTTACATCTTTGTGGCCTTGGGAGGATGGATGGGAGGGACTGACGGAGCCGTACATTTCAGACCCACCCAAAGTATGGATTTGCTTTGTTTGTCTCTATTATTTGTTACTTTCATTGGGTGGTGGGCAGTGATAAGTGGGTGGTGGACAAAGATAAAAAAAAAAGAAAGTGACAGGAGCATCAATAAAACATTTAACATGCAAGAAGGAAACAGTTTCCGAGGGTGACACAAACAGGGCCAAGCTGTCTCTCCTATGCTGAATTTCATAGACTCTTAAAATCTTTCTAGCATTTCTTTGTGGATTGAAATGTTTGTGGTTCCTGGTGACAGGCATAATTAAAAAAGAGAATTTTACAAAGAGGAATCATAGTATATCATACTTCTCTCTGGAGGTCAAAGGCTTAAATTAACCCTAATTGAAATGCATGATCTATTCATTTTGTGTGTATTATTTACAGAGAGTGTGGATCTTATTTAGTCCCATTTGTCCCCAGGAGGAAGAGGAAAGGATGGTGCCCTGCCCAGAACAAGCATAGGCTCTGGGTCAGGAAAGACCTGATTTAGAGACTAGGTCTCACCCTTGCTCAGGCTCAGTCCTTTCTGTTCTGATCTCTCGCCTCCTCCCTCCAGGCAGGGTTTCAGGGGCAGATTCCTTTTGAAGATCACAGATGACAGGGTATTGGAGCTATCATTTTCAATCAGCTTATCCTAATCCCTGTTTTTCATTTTCCTGGTCTTGTTTTTGATAGATGCTGACAAGTTAAGTCCCACACCAAAGACTCAACATTCAGAGGTGCTCAGGGAGCTTCTAGTTTCCCAGGATGCATCTGTGCATCCTGGTGACTCTTGAAGTCAGGGAAACTGAACCTGGAATCATGTTACTCCAGTATACCTCATTCTCCACCCTGGCTCCCCCGCCCCTTCTGAGCATCGCTGTCTGCTTCCAAGGAAGCTACAGGAAGAGAATTTTTAGATGTCACCACAATGATATGGCAAAACCAACTGTTCACACATAACAGAGATGTGAAGATTCTTGACATTCTTGTCCTCGAGGATAGATAAAGAGATTAGAGACATGACAAGAAGAGACAGACAGGTGAGACTGAGACAGTCAGAAGGTGAGCAGGAGTTCACAGCCCTGGACCAGAAGCCTGGGATACACTCCTGACCTGTTTCCACTTTGGTCACCATGACTGAACATGCCTTAAGCTGGGCAGCTCTGCTTGTATGATCTTCCAAGCACTCAGGATTAAATAATGATGCACTTCTGCCTCATTCAGCCACCATGTTCAGGTGCTAATTGATCTCCATCATACTGACCCAGAGGCTCTAGAGACCTTTCAGAAGAAGTCCCACTGCTTGCCAAGAGTGTCTGGTGGCTGCCATTACAACTCTTCCCTCCTTGCTGACTCTTCCACTTAGGTCATGGGCCCTGACACAAGGGGCTGTGGAGCCTTGAGTTTTTGTTTCTTTATTATTAATGACTCCCCTGTGCATACCCTGCATGTGTTCTCTTTTGTCCCAGTTAACAGGGGGGCAGTCAAGGCCCATGGGGGCCGAAGCCAGATCAGTAGACTACACCCTCACTGGTTTTGTGAAAACCTGGATAAAAAAACTGCAATAGCTTTGAATTATGCATCTCTAATATTGGTTTTCCCTTTTCCCAGGGAACATTATTGCAACAAGAGCCTTTTTTTAAATAAAAAAAATCCATCCATTATAGGAAAAAAACCCAACAGAAACAAAACAAGGAACAGAACAGCAACAACAAAATCCCTAACCCAGAGCACTGCTTAAAAGCAAATGGCATTTTTAAGCATGAAAAAGTGAGTCTGCTTGAAATGATGACAGCAAATGTGAGAGGCAAGAGCTCTGCCATGACTCACGAGTAATGGGGAGCCAAGAGAGTTGGGGAGAGCTGGCAGACAAGGCCTTGTTACAAGAAGGGGCCAGGCTCAAGCATTTTGCACTGGAGAAAGGGCAGTTTTTAGAGGGATGTCATTCATAATGGTGATTTCCCCAAAGTCTTAACTTTCAAATTTAAATGATCCCACTTCATTTCCATTCAGAGTTTGCCTCAGGAATTTGGCAGCACATTCCAGAGGGTGCAGCTCCAGAGATGAACCCTCCATCTATTTCAGCAGACACTGTACAGGAAATCCTTTTCTCAGACTTATCTGACTTTCTTGCCCAGGATCTTGACAGTGAGAAATCTCTAGGCCCATCAGTATGGAGACTTTAAGATGTGGAGCATAGGAGGGCACTGTGTCTGGCTTGTCATATCCTCCAGCATACCTGGAGCCTCTATTTGTGGGTACATTTATGAAGACAGTAACTGACCATGAGTAGGTAAAGTGGGGGATATGACCAGGGACTACGGATTCATTCATTCCTCTAGGATGTATCAAATACCTATTAGTACAAAGAACAAAGCATGGATGAAGATCAACTTTGACCTTCCCAGAGTTAATAGACTGGTGGGGAGATATCTCTACAAATAACTCCATCATGAAACCAATTGAGCTGGGTACCAGGAAGCTGGCCATTGACTTATGGACTGTTTGGTCATGATGTAAGAGTGAGGTGATGGCACTTATGTGGGATACAGTGGCAATAAATGAAAATGGAAAGATCCAAAGTGGTCTTCAGGTCCTGCCTGGATTTCCTCTCTTTGAGGACAAAGACCAAAGGAGGTGGGGAGGCAGGGGACAGAGGGCTTGCAGCTTTTAGGTTGTCTAGCAACATTATTTTATCTGTTTCCAGTTTACATGTAGTATCCTTGCCCTATGACCATATGCTTGGAGGGACTAGGTCTTAGAAACATGGCCATTCTTAGCATTTCCCTTGACAGGGCTCATAATAGTGATAACAGCAGACCCAATGATTATGAGGTTGACAACGATGTTCGTAAGAACAGCTAACGTTATGCGGCATCTACTTCATGTCAGGCTCTGTGCTAAGCACTTTACAAATATTGTCTCATCGGACCCTCATAACAACCCCAGAGTTAGACTCTGTTATTATCACTATTTGACAGTCGAGGAAAATGAGGTAAAGTGAGGTCCGGGATCACATGGTTGGGAGGCACCTGGGAGGATCTGAACTCAGGTCTCCCTGATTGGAGGCTCAGTCAGTGTTGTATCCATCGCTTCACCTCGCTGCCCTTGGCTCAGAACAAGTGTATCCAAGACAACTGTCATGACCACAGTGCAACTGGTGACAAGTGAGTTAGATTGTTGAGGAGGAGGGACCAAAGGAGGGATGTGACAAAGGGATGAACTCCAAATCAATGAATTCTTCAATACTCAGTGGTTGCATTGTCAAAGGGGGAAGGAAGGAACAGAAGGAAACAGGCTGGGAATTAGGAGTGGACCCACAAACTCCACATTTGGCTATCAGAAAAACTTTCCAGAAGAGGATCAGAAGGCACCAGGCATAGCCAGCTCCCAGCAATATAACCAACATTATATGGTAATGGAGGAGACCAGGAGCCTTCCCTTGCCCCCTCCCCATGTGCTAGACTGGGCCACCTCCCATGGAGCTGGGCATGCTCTCTGACTCCTTTTGGTGGGAGGGCACAATTCTTATTGAGGTGATGTAGCAATTCTCAAATGGGCAACAGTCTTGGGGACTGAGCTTCCACAGAGGATTGATCCCTAAGTCAGGGACATCCCCCTATTCAGTGTGCTATTACAGGAACTGAGGACAAACAACCTCTTTCTCCTTTGGATTCCCAGCAAAAGGGACAAGGAATTGCTCTCCTCTCCAACCCCTCCCATCAAGAAATGAAAACTTAAAGCACATGGCAACAGAAGACATGTACTTCCCTAGGAGAGCTTGAGTCCCTGGCAATCTTTTGCTTTTATCTAGCTAGGGGTCACCATGGTTAGAACATTTGACTTGTGGTCAGGAAGACCTGAATTCCAATCTTGCTACAGGAACGTTTTAGCTTGGATGACTTTGGACAAGTCATTTCTCCAATCTGGGCCCCAATGAGATTGGGGATAATTGAACTCAATGATTGCAAAGGTCCCTCTGAGGCTTAAATTTTAAAAATGCAAAATTCCTCTTCAATTAATGGGGCTCATGAAGTCACTCCAAGGACAGTTGTTATATATTAGTTTTAGAAAAGTGATCAACCACATGATTTTTGAGAGCCAGCCTTCCTGTAAGAGGAAGGCTGTCCCAGAGAGTTTCTCAAATACTCATTAAATGAGTTGGAGAGGGAGGGTAGGATGGAGAAGCTGTGAAATATATGAGACAGCAGAGACAAGTTGATCCCTGACTTTAATGCCATGACCATGAGCCCTTTCCCTTGAATTAGAGATGTCAGTGGGAAAGGTATCTTTTATGAGGCTAAGTCAAGGAAGGCTGCCCAGGATGGAGTGAAGTGCAAAACCCCACTAGGAGACCATCTTGGATAGTCTAAAAAGTGGTAAGGGCCTGAAGGAGGGTGTGACCATGGTCATAGCTGATTCTTCCTGATGATGGAGTCAAGAGTCCTGACTCCAAGGTTTTGTTATCCAAAGAAATGGATTCATCCAGAGAGGGGTTTAGGTGGAGGGGGTGTGTGAGTGGGGATGGGGCAAAAGAAGGCAAGATGCAGGCAAATACCCTTTTAAACATAGAGGAAGAAAGATGATATACAATGAGCACATGACAAAATAACACCATTTCAACTAAGTTAGATAATCCTTCTGTAGCCACTTGTGGCTTAGACAGAAATCCTGCATAACTGTTAATTTCTAACTTGGGGACCTTGTAAGGATCTCTTATGTGGAAATACTGTTCATTATTTTCTTTTTTTATTTTTTTAAAAAATATTTTGTTTTCAGTATTCTACAATCACTTCCATATATCTTTGATTTTCCCCTTCCTTCCCCCCGTTCCCTCCTACCCCCAAACTCCCTTCCTGAGATGTCATACAGTTTTATGTAGCTTCTATACATATATTCCCATGAAATACATTTTCACCTTAGTCAAGTTGCATAGAAGAATTAAAATGAATGGGAGAAATCATAAAACAAACCAAAATATAATACAAAAGAAAATGATCTGCTTCATTCTGCAATCGAATTCCATAGTTCTTTCCCTGGATGTGGAAGGCATTTTGCCTTAAGGGATCATTGGGAATTATTTAAGTCCTTGCATTGCAATGAAGTACTAAATCACCAGAAAAATTCCTCTCACACTGTGGTTGTTGCTGTGTAAAAAGTTCTCCTGGTTCTGCTCCTTTCACTCGGCATCACTTCATATGTCTTTCCAGGCCTCTCTGAAGTCTTCCTGTTCATCATTCTTATAGTACAATGGTATTACATTCATATACCACAATATATTCAGACATTCCCCAGTTGATGGGCATTCCCTTGATTCCCAGGTTTTGGTCACCACAAAGAGAGTTGCTAGAAATATTTTTGTACATGTGGGACCCTTTCCCATTTCTATGATCTCTTTGGGATGCAGTCTTAGAAGTGGTATTTCCGGGTCAAAGGGTATGCACATTTTTGTAGCCCTTTGGGCATAGTTCCAAATTGCTCTCCAGAATGACTGGATCAGCTCACAGCTCCACCAACAATGAATTGTTCCAACTCTCCTACATCTTCTCCAAGCACCTTTCCTCCCCTCCCTACAAGTCAAGAAGTTGTATTCACTGGATAAGATAATCTCCTCAGGACTCTTTTCCCCTTCTCTTATTGGATTTTTGGAATGGTCAACATGAGGTGACTATGGGCATCACTGCTAGGGGCTCAGGTCAAAAGGAGGAAAAGAAAGAGGATAGACAGGTCACTTAACAGTGTAGGGGTGTGAGAAAAGGAAGAAATTGCCTTAGGGATCCTGCAGGGAGGAGGGATGTCCAAAAGTTTGTAGTATGGGCTAAATTAAAGGCTCAGAGGACAGTATCCACTGAACTAGGTAACTGCTCATTAGCAGAAAAGTATGGGCACTCATCTCAGAGGGTGAGAAGGCTTAGATGGGTGGTGAGATGCACTGAAGAAGAGCATGGTAGAGTGGAGTGAGCAAGGCAGCTGAAACCATGTGGGGATGATCCTGAATGGTTCAAAAGAGAAACAAGGATAATGAAAACAGGATTTATGCTTCCTTTCTACCTTTCCCTCCCTCCCCTTCTTCTCTTCTCCCCTCCTGTCCTCTCCTATCCTCTCTCTCTCTCTTTCTCTCTCTCTCTCCTTATTCATTTTTTGCATATTCCTCAGGAGCTGGACTTCAGCTCTGTCTGAGCCTTTTCTTAGACTGAATTATGTTCATTTCACTGGCTCAGTCTTTGCCCAAGGTGATTTCTGGTGAACAAACTGGACCCAGTCGAATTCTAGCATCCCTTTCCCCAGGCAAAGAGGAGTTGTTGTTATTTGTCCATCTTTCTCAAAGAGGACCATGACATCAGTGAGGTGATGTCATGACATGCAAGTGAATCGAATTTAACTAAAGGAAGGCTGTGCAAAGTCAACAGCTTCACTCTCTTCTTCAGATCCATCCAAGTCCAGTGGCAAGATATAGATCTGGATGACTGGAGATGGCCCCAGACTCAGTGGGAGACCTTGGATTTTTTAAAGTAAGACCTTTAACAGGTCTCAGTTTGTCTGAGGAAACACCAATTTAGTGATTAAGGCTAGGTAAGAAATGAGACAGACGCAGAGCCAAGATGGGCTGAATGAGAGCAACTACTCACTTAAGCTCTTAGACAAACTTCTTCAGATACCTCTAAAAAGAGAATCTGATCAAATTTTGGAAGTGCAGAATCCAAGAGACAAACTGTGGCAATTTCACAGCCCAGGACAGACTGGAAGATCGACGGGAAGAATTTGTTCTACGAGGGTGGAGGAGCATACAGTGCACAGCACAGTGTCCCTGCTGCAGCATGGCTGAGCAGGAAAGCCCCAGCACGGTCTGAGGAAGTGGCAGCATGGTGAGATAGCAGCTCAGGGAGAGAGTCAAGTTGAGCCGAGAGAGTGAGAGCTGTGGAAGGAAGCTCAGGTATCTGTAGCAGCTGCCCCTGGAGATGTTCAGCTCGAAGATTAAATGTCTGTAAGTCACCTACTTAAGCTTCTGGAAACCAAAATGGCAGACTGATCGGTAAATGCTCTCCCTCCCCTCCCCCTGTTGACCTTGAAAAAAGCAATAAAATATTTTCCCAGAAAAATCCTGGATCAGTGGAATCAGCAGAAGGGGCAAACAGCCTTATAGCACTTGAGGCTAGGAAAATCGCTAAAGAATATTCCTCTTACTGTGACGGAGGACTGGAGCTGTCTTAGACAGCTGGAGTCCCAGGAGGATGGACCCAGATGTGCCTCAGTGCTCCAAGGGAAATGGCAAGACACTGCAGCAGCTGGGATCACTAAGCTCTAAGCTTGCCTTTGCTCTAGCTCAGCTGAGGAGATCTCCCGGGAG
The DNA here is from genome assembly GCA_028658325.1 of Potorous gilbertii. Lineage (NCBI taxonomy): Eukaryota > Metazoa > Chordata > Mammalia > Diprotodontia > Potoroidae > Potorous > Potorous gilbertii. The sequence continues at coordinate 1,105,483 of CM053772.1, forward strand.
CAGACCACCCCTCCCCTACACTTAACAAGCTAGCTCCAGGGCTAATTCCGGGAAACAAAAACAGAATTCACCTGACCTCCTCTTTCTTACACCAGTCAGCTCAACACGAGGGTCTTCAGGGTCTAGCTGAAAAAACCAGAGGTCACAACACACAAAGTCTCACCATCATGAGCGAAAAGCAAAGCAAGAAGTGAAAGACTATAAAATCTTTCTATGGGAACAAGGATCAAAACATGAATACCAAAAATGTCAGTATTGAGACTGTACTCCCATCTGAAACTTCAGAAGGGATTATGAACTGCTTGCATGCACAAAGAGTTCTCCTGGAACAACTGAAGAAGGAAATAGAAGAAAATATGGCCAATGAGTTTAAAAGTATGAAAAAAAAATTCACTGAAGAGAACAACTCTTTGAAAAGCAAAATTGAACAAATGGAAAAGGAAGCACAAAACATAACTTGGAAGACTGGACAAATGGAAAAGGAAGTACAAAAACTAACTGGAGAAAAAAATTCCTTAAAAGGAATAATTAGACAGATGGAAAATGCGATACAAAAGTTAACTGGAGAAAGTAATTTAATGAAAATTAGAATTGGACAATTAGAAGCTAATAACTCTGTGAGACTTCAAGAATCAGTCAAACAAAATCTAAAGAATGAAAAGATAGAGGAAAATGTAAAAATATCTAATTGGAAAAACAACTGATCTGGAAAATAGATCCAGCAGAGAAAATTTAAGAATTATTTGACTACCAGAAAGCCATGATGAATAAAAGAGTCTGGACAATGTCTTCCAAAAAATCATCAAGGAAAACTGCCCAGAAGTGCTAGATCCAGAGAACAAAATAGTCATTGAGAGAATCCACCGTTCACCTCCAGAAAGGGATTCCTAACTAAAAACACCAAGAAATATTGTTGTCAAATTCAAGAACAAATTCAAGTGAAGGAGAAAATACTACAGGCAGTCAGAAAGAAACCATTCAAATATCGAGGAGCTACAGTCAAGATCACACAGGACCTTGCAGCTTCTACATTAAAAGATCAAAGGAATTGGAATATGATATTTCATAAGGCAAAGCAGTTAGGACTACAACCAACGATCAATTTCCCAGCAAAGTTCAGCATAATATTTCAGGCAAGGAGAGAGACATTCAATGAAATAAGGGGTTTCCAGACCTTCCTGACAAAAAGGTCAGAACTCAATAGAAAATTCGGTCTTCAAATGCAAGTCTCAAGAGAGGCATAAAAAGGTGAACAGGGGAAAAGAAAACTTGTTACTCAATTGAGTAGACTGTCTTTCTATAAGTGAAGCTGATACTCATTAATCTTGAGGATTGTATATCTATTATGAAATATAAAAGGGATATACAGAGATAGAGACAATGGATATAAAGTAAATTATGTCATGATAAAAGTGTGATTTAAGCATGTGAGGGGATTGTAACAGGAGATGTGAAAAGGAGGAAGTAGAAAGTGGGAAATTATATTACAGGAAGAAGTACAAAATTATATTACAGTAGAGGGAAAGAGGGGAGGGAGATGAGCATTGTTTGAGAGGTACTTTCATTTGATTTTGTTCAAGGAGGAAACAACAAATATAATTAAGCACATAAATTTAACTAGCTCCATAGGCAGTAGGAGGGGAAGGGGGAAAGAAAGGGGAGGGGAGGCTAAAAGAGAGGGAAGAAGTAGTAAGGGTAAAGGGCAATAAAAGGGAGGTGGGCTGAAAGAATGAAGGGAAGACTGCAGGTGGTGGTAGTAAAAAAATTAGAACTTTATTGTGAGAGGAAGGGAGAAGAGAGAATAAAAGCACAAATATGGGAAAGAGGATGGAGGGAAAGACACAGATAGTGATCATAACTGTGAATGTGAATGGGATGAATTCTCCCATAAAACGGAGACAGCAGAATGGATTAAAAACCCTAATTCAACAATATGTTTTTTACAAGAAACACATTTGAAATGGGGGGATACACACAGGGTAAGGTAAAGGTTGGAGCAGAATATATTGTGCTTCAGCTGATGTAAGAAAAGCAGGGGTAGCAATCCTAATCTCAGACAAAGGAAAAGCAGAAATAGATCTAAACAAAAGACATAAGGAAGGAAACTATATCCTGCTAAAAGACACCATAGAAAATAAAGCAATATAATTACTAAACATATATGGTCCAAGTGGTATAGCATTAAAATTCTTAGAGGAGAAGTTAATTTAGTTACAGGAAGAAATAAACAGCAAAACTATGCTAGTGGGGGACCTCAACCTCCTCCTCTCTGAACTTGATAAATCTAACCTTAAAATAAACAAGAAAGAAGTTAAGGAGGTGAATAAAATTCTGTATAAGGTAGATATGATAGATCTCTGGAGAAAATTGAATGAGGATAGAAAAGAATATGCCTTTTTTCTCAATGGTACATGGCACATTTACAAAAATTGACCATGTTCTAGGGCATAAAAACATCACAACCCAGTGCAGAAAGGCAGAGAGTCACTGCATCCTTCTCAGATCATAATGCAATAAAAATTACATGTAACAAAAGGTCAGGGAAAGATAAACCAGCAATTAATTGGATACTAAATAATCTAATCCTATAGAATGAGTCGGTTAAACAACAAATCATAGAAATAACAACTTCATTCAAGAGAATGACAATAGTGAGACAAATTACCAAAATTTATGGGATACTGCAAAAGCAGTTCTTGAGGAAGTTTTATATCTTTGAATGCCTACATGAATAAAATAGAGAAAGAGGAGATCAATGAATGGGGCATGCAGCTGAAAAGCTCGAAAAAGAACGTATTGAAAATTCCCAAGTAAATATCAAATTAAAAATACTGAAAATCAAAGGAGAGATTAAGAAAACTATGGGGCTAATAAATAAAACTAAGAATTGACTTTGTGAAAAACCAATAAAATTGATAAACCTGTGGTCAACTTGATTAAAAAAAAGAAAGAAAACCAAATTACCAATATAAAAAATTAAAGGGGTGAACTCACCTCCAATGATGAGGAAATTAAAACATTAATTAGAAATTAGTTTGCCCAGCTTTATGCCCATAAATTCAGCAACCTAAATGAGATGGATGATTATTTTAAAAAATATAAATTGCCCAGATGAATAGAAGAGGAAGTTGAATACTTAACCCCATCTCAGAAAAAGAAATTGAACAAGCCATCAATGAGCTCCCTAGGTAAAAATCTGCAGGGCTGGATGGATTTACAAGTGAATTCTATCAAACTTTAAATAACAGTTGATTCCAATACTATAGAGACTATTTGGAAAAACTGAAGAAGAAGGAGTCCTCCCAAATTCTTTTTATCATATAGATATGGTTTTGATACCTAAACCAGGAAGAGACAAAACTGAGAAAGAAATTTATAGACCAGTTTCTCTAATGAATACAGATGCTAAAATTTTAAATAAGATTTTAGCAAAAAAAAATACAGCAACTTATCATGAGAATAATACATTATGATCAGGTAGGATTCATACCAGGAATGCAGGTCTGGTTCAATATTAGGAAAACTATCAGCATTATTGATCATATCAACAACAAACCTAACAGAAACCACATGATTATCTCAGTAGATGCGGAAAAAGCTTTCGATGAAATACAGCACCCATTCCTATTAAAAACACTGGAGAGCACAGGAATAAAGGGAATTTTCCATAAAATAATAAGCAGTATCTACCTAAAACCTTCAGCAAGCATTATATGCAATGGAGATAAGCTCGATGCATTTCCAATAAGATCAGGGGTGAAACAAAGATGTCCTTTGTCACAACTATTATTCAATATAGTACTGGAAATGTTAGCTGTAGCAATTAGAGAAGATCAGAAACTGAAGGAATTAGAACAGGCAAAGGAGAAACTAAGTTATCACTCTTTGCAGATGATATGATGATGTACTTAGAAAATCCCAGAGAATGAAGTAAAAAATTACTTGAAACAATGAACAACTTTGGCAAAATTGCAGGTTGCAAAATAAACCCACACAAATCTACATTTCTATATATTATAACAAAACCCACAAGCAATAGATAGAAAGAGAAATCCCATTTAAAGCTAGGGTAGATGCTATAAAATATTTGGGAATCTACCTGCCAAAACAAATCCAGGGACTATGTGAACACAATTACAAGACACGTTTTCTACAAATAAAATCAGATCCAAGCAAGCGGAAAAACATCAGTTGCTCATGGGTATGCTGAGCCAATAAAATAAAAATGATAATTCTACTTAAATTAATTTACTTATTTAGTGTCATACCAATCAAACTATCTGATAATTATTTTCTAGAGCTACAAAGAATAATATCATAATTCATCTGGAAGAGCAAAAGGTCCAGAAAATCAAGGGAACTAATGAAAACAAATGCTAGGGAAGGTGGCCTAGCTCTACCAGATCTCAAATCATATTATAAAGCAGTAATTATCAAAACCACTTGGTACTGGCTAAGAAACAGAAGCGTAGACAAGTGGAATATGCTGAAACCCAAGGACCCCAGCTTCTGGGAAAAGAACTCACTCTTTGACAAAAATTTCTGGGAAAACTGGATAAAAGGATGGCAGAAACTAGGCATAGACAAATGTCTGACACTGTATACACAAATAAAGTCCAAATGGGTACATGATCCAGATATAAAGATTGATACTATGAACAAATTGGTGGAGAAAGGAATAGTGTATTTATCAGATTTATGCAGAAGGGAAGAATTTTTGATTAAAGAAGAGATAGAAAGCATTATGAAGTGCAGGATAGATAACTTTGATTACATTAAACTGAAATGTTTTTGCACAACTACACCCAGTATAATCAAGATTTGGGGGGATGCAGAAAACTGGGAAAGAATTTTTGCCACTAGTCTGTGATATAGGCCTCATTTCTAAAATATATAGTGAACTGAGTCAAATGTACAGGAATACAAGTAATTTCCCAATTGATAAACGGTCAAAGGATATGAAGAGGCAGTTTTCAGAGGAACAAATGAAAGATCTCTATAGTCATATGAAAAAATTCTCTAAATCACTATTGATTGGAGAGATGCAAATCAAAACAACTCTGAGGTACCACATCACACCTATCAGATTGGCTAATATGACAGAACAAGAAGATGATAAATGTTGGAAAGGATGTGGGAGAGTTGAAACATTAATTCATTGTTGGTGGAGCTGTGAGCTCATCCAGCTCTTCTGGAGAGCAATTTGGAACTATGCCCAAAGGGCCAGAAAAGTATGTATACCCTTTGACCCAGCAATATTGATTCTGGGACAGTATCTCCAAGAGATCATAAAAATGGGAAAGGGCCCCTCATGTGCAAAAATATTTATAGTAGCACACTTTATGATGGCCAAAAACTGGAAATCAAGGGGATGCCCATCAATTGGGGAATGGCTGAGTAAATTATGGTATATGGATGTAATGGAATACCATTGCACTATAAGAAATGATGAACAGGAAGACTTCAGAGAGGCCTGGAAAGACTTATGTGATCTGAAGATGAGTGAAAGTAGCAAAACAAGGAGAAATTTATGCAAAGCAATGACCACAGTGTGTGAGAGACTTTTTCTGGTAGACATGGAAATTCATTGCAGTGCAAGGACTTAAAAACATTCCCAATGGTCTTTTAAGGCAAAATGCCTTCCACATCCAGAGAAAGAACTATGGAATTCAATTGCAGAGTGTTGCAGATCATTTTCTTTTGTATTGCGTTTGTTTTATGATTTCTTCATTCATTTTAATTGTTCTACACTGTGTGACTATAGTGAAAATGCATTTAGTAGGAATGTATGCGTAGAACCTATATATAAGGTCCATCTAGGGGAGGAAGGGAGGAGGGAGGGGAAAAAAATCCAAGTTATATGGTAGTGATTGTAGAACACTGAAAATAAAATTAATAAAAATTTTTTAAAAAAGAAAAAATAAATGAGATAAAGAATGGACTATTTTACCTAGTCAAAACAAAAATTAATCTGGGAGGGGAAAACCCTCAGGGCTTCTGGCCAAAACAGAAAGAATTATTATTTACATTCACTCTGAGTTCCTTCTAGGACCTCTATTTTGAGGATGGGTCCAGGCCAGTCATTTTGCTTTCCTATACTAGTTCTGCTTCTTCACCCTGGAAGTTCCCTTCTCCCCTGGAGAAGAATACACGACTGTGAGCAGGAGCTCACAGGGGTAGAGGAATATTCTAGGTTCTAGTGGAACCATCCACATTGCACACCCTAGCAAACTGCCCCAATTTCCTGATTCTCAGCACTCTAGATGAGCACTGCTATAAGTCCACAGTGCTGTTATGCTGCATTCCCAGGTGGTGAGGGCTTCTGCCTTTCCGTTTTCCATGGGAGTGAGAGTTGGGCTGCAGGAAGGAAAGGGGAAAGCCTGGTTATTTTGCAAGCTTGTGCAGCTCCACCAGAGCATGGTGGCTGGTGGTGGAGGGAGGACAGCCAAGGAATGAAGTGCTGATAGGGAACGGGGATTAGCCTTCCCTGGTATTTGCACATAAACTCGTTAAGATTATTGTTTCTTAGAGTGAAGTAGTAGCTACAGTGACATCCTTCCTATTTTAGAGTGGTTTGAGAAGTCATGAAGATCAGAGAAGATATCTAGTCCTTAATCCTGTTGGTCACCTAGGTGCCTAGGTGGTGCAGTGAAGAGAGCCAAGAAGACTTGAGTTTAAATCTAGCCACAGATACTTACCCTCCATACGACTGTGGGCAAATCACTTTGCCTTCATTTGCTTCTGTTTTTAACCTATAAAATGGCAATAGCAACAGCACCAACCAGTGAGGGCTATTGTGACAACCAAATGAGACTTGTATGAGTATTTGTAAAGCACTCAGCACAGAGCTTGGCACATAGTAGGTGTTACATAAATATTAACTTCTTTTTTTCTTCTTCATGTGACTCCCAACATGTGAAGTCCCAACATTATTTCTGAAGAGAGGAAGAAATTGAGTTTTTCATCTGGCCTCATTTAAGGCATATCTTGAAAGAAGGCCATATGAACTTCTGAAGTGCACAAGGGAGGAAGGGAGGGGGGGGAGAGAGAGAGAGAGAGAGAGAGAGAGAGAGAGAGAGAGAGAGAGAGGGGGGGGGGGGAGGGAGAGAGAGAGAGAGGAAGGGAGACACACATAGAGACAGAGACAGAGAAAGAGAGACACAGAAACAGAAAAAGACACACAGAGAGATAGAGAAACACACACACAGACAGAAAGAGACAAAGACAAAAACAGAGACTGATATAGGGAAAAAGACAGGGACAGAAAGAGACAGAAAAACAGAGAAGATGCAGAGATAAACAGAGAGATACAGAGAGAGACGGAGACAGAAAGAGACAAAACAAAGAGAGATACTCCTTGTATTCATCTGTCTGCTCAGTGAGAAGGAAATAGCCTTCTCTCTTCTGTGCTGCTCTTCCACCAGAGAGAGAATGAGAAGAGAACAGAATGAAGATACTTCCAGTGACAGGAATATATGACCAGTACAGATACAGAAGCTACCAGTAGATTGTGAAGAGTTCTAAATGCCAAATGGAAATGTTTGAACTTTGCCTCAGAAGCCATTGGGAACCACCTATCTCTTGATCATCAGAATGATCTGGGTTGGCCAGTTCTTTAGGATTATGATGTCAGCAACCAAGTGGAAGATGGAGAAGAGAGAACCTGGGAACAGGGAAAGATATCAGAGGCTGTAGCGATGGTGTAGACAAGAGCTGATGAGGAGATGAGCTAGGCTGTTAGACAGAAGAGAAGGTATGTCAAGGATGTTTGAAGGTCAAATCAAAAAGATTTGCAAAATAATTGAAAATGAGAGTAAAAGAGTGTGAAGAATTGAGGATGACTGGGATTGTGAGCTTGGGCGCCCAGAGAGAGCAGTGTCCTTGACAGAAACAAGAGCGCATTTAGGGCCAAGAGGAGGTGATGTGTCTTCTCCCCGGAGCACTAGGCAAAGAGACTTGAGACCATCCATCCTGGGGACTGACTACTCCCCATTTCTGGTAGTTCATGTGGGGACAAGTGATCTCATCACAAAGAACACAGAAAGCCTCATTATATTCCACGTCTGCCCACACCAGAAACTCCGTGATGCAGATGGTGTTTTCATCACTGATGCCAAGTTCAGGAAATGACTTCCAAAGAGAAAGTCATGCTTAGGTATTGGACTCCATTCTTCAAACATTTATTAAGCACCTACTAGGCAATCACAGGGTGATATAATGCAATGGGTACTGGCTTTGGACTAAGTGGTCCTGGGTTCAAATCCTGCTTTGATTAAGATGAGATCTTGGACAAGTCCTGTATCCTCCTTGAACCCCTTTTCCTTGTCTGTGCAATGATAGATTTGGATTTCAAGGCTTCCAAGTTCCCCATTAGTTCCAGAGCTGGGATCTCAGGCTTGTCTTCTATCTTTGGAGTTCAGACACTCTGTTCAAGCAAGAGATGGAGAGTCTTCTGCCAGTGGAAATAAAGAAGGGTTCCTTACTATGGCTCTTCCTGCAGTAGGTTCATAACATGCAGGTGGAAAAAGTTGTCTTTCTAGAAGAGGACTGGAGGAAAGACTTTTTCCTTTGCAAGGTATGAGGGAAGAGGATTCCCTGGATAAATGAAAGAAGCAATGTCAGATATAAACAAGGAAAGGAACCAGAGAGGCAGGTGAAAATCCTCCTGTGTGCCAGGAGGCTAGAATGTGGAAGCAGAAAAGCAGAAAAACCCCATGATCTTCCCTTGGGTGGCTGAGTATATTGCTTACTAGGCTTGGGAAAAGAAGTTGCACATATCAATCCTCCCTCAGACATGTATTAGCTGTATGACTCTGGATAAGGTGCATCATCTCTGTCTGCCTCAGTTTCCTCATCGGTAAATGAGAGAGTTGGGCATGATGGCCTCTAACATCCAACTCAAAAGCTAAAGTACTATGATCCTCTGTGAGCACGTTTCTGTGGAATGGGGAGAGGAGTTTATCCCAGGTGAAGTATGCTCTTGAGAGCATTAGGAGCCAGGTCATCCAGTAGCGAGTAGAGCAGAGAGAGACCAGGAATGGTGGTGGACCTGCTGAGGGATTCTAACACAGTCACTGTTCACTGACACTTACAATGGTGAAGTCCGTTGTCTTCCTGGAGTGTATGCTGGGGCATGAGCTAGAGCTTATTGAGACTTCCCTAACCTGAAGGCTACTCCCCTCATTTAGGGATTCATTTGGTGATGAAAGGTACTGCCTAGAAAGCCTTGCTTAGGATTATGGACTCTCATGAAAGAAATTGAAGACCTCCGGGAGCAGATGGTGTTTTTGTCACTGCTACTGATTGAAGGCAGGGACTTCAGAAGGGAGAGGCAGATTTGGGAACTGAACAGCTGCTCAAGAGGATGGTATCTGAAAGCATAATTTGGAGCTTTGCGCTGAGCTTGAAATAGTAGGACAGTGAGCTCTTTGCTGGGAAGAAAGTGGACCTAAGAAAGTTTAGTAAATACATATTTGCACAATATGTATATTTACTATATTTACACATATATATGTATGTATAGGTACATATACATAGACATATTTGCCAGCTTTCCCTATCTATGTCTGTAGATACACACATACCACACAGATATGTGCATATGTATATATCCATGCCATACACCTATACCAATATCTACATGTCCTCACATTCGCCCACACTGAAGGAGCCATGCCTTGCCAGACCTAGGTGACAAATCTTAGTGCAGCAGATGACAATGGTCTCGGCTGGCTCTGTGCATGTTCCTGAGCAATGCCAATAAGTCAAATGGGCAACAGCAAATGTTGCTACTGTAGATATCTCTGAAATTCAGGGGTAGGATTCAAAAATGGGATTCAGCTCAGGAAGGAAATGCCTGGTTCAAAACAGAGCTAACATGCTAAATACAAGCTCAAGTAACCTTGCATATTAAACAGATCTGCTCAGGTGTGGGAGTCCAGGAAGATGAAAGGGGTGGGTCCTGCTAGGAAGTCTTTGAGTGAAGATTAGTAGGGGCAGGTCAATCAACAAGATTATTACATGTTCTATGCACCATGACCTAGACAGCAAGAGCATATAAATGAAAAGTTCAGGAAACAGAGCACAAGTCTGGTTCAGGGACAGGAGAGAGGAGTGATGGAGGAGCCTGCATTCTCTGAAACGGTCAGAAGTTCTGCCAAAGTAAAGTCTGCCTTGAATATGATGCCAATTTGCAATAGAAAGAGGAAATAATCAGGGGAGAAGTTATTCTGGACTTGAATGAGCCCAACACCAAGGTCTTGGTAACTGTGTGAAGATGTTGCATTATGGGAGGGAAGGGACATTGAAGCCCTGTTGTCGCCTTGGCCACATATACTCATTGCCCATGTACCTCATTACCACTGTACACCAAGTGCATATTCATTCTTCCTGTATACACTGCATACTCTTGGGGGATAGTATGTTTCAGGGTAATGGGAAGAACATTTTTTAAATAGCACTTTATTTTTTGTGATTTATTTTTCGTTTTCAACATTCAGTTCCACAAAGCTTTGAGTTTCAAATTTTCTCCTCCCCTCCTCCCCTTTCCCCAAGGCAGCATGCAATCTTATATAGGCTCTGTATACATTCATATTAAACATTTTTCACATTAGTCATGTTGTAAGGAAGAATTCTAACCAATGGAATGAACCATGAGAAAGAAGAAACAAAAAAGAGAGAGAGCAAATAGTTTGCTTTGATTTGCATTCAGACTCTGGAGTTCCTTCTCAGGACATGGATAGTATTTTCCATCACGAGCCTTTTGGAATTGTCTTAGAACCTTGGATTGATGAGAAGAGCCAAGTCTAACAAAGCCAGTCATCATATTATATGGCTGTTAATGTGTTCAGAGTTCTCTTGGTTCTGCTCACTTCTCTCAGTATCAGTTCATATAAGTCTTTCCAGGTTTTTCTGAAGTCTGCCTGCTCATCATTTCTTATAGCACAAGAGTATTCCATTACATTCATACACCACAAATTATTCAGTCATATGGGAAAGATATTTATGACTACTTTGTTTACTAGGTCATCTTAGTGAATGCCTCTGTTTTGAGCCAATGGTGTTTAATGGCTTATTTTTAACAGGAAGCATACCTGTAGGGACACATGAACCATGCTACTAGGAGTGAGTAGCTGCTCTGAGTAACATCTGTAAATGGCAAACATCATGACCATGAATATCTTGGTTCAGAAGATAGCGTAAATCTCTTCCAGAAGGAATAGCTAAGCTGCTAGATGGCAGGCTGAAGTTCTAAGAGAATCTTAACCGAAAAGAACACATGACTGACTATGACATTGATGATACTTAATGTGAGTAAAAGCCTAGTCATACACTGGCAAGGTCCAGTTGACAACATGTGAGGATTTAGATTTCCTGACTGGATCCCCGGAATAGACATTGATAGAGCCATGTCAACTTGCAAAGGGATGTCCTTGGAGATCTGTTCTTGTATGTTGTGCTGTTTTCCCACTTGGGTTGGACAATATGGCAAGTAGCCAAGAGAGGGTGCTGCATTCTTTGAGAAGGTATATTGAAGGGATGATTTGGGAGCATTAAGTAAAAGAAAGAGGGTCAGCAAGACTTCATCAAACAAATAAATAAATGACAAGACTAGACTAGACCAAGCTAGACAAGTCTATTTTCTTTTTTTAGGGAGGTGTTTACTAGGCTGAAAGTGGTATGCTACAGAATTACTTTGGTAACATTTTAGTGAAGCATTTGATACAATAGATCAGGCTATTCATGTGAAGATGATGGAGTTATGTATGCAGACTAGATATCGGGAAAATTAGTTGGATTGGAAACAATTTTGTTTTTTGTATCCAAGAACAGTCTGTCAAAAATAAAATTTTGTTATTGTTAAAAATCATGTTTAGTAGAACATCCCTGGGATGTGTTCTTGATAATTTTATGTTGCTTGACTTATGTGAAAGTCCACATGACATGTTTTCCAGTTTGGAGATGGCATGATCCTGGAAAGAAGACCTAAGTTATTAGATGAGATGATTCAAGAGACTCTCATCAAGTTTAGAGCATTGTGGCAAGTGAAAAATAATGAGAATCTAATACTAATAAACATTGTCATATGCTGGTGACAAATACAAACACAAAATAGATAACAGGTTGAGGAGACAGATCTATATGGTATTTTGGATGTACGGCAAGTTCAAAGTAACAACGAGAAATCATAAGCAATCCAGGCTACACTAGGAAAGATTGAAGATAATGACTCTCTTTTGCTTTGATATGATCCAATCACATCTGGAGTACTGTGTTTAGCTCTTTAGGAAAGGGAAAGCATGAGATCATTCAGAGAAGGATGTCCATACGAGGGATCAGACCAATAATCAGTTGGAGGAACTGGGGTGGGAAGAGAGGGTATGATATGTATCGAATATAGGAAATATAGGAAATATATTGAAATATAGGAAAGGCAGTCGCATAGAAGAGGACCAGTCCTGATCCCACAAGGAAGACTCAAGAGATATAGGAGGAAGTCCCAAAGAGGCAAATGTAGCCTTGTTTGTCAGGAAAAACTTCCTGATGATCAGCTTTCCTGAAGTGCAATGGTGTCCTTGGGAAGAGAGTGACTTTCTTTTCTCCATCAGTTTTCATTTGGAGAGTACAAGTTGTAGAAAGGATAAAAAAGATGGTTGACTTTTTTTTGCATTTATTCCCATTATTTCTGAATACACTGATTTTTATATCCATAGTTGCATCAGCTCCGAGGAAAGGGGGGCAGATGAATTTTCCTAATATCTTCATTGAGAGCAGGATTAATCTTAATATTTGTAACATTTGTTTCTGTCTTAGTGATCCCTTACATTATTGTTATCACAGTATATGCTATTTTCATAATTCTTCTTATTCCATTCATTCTTTTTGCCCAAAATTTATTAATTTATTTGTTTTCAGTTTTCAACAGTCACTTCCATAAGTTCGCCCCCTCCTTCTCCCTCCCTCCCTAAGATTGCATGCAATCTTACATGCCTTCTATACGTGCATTCCTACTAAACATATTTTCGTATTAGTCATTTTTCATAGAAAAATTAAAATGAATGGGAGAAACTATGTGAAAAACAAAACATAACAAAGGAGAAAATAGTCTGCTTCATTCTGCATTCCAACTCCATAGTTCTTTCTGTGGTTGCAAATAACATTTTGCCTCACGAGTCATTTGGAAATGTTTTAGGTCCTTGTGTTGCTCAGAAGGGTTAAGTCTATCAAAAACAGTCCTCGTACACTGTGGCTGTTACTGTTTATCCTGTTCTCCTGGTTCTGCTCAATTCACTCAACATCAGTTCATTTAAGATTTTCCAGGTTTTTCTGAAGTCCACCTCTTCATCATTTCTTAAAGCACAACAGTATAGCATTACATCCATATACCACACCTTATTCAGCCATTCCCCAATTGATGGGCCTCAATGTCCAGTTCTTGACCACCACAAAAAGAGCTGTTATAAATATTTTTGTACATGTGGGTCCTTTCCCACTTTTATGATCTCTTTGGGATAAAGTCATGGAAACAGTATTACTGGTTAAAGGGTATGCACATTTTTGTAGCCATTTGGGCATTAGTTCCAAATTGCTCTCCAGAGTGATTGGTTCAGTTCATAGTTCCACCAACAAGGAATTAGCATTCCATCGTTCTTGCATCTTATCTAATGTGTATCATTTTCCTGTTTTGTTATGTTAGCCAATTTTATAGGTGTGATATGGTTTTTGTTTTGATTTGCATCTCTCTAATCAGCAATGATTTAGAGCATTTTTTTCATATCATTATAGATAGCTTTAATTTCTTCCTCTGAAAACTGCCTGTTCATATGATGTGATCATTTATCAATTGGGGAATGACTTATATTCTTGTAAATTTGACTCGGTTCTCTATATATTTTAGAAATGAGGCCTTTATCACAGACACTAGTTGCAAAAATTCTTTCCCAACTTTCTGCTTCCCTCCTTATCTTGGTTACTTTGGGTTTGTGCAAAAACTTTTCAAATTAATATAATCAGAATTATCTGTTTTGCATTTCATAACTTTCTCTATCTCTTGTTTAGTCATAAATTCCTCCATTCTTCATAAATTTGGGAAATACACTGTTCCTTGCTCCCCTAATTTGTTTATAGTATCAGCCTTTATACCTAGATCATATGACCATTTGGATTTTATTCTTGTGTATGATGTCAGGCATTGGTACATGCCCAATTTCCACCACATTATTTTCCAGTTTCCCCAGGAGTTTTTGTCAAATAGTGAGTTTTTATCCCAGAAGTTGGGATCCTTGGGTTTATCAAACAGTAAACTTCTTGAATACCTACCATATTTCAATGATCTACCTCTCTGTTTGTTAGCTGTTACCAAGTGGTTTTGATGATTACTGCTTTATAATATAATTTGAGGTCTGGTGGGGCTGGGCCACCTACCATAGCATTTGTTTCTTTTCATTAGTTTCCTTGATATTCTGACCCCTTTGTTCTTCTAGATGAATTTTGATATCATTTTTCTGGCTCTATAAAATTTTTTGATAGTTTGATATGGCACTGAATAAATAAATTAATTTAGGTGGAATTATTATTTTTATTACATTAGCTTGGCCTACCCATGATCAACTGATGTTTTTCCAATTATTTATATTTGACTTCATTTATGTGAAAAATGTTTTGTAATTGTTTTCATATATTCACTTGGTTTATTTTGGCAGGTAGATTTCCAAATATTTCATAGTGTCTACAGTAACTTTAAATGGAATTTCTCTTTCTATCTCTTGCTGTTGGACTTTGTTAGTAATACATAGAAATTCAGATGATTTATGTGGGTTTATTTTATATTCTGCAACTTTGCCAAAGTTGTTTATTATTTCAAGTAGGTTTTTACCTGATTCTCTGGGAGTCTCTAAGTATATCATCATATCATCTACAAAGAGTGATAACTTAGTTTCTTCTTTGCCTGTTCTAATTCCTTCAATTTCTTTTTCTCCTCTTATTGCTAAAGCTAGCATTTCTAGTACCATACTGAATAGCAGTGGTAGTAATGGACATCCTTGTTTCACCCTGATCTTATTGGAAATGCATCTAGCTTATCCCTATTACATCGAACGATTGCTGTTGTTTTTAGGGAGATACTACTTACTATTTTAAGGAAGACTTCATTTATTCCTATGCTCTCCAGTTCCATTCATTCTTGCAAGTCTTTCAATGTTCCTTTCAGTTTGTCATCTATACCTTTTTTGATGTAGAATACAATAATATTGCATTACATTCATATACTACCATTTGACCCATTGATTTCACAGTGAATGAATACCCATTTTAATTCCAGTTTTTTGCTACAGCAAGAAGTATGCCTATGATATTTTCTTACATGTGGAACTTTCTGCTTTTGACTTCACTGGATATATGTCTAACAATGGAATCTCAATCAAAAAGTATGGGGAATTTAGTAACTTTATTTCACAATTACATATTCTTGGAATTCATAATTCTACAAATAGTATGTTAGTCTTATTGTCTTTCCAGAAATGCCCCCTTCATTCAATTCAATTCAATTCAATTTGTCAATTTTTAAAGCACTTACTACGTGCTTAACACTATTTGTCCCTGGGAATGTGAGGCAAAACTGAAAATAGTATTCACCAAAAATTGCATTTTCTACTTAAGCATTGATTGAATTTTCTATTTTTGGGTCATCTTCAACAATTTGCTGGATGGAAGGCATAACATCAGACTTCTTATCATTTACTTTTTTATTATTGGTTATTTGGATTAATGTTTCTTAGAACTGTTGAGAGTTTTACTTCTTTTGAGAACTATTTTTTTTTCATATTATTTGTCTACAGAACTATTCGATATTGGCTCGGTATTACATAACAGTGCCTGTTCTTTTCATAGCTTGGATACCAGATCTTTACCAGGGGTATTTGAAGCAAGATTTTTTCCTAAATGATTTTGTCTATTTTAACTTTCTTCTATTGATTCACATGTTACAACTTTTAAATTTTGTGTAGATGAGATTTTCCAGGATCTCCACTACCCGTTATTTAGTTAACAATTCTACCCTGAGCCCTGGTTGTGAAATATCCTTCCATTATCCTGGATTTTTAAAAGAAAATAATGTTGCCTTTCATTTTTATATCTCTTATTCATCGGGAACTTGTGGTTTGTGCTGAGAAGTGCTGATCTGACCTTATTTTCTAAGAAACTGATGAACAGTAGTTTTCCAACATGGAATTCTTCCCTAGAGGTTTCTTTATTTTGGTTTCTCTAATACTGGATCCTAGTTTTGTTTTTTTCTGATTCTTACTTATCTCCTCTGTTCCATGGCTTCACTTTTTTGTTTTCATCAGTATCTGAAACTTGTCGTTATTGCTTTTCGTTGTTTGAAATCTGCCAATGAATGTTTTCAGAGATATATTTTCTCCTCTGAGAACTGCTTCAGTTTCATGACAACTTTTCGTTACATGTTTTCACTATAATAATGCCTTTTTGAAAACAATAAATAATAATTAATTACAATAAAATATGAATATAAATAATAATTATTATTTTGATCCTTTGACATCCATTATTCATTTAGCAAGTCAACATATAGTTCCTGTTTGGATCTGTACGTTTTACTTCTATTTCACATATTAATTTTTATTTTATTATGTTATGTTCTTAAAAATGTATAATGCTTCTCTTTTTAAGCTAATTTATAATTTTTTTGTAACATAGACATATTTCTTTTCTGCAAAAGTTCCCTGTGATGCTGAGAAGTGTGTTTATTCTTTAATATTACAATTCAGTAGATGCTGTTTCAAATCTGACTTTTGCCAAGAATCTGCTAAGTTTTATATTTTTCTCTTTCTGTTATGTTTTGTTAGGTATATTGAACTCTCAGAGAGGAACATTATGGCCTGCTACAATTATTGGGTTTTTTTTGTCTATACCTTTTTGTGATTTAATTAACTTTACTTTTATGTATTTAGATGCTAAGTCAATTGTTGTTTGCTTTATAATGTTATTAATTTTTAGTAATAACATTTACTTTAGGGAGGGAGGAGATGGGGAGGGAGAAAATTTGAAACTCAAAATTTAATAAAATTAATGTTAAAATTTGTCTTTACACATAACTGGGAAAAAACCAAAATCTTATTAAAATGTTATTGCTTCATTGCTTTTTTGCTACACTTAAGCAGAATATAATTTCATCCTTTAATCTCTCTTGATGCTATGAATTTTTACTTTTGATTTGTATGATAGGACAATTGAAACTGAATTTTTTTGGAATTGCCAATTCATAATTTTGTTTTAATCTTGCATTTTCATTTCCCATACTCTTTATTTCTTAGATGAATGGCATCTGCACAGCAAATTATCAGAATCTTTTTATCTCTTATGCCACTTTTTTTTTTGTTTTATTGCGATGCTTGAATTTCCATCAAGGTTACAATTTTTAGATAAGCGTTTTCCTCTTTTCATTTTTTTAAGGACTGCTTTTGTTCTTTTCCTCTTGTAGAATGAAATTATGTCTTTATGAATGGTTTTCTCTACATGAGAATTGTTTAGGTGTAGCCCTACAAACCCTTCCTACTTCATTCTAATCTTATTTATCATTTTTATTACAAATTCCTTGAATTTATTTGGATTTTCTCCCCTCCCCTTTTCTCTCCTTCCCTCCCCTCTCCTTTCTCCCTTCCCCTCCCTTCCTTCTCTCCTTCCTTCCATATATTCATGAACATAAGACTGCTACTTAAATCTCTTTCGCCCCACCATCCAATATCTTAAACCCAATAATTGTTTTTACAGCACACTTTGCCTGAGACTTGTTTATCTCCTTTGCCCTCTTCCCTATTTCCATTGTCTTCTAGGTTATTTTGAATTCTAATGTTTCATTTTCTCCATCTTTCTTCAGTGAAGTGGCCCATGTTCCATTCTCCACATCGGACTTGGTCTTCTAGTTCTCACTCCAGGGTCTACACTCTCCTGAATGGTTCCATACTTCTCCATCCCCAGACTTAGCACACTCCACTAGAGCTATTCCTTGGCATGCCTTCCCCCAAACACTCATCTACCTATTTTTCACCTTGAGAAGAGTGACAATAATACCATTCCTGTAAAAGACATAACAAGTGATTGCCCTGTGATCCCACTCACAGGTAAAAGTATCTTAGCCTGGTTGTATAGAGCTGATCTTTCCTTTGATAATTCCTTGTAGAATTAGCAATTCATTTTCAATTGTTTGTTTTTAAGTAGCACCTTTTAAAAGGAATCCCTCCCTTCCACTTCCACATATTCAAAATTCCCTCAAACAATTTCCTCAAAATATTTCTCTCTGTGATTATCTCCATTTTTTTCTGTCTAAATCTTGTTTGTACATAGTTGTTTACATATTGCATGACTCCTTTAGACTCAGTTCTTTGAATGCAGGGATGCTTAGTAAATGTGTATTGACCTACTATCATGTCTGCATAGTCTGGAAAAACAAATTCTGAAATTTGCCATGTCCAGAAATATGTTATTTTAGGTTAATCCCTCTCTGTGAAGAAGCGAAGGATTTGATTCATCTCCATTCTTTTGGTTTGTCATGACATCGAATAGAGTTGTAAAGTCTTTCAAAGTTGTTTGTCTCTGTAGTGTTGTAATTGTATAAATTGTTCTCCTACTTCTACTCATTTCACTCTCTGTCACTTCATAAAGATTTCCCCAGGTTTCTCTCTAACTATCCCTTGCATACTCTAGCACAACAACATTTCATTGCATGCTTATAATATAGTTGGCTTAGTCATTCCCCAGTAGGAGGAAGGGAACTCCTTCTTTAGTTTCTTATTCTTGGCTACCATAGAAGGATCTGCTAGCAATATTTTTATGCTCTTTTTTCCCTTTTGGAATCATTATCAGTGCCTGAAGGAGACAGTGTACTTGTACTGAGAGTGCAACCTTGGCTAACAATCCCTAGATTGCACTAGCATGTGAAAACACTCCCATGTAACTCAGTGGTTTACACGATGAAGACAAGTCCGTACTTACATTTCCAACTTGACGTCAACCTTCACCACTCTTACTCAATTCTACCGCAGCCATGCATGCTTATTGAGAAACTGAAGAAAATACTGTCCATTTTCTGTCCCAATCTAGGTCAGGTGGGAGAACAACTTTATTTTCCCCTTTTTTCTCTTGCCTACTTTCTCCTCACTCAAGCAACTTCCTGTTTTGCTCTCAGGCCTCTCCTCATTGATTGACTTAGAAGGGAAAATGTATTTTTCTTGACAAAATAGTCATCTATTTGTTCCCCTTTCCTTTCTTATGACTCTTTGGGTTCAATCTGCAATGCCCTATGTTCTCTGCTCTCTTGATGGTCTCTCTTTGATCTTTTTAGTCTTCAATCAGATTTTAAATATTAATAGCTTTGTTTCCCATTAGAAATATAAGATAATTAATTGAATTACTTTGTATTTTCTTGATAATATAGTTATTTGGTATTTTTATGTTTTGTTTTTCTTGTTTTGAGTGTTTGTAAGTTGAATGCTATGGTCATATGAGGTTCTTTTACAGAAAGAAAACTTCAAATTTCTTTTATTCTTTTTGATTTTATTATTAGGTTCAAGTTTTCAAAAGTACATTTATTGTACTAAAATATTTCAATCTCCCTTATTCTTCGCTAATTGGAGTCAAGTTAATTCAATTAAATAATTAAGCACCTAACATATACCAAAGACAGTGTTAAATTTTAGAGATATAAAAGGAAAATAGCTCTTGATCTCATGGAACTCATAGTTTAATGAGCATACAACAACCAAACAATTCTATACAAATAGTCTATACATTCATAGCTTGGAGCTAACCTTAGAGAGAAAGCTTGAGCATAAGGGAGGATTGGAAAGACTTCTTGAGGAAGATAAGATTTTAGGAAGACCTGAAGGAGGTTAGGGAAGTCAGAAGACAGATAATAAGGGGGAGAGTGGCAGACCTGAGAAACAGCTGGTGAAAATGCTAAGTCAAGAATGGAATATTTTATCTAGAACTGAACTGCCCAATTGGTAAACTTCTTCTGGCTACGGATATGTCAGACCAGAGATGGACTGAGGATGGCAGTTTGTCTCCGGCCATGTGATAAACAGGAGAGCGGACAGTGCCAATCCTACATTTTTCACAATCCTTTGGCAGGCTGAAGGTGACACATGGGCTTAGGTTGTGCAGGCCTCATCTAGACCATTCAGATTGACTCTTTCTTCTTACCTGAAGGCTTTTCTCTTGGCTCTTGTAAGACACGTGATTTGGTGCTTGAATTCTGAAATTTAAGCTCTCATGTGCCTTAGAGTTTCAAGAATGTGGTTTTTTCTCTATTAGTGATGTGTTGAATCCATTAGTTCACATAGTTTTATGTAGCTTCCTGGATTAGGGTCTTCAGACTTCCATAAGTGATTATTACTTTTTGTCTGCAAGACTTATCATCATTACACTTTTTTTTGGCGTCTTGTGTTTATCAGTTTATCTGCCTTATGCAAAATTCCTATGTTCCTTCTGTGGCTGCTCTTCAGCCACATTTTGTTTTATTTTGGGTTTTTAAGTTCCAGATCTGTAACTTGATTTTTTAGAGCTTCTTTAATTTGGGAGGAGTCTATTATGTCTTCTAAATTGTCTACTCTGTTGTTTATTTATTTCTTATTTTGGGAGCTCTGCTTTTACAACTTCTCTGCCATTCTTGTGTCTTATTTTGAAATTTTTGTTTTTTAAAGCCATTCTGGGATTTAGTGTCATCTTTCCATAAGATATTGAGGTTCTTTGCTTAATTTATTACCATTTTTACTGGAGGTTTGGAACTTACTTTTAGGGTACAAGGCTGAGTCATCATGTGATGGTATTTTTGGAGTTCTTGTTTCTTCTTTCCTTATTGGTTTATCAAACTGGGGTTTGGGGCTTAGATTATTCCTTTGGATTTTTTGTTGTTCAAATTTTAATTTTGAAAATGACTGCCATGTATGGTCATTTGTTTCAGGCTTTGCTGTCTGACCTCTCTTCCAACCATTGCTTTGGTTCCTATGTCTGAGCAGTCTTAGTCATCTTGAAGTAGGGTATCTGGACAAAACTGGGAATTGATATCATGTCTTATTGCCATTCTTCAAGACTTTTCCACTCTTTTCCATCCCTAGGCTGGAACAGGGATTACTCTTCTCTTGATTATATTGGATCCCTATTTTCTACATGGTCACAGCTCCTTTCCTCTTGCCACTCAATGCCTCCCCATGCTGTGAGTGGACCTTGTGTGAAGTGTGGGTAGCTCAGGTGGGATGCCTGCTGTGAGGGACCAGGAGTCAGCTATGGCAGCCAGCAGCTCCCAATGGGGGTCCATCAGTTTGGTGGCACCAGGTATACCTGGTGGGGAGATGAATGGTAGCTCAGGTGCTTCAGAGAAATTTTCTACTTCTAATTCAGAAAGTTCTATCTTAAATCTTTGTAGGATTCTGTCTTCTCTAACAGATTCAAGTTTAATTACTATTGATCTAACCCATTTGGGGTGGATTACAATGAAAACAAATAGCTTCACATTTCTCTATCTCTGGAGTCCAGAGGGGACAATGTAGGTGCTTCCTGCTTAGGTGTGAGTTGGAATAGATGGTCCTGATCCCTTCCAGCTTAGAACTCCTTGGAGTGTGTGCCACACTTTACAGAATACATTTTTCCTTTTCTATAAATAGTATGCTGTTGCTGCACCAAGTTCCGTGTAAAGCATTTTCTACCATGCTCATTTTAAGAATCATTCCTGAACCTTCTTTCTCATACCAGCTTCCCTGCAATTCAGGTCACATTTTATCCTCTCTGTAGTTTGCTAAATGTCCCTCCTAGCTGCTCATTCTTGTAGGTGGGTTTAAGCCATTAGCAGTGATTTTTCAATAAAGCTTGTCAAGGAATCTTCATCGATTCTTTTCTGGGGTGGAGAAAATATGCACTTTTTATCCCCATCATATTATAGCTCAGATGGCTGATAAAACTGTCACAGGAACGGAAAGGTCAGGTGCTATTGAGTGGATGTTGGTTGGGTTTATCTCTCCCCACAGTCTTCCTACAAACAAATCGAGGTAGAGATGTCATGGGGATACATGTTTCCACTGAGCATGGAAGGAAAAGGATTGAAAGATGAGGGAACCTCTCCTGGTACACACAGAGTCTGTGGGAAGACTCTCTTGATCCCCACCCTCGCCTCTAACATCTCTGTTCTGACTTCCACAGTGTTATCCCCAGACAGCCAAGAAAATAAAAGAAGCTAGCACCTTAAAGGGAGGGGTTGATTTTTTTTTTATTCTCATACTGAATGCTATCAATTAGTCAGTTAACAAGCATTTATCAAGCACTGGGCTAAATATATGGCTATGAAGGCCAGCTCTGGCCCACAACAGTCACCAAACCCATGTTATATTGACCCAAGTATGACTGGGGTCTCCAAAATTGTGTTTCGTCACTCACCTTTCCCCCTTGGTTATTTTCTTCCTTTTCGCATGCTGGATATCTTAGAAGCCCTGTTTGATTGACTGTTGGCTGTTTGAAAGGCAGTTGTGGGATAAGCCCTGTGGCACTCTGGGTCTGTGCATCCTTACACTGTCCTTGGAAGAGCTTAGACCATGGAAGAAAAAAGAAGTTAACTTTCTCAAAGGAGGTCAGGCTTCCTACCAATCTGGAGGACCAAGAGTCATTGACTTAGGGAGCTAGAGAATGGGTGTAATCATCTATTTAGTGAATCCTCCTGGGTTTGCCTGGGACTGAGAAAACTCATCTCTCACCATGTGATGGGGTCATTATTTTGTTCATTTGTTTGGACTCACTTTTGTTTCTAGCTCATATTTGCTTGTTAGTACAACTGCCATTGCCTGAGCCTCTCCCATGGGCTGAGTGCCCCACTGTCATGAGAGGCCTGGGGCTGGCAACAGGAAGAGACTATATCCTTATGACAATTTGGATCTTGAAGCCTCAGCTAAGTGACTAAGGAAGCAGAAACTATAGTGGATGTCTGGGGACCTGGGGAGTGTGAAGATACCTCTGTGCAATTCACAGTATTTGGAGTGAGGGGGTGGTGGTAATGGTGCTGAGGGATGAATCTTATAGAAACCGAGATGAGAGAGATTTCACTTGCTTCTTACGCCCACTCTTGAAGACTTTCTACAATTCCCTGTGAAATAATCTGGGCTGACTGTCAGAGGCAGATTAAATGTTAGAGATATGTTCTCTGCCCCTAGGAAGCTTGAAGTTTAGGAAGGTGACACGAGATGTAAACACAAAGAAACCGGAGAGTACATTGTGGAGAGAGGCATGAAGAGTGAAATAATTCCAGAAGGCTTCCTGGAGAAGGTGGTACACATGTTCCTGATGGGCTCTAAAGGCATGTTGGCTCCTTTCCCTGCCCTCCTAACACCCAACATCTGGAGATGGGATCTAGAAAACAGGGGTCAGGTTAGGGAGTGCTTTAAGATTGGTGGCATAGTAAATTGCTACTGGAGTTTTCACCTCAAGTGGGTATAGGGTAAAATGAATAGACATCAAGAGGACATGTCTAGGTTTGATTGTCTCTCAGCTGGTACACTTCAAGTACCCCTGGTTATGGGATTAAAAGATCTGATTCTTGATTCCACCCTGCCCCCCTCCCCCACTCACATCCTTGTGACTTTGGCCAAATCACTCTCACTCCTGGGCCTCAATTTCCTCATCTATAAAATGGGGTGGGTGAGTAGACTCCATGGTGTCTGTAGCCCCTGCTAAGCTCTAGATCTCATGAAAATTTCAGATATCCTAGGAAGTCATGGAAGGATCCCAGGTGGATGCTGGATACTTAATCACCATTAATGAAGTGATCTGAAACCACATAATGATGACTGTTCAGTTTCCAAAGACTGTTGTGGGGAGAGTTCCTCTCAGGTCTGAAATTGGCTCTTGCTTCATGTCATGGTAAGGACTGAAGGTGGGAGGAGGGGGATGACCCCCAATCTCACTTTTAATGGCATAGGATCTTAGGTGGATTTGGCAAAACCCTCCAAAGTGTCCCACTCCCCCCACTCAGGCTACAGACAAGTGAACTGAGAGGCCTCAGAATCCCATGGACAGTGAGTGGAAGTTTGGGGATTGAGATCCAAGATGGCAACTTCAAGCTTAGAACTTTTTCTGTTACCCACACTGTGTAGGTGGATGGGGAGGAAATCTATAAACACCTTATCCTGTCTCAGTCATTCATTGTCCTACCAAATTTGATGCTTCTTGATTCTATGTGGTCCCAGGAAAGAAGCTTGACTTTTCTGAGTCTGCAGAATCTCTGAGTCTGTTCCTCTGGCAAATGTGTGCCAGAAGATTCATACTAACTGCCTCTCTGAGTACTGGGTTTTCCACACTCTCAAGAGTCCTGGGCATGGAAGCCATTAGAATTGTCCCTGGAGTAGGGAGAGGGCCTGCCCTTTTGACCCTGGCAGGTGGCTTAGCAGCCTTGGGTCACCTTGGGCCTAGGTTCTGCTCTGCAAGCAGGGGAGCCCTACTTGGATGGCCTGTGAAAGTGGCAGCCTGGCAGAGGGGGAGGGACATCCTGATTAAAGAGCTCTAGAGGAGAGGAGCAGGCCAGCTAAAAATAGCTGACGAGCCTGAGCTCTCTCCTGAACAAATTGAAGGCTGGTTATTAGAGGCTGCCCCAGCAGCACACACCCCCTGGCACTGCCTCCAGCACAAATGGGCTCATAAACCCCCTATTAACTTTTGTGACAGCCACAAGGAGGAGGCTGGAACTGTGCATATGAACCAGGAAATGATGGTCTCACCCCATCATTAAGAAGCCAGACAAGTCTCCAGAGGCAAGTCAGTCCTCAGTTTATGGGAGAAGAGGACAGGGAGAGGTTTTCTTTGGAATTCCAAAGCACCACAGAGACCAGCCCTTTGTTCTCCAAGTGGAGCCCAGAGGGGCAAGAGCCCAACCCAAGGTCACAAAAGTCCAGTACCTTGTGAAGTGGGCTAGAACCCTGGTCTCTTAGCTTCCCTGGAGTACTTTTCTAGCACAGAGTAGAAAAAGGGCCCAATGGATGTGGAGGTAAGAAACCAGGCTTTGCTGACTGGCCTTGGGGATGGCTGGGGTGCCAAGAACCTAGCCCTGGACCTCTCTCAGTCTCAGTATATGCATTTGTAACATGAAAGTCATCTCACTCAAACTTGCTACCTTCCAGGATGGTTGGAAGAAAGCAGCGCCAACTGGAGGAATGAGGAAGTATTGGGAGAAAAGGCAAGAATTGTTTGACTGTGCTGCAGATTCATGGCAACAGCAGCAGAAATGAGCACAGATCATGTGAATTGGGCTCTACTCTTGACAAAATCACTTTTTATCCCAACCCTATGAGGTAGATAGGACAAGCATCATCCATCTGTTTGATAAGGAAAATGAAGCCCTGGGATTGGCCTAAGGCTTGACTCCAACTCCAGTTCCCAATTCAGGTACAGGTTCTTCCTCTACCACCAAACTGTGACTGGAGAGCAGAGAGCACAGCACTAGGTTCTTCTTATTCCTTGAGAGACTAATATTACATGAGCAGCTGGTAACCTTTCTCTGGTACCTTACAGAGCAAAGAACTTTAAAGAGAAAATGAACAATTTCATTCCGGGGAGGCTGATGAGTATCTCACAAACCTTGGTCTCTTGTCCTGCTTCTGAGTCCTCCTGCTTGTGTGCTCCGGGTAAGTTGTGAGCCTCTCCTTGTCCCATGCCACACTAGAATTTAAGCGATACAATAGTGATTGATTTGCACTGCTAGACTGATTCTCTGTATCGGGAATGGACTGTACCAATGATAACACAGGCGCAGATCAAACATGAAAACATCCATATAAATGAACAAGAAAGAAGTAAAAGGGAGGAAGCTCAGGAAGGAAGAAGGAGAGGAGGAAGACAAAAAGCAAGGGAAAGAGGAAACAGGAGGAAAAGATGGAGGCTGTACTGATGTTCCTGCTGCTGGAGGAGCACTCAGGTGCTCCCACTTCTGACAATCTCTGCAAGGGAGTCAGAATTCAAGAAGAATCTTTCTGACTGAGCTGGGAGCAGCAGGCAAGGTTTCATTTCCCAAGGGTACCTTGACACAGATATGTGTGTCCCTCAGCACAGGAAGCTCAGACTACCTTTATGCAGGCTTCACATCGATTACAGGGTCCAGTTTGTGTGCTTTATCTCATTGCTCATGAGCTTGTGACTGGCTTTGGGATGACATTTTCCACTCAGTTCAGCTGGCAGACGTGGGATCAGGAAGAAGAAACCCCCTGCAGCCCCCACCAACTCATCTCGTTTCATCCTCCTGGTCCTACCTTGATATCTCTCATGGTTAGTAAGTACCTTGGGACCATATAACAATTACCAATATAGAGACTGGAAACTAAACCTCACTAATTAGAGACATGTTTTTGTTTGAAGGTGACATATCTCTTGAAAAATTATCACACCTTCGCACTACAGGGAAAATTCCTGGATCAATAGCAAACACTGAGTCTGATATAAATTGAGAGTAATCCAGTGCCTGGGACATCAAGACAAATTCCTATTTCAGGAGAAATACACAAACCTTTTCCAAAATGCTTCCTTCTAAAGAAAAGCGAATTCAAATACATGATACATAATTATTCCGGTAAAGAGGTTAGCAGTGTATTGCCCCTGGATCTCTCCCCTAAATAGGGGGGACTTAGGAATGCCTAAGAAGGATGCAAAGTCCAGGAGTCTCTTGGGCACAGCAGGGAAAGGGGGCAGAGGAAAATATAGGGCAGAAAGCTGGACAGAGCTCTGCCCGAAGCACTCCTATGGAAATGGAAAAGGAGGTCATGGAAGCACACCCTAATGACATCTCTTGTCTGGTCCAAAAGGCAAAAAGAGAAGGGAAGGAAACCAAGAAACTGTCTCTCTCATTATTGGCAGGGAGGAAGAGAGCAAACTTGGGAAGGAAACTTCAAAAGCTGTGTGTCTGGGATCCCCAACTCTGCCACTGGTCCAACTAGGGCACATGCTAGGAGGCACTAACCTTTCTTCTTTGGCTCTCAGGATGCTTTTTCCTTGAGGGTGGAGTATAATATAATATAGTTAAAAAAGGAAATGAGACCTGCCTCATTAAAAAGTAGACAATTTTCTCCTCCTTCCACTCTCCATGATCCATTGGATATCTCAGTTTTGATTCAAGGAATCCCTGACCTACTTATACTCGAGGGACACCTCTCTCTTTAATCCGGGATACATTCAGGAAGTTTTTCCTTGAGACTTATTGTGACATATGAAATCAAGTGAAGGAGAGATGAGGCATTTGACCCATCCTCCCTTAATCCCAATCCTGAATATCGTAGAAGTAGCAGGAGTTTAGTTGTTAATCTTGCTATTACCAACGATGTATGAGCAAGCAGGAGAGGACAATGAAGGTGAAGGGAACAGGATTAGGGACAGGTGATCTGGAGACTCTTCCCCCTCTACTCCCAAGACACACACACACACACACACACACACACACACACACACACACACACTATTTTGGGAGCAAGAGAATGTTCCAGAACATTCTAGGAGGGCAGGCAGAACATTTCTGACATCATTATAACTCATGAACGTGGCGGTTTCCATGGCACTCTCAGCCCCCTTCTCTCTAGTCTGGATGGGCTGTCTCACTCACTCTTATCTGGTCTCATGCAGGATGTGTATGTATGTGGGGGGGAGGGGTACAGCTGAGTATTTATCTCCAGAGAGGACTTGAGCATATCCATAATCACATTACTACTCAAACTGCCAGGGATCTAAGGATACCACTGTTGTTGAGGAGGGTGAATATACTCATCCTATCCCATGTAGCTTCGGAGCTCTCACCACTGTGTTTCTTATTTACATAAAATTAGTCGTTATGACATCATTTACTCTTAAAAATACAAGTTTTATTGGTGTCTTTTATTTTATAAAATACCATATTTCCTCCACTATCATTCCCCCTTCTCTTTTCCCCTCCAAGAAAGCCATAATATAGAACAAATAATATTTTTAAAGACAAAAGAAAAAAGGAAAAACAACAGAAAACTTATCAATACACTGAAAAAATGTCTAATGTGCAACACTTGTGGAGCTCCCCTCTTTGCAAAGGGGTGTGTCAGATCTGTTTTCTCATATTTCTCATTTCAAGTTATGCTTGTTCTTCATAGTTTTGCAACATTCATTTTGATTTTTTTGCATGTGACTATTTCCATTTACATGCTTGTATTCATTGTGTATTTGTTTTCTAGGCTCTGAATCAATTCATGTAACTCTTTCCATGCTTTTTTGTATTTGTCATGTTTGCCATTTCTTATGGCACAGTAATATTACGTTACATTCATATAAAACAATTTCTTTAGCCATTTCCCAAACAGGAGGCATCTACTTTTCCAAATTCCTTACTATCACAAAAGAAATGTTATAAATATTTTGGTACACATGGGGACTTTCTCTTCATTAGTGGCCCCTTTGGGGTATAAACCTAGCAATAGATTTTCTGAGTCAGAAGATATGGACATTTCAGTCACTTTATTCACAAAATTCCCAACTGCTTTCCAAAATGATTGTATTAATTCACAATTCCACCAAAAAAACACAAGTATGCCTATCTTTGTATAACCTGTCCAACATTAACTATTTCCCTCTTTTGCCAAGGGCAATTTTCAGAGTGTGAGATGAAATATCAGGCTTGTTTCTATTTGCACTTCTCTTATTATTAGTGATATGGAGCATTTTAAAATGTTTGTTAATACTTTGCAATTCTTTTGAGAATTGTTTGCTCATACCCTTTGATCCCTTATCTATTGGGAAATGACTTTTTACACACACACACACACACACACACACACACACACATATATATATGATTTCAAAGAGGCCCAATGACATCAAAGGTAATGTCTTGGCTTGCTCATGAATTGGATTTAAATGAGTCAGAGCTGCACAAAGTCATCAGCCTCACTTTCTCTTCCAGCATCATGGAAGTCCAGAGACAAGACAAAAGTGAAGATGATCTGTGATGGCCCAAGATGCAGTGGATGGTTTTGCATCTTCCATATCTGACCAATCTCTGAGCATCCCACAGTGCCTGCTTCAACTGTCTTCATGGGTATTTGAACAAACTCTTGTACCTATCCATCTGACTGAAGAAAGTCTTCACATGTTTCATCTAATTCACCAATGGGTTTGAGGCCTGTTAGTTACCCTTAACCTGGTTTCACTTGTCTGCCAAGATGGTTTTAATGGGATGTGACCGCTTTACATGCTTCAACTGTGCACATATATACAGACAGCATAACATATTGACATGTGTATGCATACACACAACCATACATATATATGTATACACACATACACAACACATACATGCATACATACTTGTTAATTGCTCATATATTTTGGATGCCAACCCTTTATTAGAGAAATTTGTACAAATAATTTTTTTCTGTTTGCACAACAGGTTGTGGATTCTAAGGTAATCTGTCATTCATTGATTTTCTTGGATTGTTTAATCCACTCACATTTAAAGTCTTGAAGCCTAATACTATGCCTTTTCAATTAATTCAGTTTCATATATTTTAAGGCAACCCTATTTTTACTAGCTCTCATTTTCTTGAAAGCTTATTCCTTTTCATTTGCTACCTCTTTTCTTAGTATTGCTACACTTATTAGATCCCTTGTTCTTCATTTTATCTAATTATTTAATTCTGTCTTTAATTAAATAGTCAAGTACTTATCTTTACCTTGTTTAGCTTGCAGATTTCATTTTCTGTGCCTTTTTCTAGAAAGTAATATCCCCCATTCTCTTCATTATTTATTTTTCCTTTTCATATATTCTATACTTTTATCCTTTGATTTCTGGCCCTTTTGCTTTAGTTCTTTTTTAGCTTCTCTACTCCTTATAGTATTAAAGCTTCTAAACAATTTGAAATTCCTTCTAAATAGTTTTGACATGATTGCCTTGTAGATCTTGCCCCACTTTTCTGTTGTGCCTCACTCTTAGAAATACAAATTTGTGCAGATGATAGAGAGGCTATGTCCTTGTGATAGAACTCTTCCTTTGTCCCAGATTATTCAATGTATTTAACTCTGCCCTTCTCAATGTCATCCCCTCCCCCTTTTCCTTTGATATATCCTGGCTACATTTATGCCCTCCCACTTTCCTTGGTGTCAGTTGCCTCTAGAACTCGACTGCTCTTCTTTTAAGTTGGAATGAGTGATATCTCCAAGCATCGAATCCCTGAAGATTTTATCAATTATATTGATAGAATCTCTTTTTTCTCCCATGAGGTAATTTGCCTGTGGTGCCCCCTCTCGGAGCTGAAACTTCACTTTTCCTTTCTTTCTCCCTCTTTTTCAATCACCTCCCTTTCCTCCTTAACCATTATTCCAAAGGTTTTCTTCTTCTTTAGACACTCCAGGAGTGATCCTCCTTTTATTTTGAGCTTTTGATTTTGATGAGAATAAGGTACATACTCCCCTCTATTTTCTTGCTCTCATCTCTTATCCTCCCTCTTATGCCACTTTTGTAATTTTGTAATTTAGTCTCCCCAAAATGATTTGTCAGGCAGAGGGTGGTGACGTTCTGTCATCACTTCCATTTGACTTCTCTTGTATCCTGTGCTTTTAGGAAGAAATCTCTTAGTTTCTTCTTGTTATTATTTTGTTCTTATAGTCCTTGGTTTCTGTTTTTACTTCTCCTGTATATCTGTTGTTGGAGTATTTGAAAAGCAAATATTTTCTTCATGTCTTATTCCCTTCTTAGGAATGTTTTGAATTCCTCTTCTTATTGAATGGCCATATGTTTTTCATTAATGGTTAGGCTCAGGTTTTCAGGGTAGGCTACCTTGGTTCACCCCTCGAGGTCTTCTGCTCTTCTAAACACATTATACAACTTCCTCAGCTTCCTGGTGGGTGCTTATGTTATTTGACTTTCCTTTTCCATATTTGAAGGTATTTGTCTTGGATGTTTGTCAGTAGAATGATTACATTTAACCATCATGTGTCTCTGAATTTTCAGTATGGAAATTTTTCTTTTCTGAAGGTGATTGTCACTTTGTTTCCTGTTTTCAGAGGTTATCAGCAGTTTTCTTGTATTATTTCTTGCATTATGGTATTCAGTATTTTTCTTACTTATGGTCTGAGGAGATACCTATGAAATTGCCTCTCCGTATCATGCTTTGGATATCAATGCTTTGCCTGAAGGGAGATCACACTTACTTTTGAATGTTGTTTTTTGTTTCTCTTCTTCAGATTTACTTTCATGTCTGAGTAATTATATTTCCATTCGGTTATAATCTCTTTTGTTTCTTTAGTGAGACTTGCCACTGTGAATTCAAGTTTTTATATTCTCTCAATTGCTTCTGTCATGCATAGATTTTGCTTTCACAGTCTTATTTCTATTCAAAACCATTCAGAAATATCCTGTGGTTGTTCAATACTGTCTTGAGAATCCACAGGGTTCTCTGTCTCATCAAATATAATTTATTTTCTTTTGACTCATAGAATTTATTTATAGATATGTGGATTCTTTAATCCGATCTAGAGGAAATATTCCTTTCTTTATTAGTATCTTTTCTGGTTTATTTGTTTGTACTCAAGGACTTTAACTGAGATTTCCTTCCTCCTAAAATCTTTGGTAAGGCCAGAGTTTTTCTTAGTTTCCTATTGCTCACTTTTGGTCATTTCCCCCCCTTTTAGTGTCATTTCTTTGGGGGTTAGACCTCAAAGCTGTATCTGCATCTTCAAATTGTACAAGTCACAGTTCAACTGCCTTAGTATCTATCCCAAGTGTCTTCTAGGAAGAACAGAACTGGACCCAGCCAGATGTTGAGTTCTTTCCCTCAGAGTTAGTGGAGTGCTGCATAGCCAAACACATGTCCTGCCCCAGTTCCTTCTGCTCCTCAGTTCTCTAGCCAAGTATTGTGGCACAGACTGCTACGAAGCAGGGTAAGCTTCTGGGAGAAGGAGGAAGGGATAATGTAGAATTGAGTTCTAGTGCAAGACTATAGTTTAGTTTGTGCAGACCTGCTGCCAGAGAGTGGCGGACAGACAGTATATGAGGTGATGTTGAGTGAGCAAGTTAGACGGTAGTTATTGGTCTTTATCTCTGTTCGCTCATTGAATTGAAATCACTGGGATTCTAATGTCCTAAAATATGGAGAGTCCTGGAACTGTTGTCGATCTCTTGTTCACAATCTCTAATTAGTCACATGACATGCCACAATCAACACATTAATATACACTATTTACTAAAGGATAAGGTAAAAAAGCGTGGATAATCAGAATTTTATTCAACACAAGACAAAATCAGGAAGGATAATGGCATTTAATAAATGGGAATCCAGTTCCACAGTAATCATAATATTTGATAAAAAACATGGCAAGATCAAGAATAATTAAAAATATAATAGTCCATGCATAAACCTACATCATCATTTTCTACCAACACACACAGTGCAATTTGGGGAGAAAAACTTTGCTTTTCACAATTTTCCAGTTTGCCAAAGCTGCTTATTTTTTACTCATGAATGGATAACATAGTAAAAGTAAAACAAAACAAGCTTTTATCAAATAACCACTCTTGTGTGGGTATTGAGAAAATATTACACTCTTTCAGGGATACCAAATCCCTTTAAGTCAGAGAACTGCCACATTCCTCAAATCTGCTTTGATGCTCTACAGCAGCAATGAGGAACCTTTGATCTCAAGGTTACATGTGACCCTCTAGGTCCTCAAGTGTGGCTCTTTGACTGAATCCAAATTTCACAGAACAAATCCCCTCATAAAAGGTTTTGTTTTATAAAACCTCAACTCAGTCAAAAGACCACACCTGAGGTTCAAGAAGGCCACATGTGGCCTCAAGGTTGCAAGTTCCCCTTGTGCTAGAGACTTTCTCACTCTAAAGATATAGTTAAAGATGGGCTCATGCAACCTTTACCAAGCCAGTTCTTGAAATAAGAGGATTCTTTTTTATCCAATCAGCTCCCCAAAAAACCAATCCTCTTCTCACAAACACAAAATTTGACTTTCCCTTCTATTTTTCCATTTCAAACCATAGAGGGCAGTAAGTGGCAACACAGTCACCTGGCCTGAGAAAGTTTCCCTCTCTCAGTCTTTATACAATACTGAGAAGAATTCTTGCCTTCTTCCAGCTAGTCAGCTCTCACCAAAGCAATATCTCTCCTCAAATCAGCACAGTTCCCAGGAACACAGCAGCACATCCTGCTTATTGCCTTAGGTTAGTTTTTGTCAGCTTCTGTATCCTATCACCATCTCCTTTGATTTCTGTACTGCTTTATCTGTTCTACTTTTCTTTTTATTTGACCCTAGCCTTCCTCTTCTATCACTTCAAATACATCAAATCAAGGCCTCCTAATAAATATCGCTACTTTGTGATGTAAAATTCACAAATTTTACCTTTATTTCTCCCATGATCCCAACATCTCTTATTCCATATTCCCTAAGCATTCTGTTTTTGCTTTATCATTTCTCCGTTATAACCTTCAAAACTTTAAAAAAAAATCATAACGTGCAAATGAACTGATATCTTTCAAGGCATGGCACCCATCTTTTACCTCAACCCAAGCTTTGCCTTCAAACAGGCACCCTCAGGACATTTATCTTTGGGGAGGGTCAATTCTCTTTCAGGCTCTCAGAACAATCTCTGTTTCTTTCAGTCCCTTTAATACAACAGCTCATATTTCTTCTCCACGTTATTTTTACTGGTATTGCTCAAATGTGTATCCCTTTTTCTGTCCCTTTCAGCAATCAAAATATTCACACACAGTAGGACTAGTAACACATACATGCCTACAAACTGCCTTGCTCAGATGCCTGCCAGGTATCATTTATAAAGAACTCTCAACTCTGTAGAAATAAGAACTGGGAGTAAATTATTCCCCCACCTCCAAATAGGGAAGTAGCGGAGGAATTAAAAAAGCATCAGAGACCTCAGTAGCTCTAGATTTCCATTGAACTTTCCCCAGGTCAATATTTCCAGGTTGGTGCTTCATGCATAGCCAGTGTGGTGAGAGTGAGAAATTCAATCAAATTGGCTTGAACAGTTTCCTCTGCTTTCCCTACCCTTCTCACAGGTTTATCATCTTCCTCTGATGACAACATCCAGCAACCTTCTATTGTCTCCTGGATGCCTCCCTTTTCACAGGGCCCTCTGAGCTAATCAATTGACAAGGCACTAAAGGCTGCTCAAATGTGAGCTTGACCCTCCAAACATATTGGTGTATAAACGGAGACATCCAATAACTTAATTCAGAGACATCAATCTCTATTGGTGAAGGTTTTGTGCTTGTGACAGCTTTCACCAATGCCCTGAAAATGATTCTCTATTTAAAGCTCATCCTTAGTTAGAGCTTCTCAAGAACAAAGTTCTTAGGAACTCTGGCTTGAGGTCTGTTCAAAACTACTGCCAAAGTGATGATTCTTTCCTAAAAGCCTGAACTCCTCTGGCCCCTTTTCCCCTGAAAATCTTTGTTCTTTCCTTTAGCTTTTCAGGTTCTAACTACACTGAGGACTTAACTTAAACATCAATAGACTGTTGGCCCTTATGTGGCCCTTCTACTTAAGCATGCAAATGGATGAATAGATAGACCTATGGACAAGCACCCACATAGAGAGATGGGCAGACAAAGAAATAGATGAATTAGTCAGATAGACCTTGTAGCAGGATTATTTGCATGTTTTCTTCTGCCTCCTTTTGTCTCTTTTTCATTTTATTACTTTAGTCAGGAACGCTCTTTTCAGAGGCAAATAGATGGTACAGTGGATAGAGCACTGGGCCTGGAGTCAAGAAGATCCGAGTTCAAATCTGGTCTGAGACTCTTACAAGCTCTGGGACCGTAGGCAAGTCATTTTTAATTCTATTTGCCTCAGTTTCTTCATCTGTAAAATGAGGACAATAAGAACATCTACCTTTTAGGATTGTTGTGAGAATTAAATGAGAAAGTACTAAGACACAGTGCCTGGAACATAGTAGGCACAACAGAAAATGCTAATTCCCCTTCTCTTCCCTTGCTCCCTATTTTTGTTGGAGACCTCATCTGCACTGATTTTCATCATTTGTCATGAGAACATATCTCCTTCTTGTCACTCCCACTTCTTGTCCAGAGAGCAGTAGAGCTGAGGACAGATTTTCGATTCTCTGAGAGCATCAGGTATCCTGGAACTTCCAAAGCAAAAGGTCTGCCCTGATCTCTCTAGGAGATCAGGCTACATAAGCACTAGGGGGAGCATGGGAATTGTCTAGAGTCTTATATTTATGTTGGATGAGACTAGAATTGTGTCCTTTGAAGGGGGAGACATTTCACATTGTGGTTTTCCTGTAAAGGGCCAAAAATCATCTTAATTTGTTTCTTCCTAGGTGTCCTCAGTCCTGACGAGAGGGAAAGCAGGCTGAGAAAGGGGTGGGAAGTAAAAAGAAGGAGAAAGCAGGACTGTGAAAACAGAGAGAAATAAGTAAACCATGATGGAGAGGAATCAGGTAGTGATAGTAAGGAAAGGTGAAGAGAATAAAGAAAGAAGACAAAAAGAAAGGAAGGACAGTGAAATAGGAATGGAAGGAAGAAGAAAGCAAGGGAGGAAAGAAAGATGGGTAAAGAAAGGAAGGGAAAAAGAGGGAGGAGGAGGGAGATTAAGAGCAAAAAGGAAGAAAGGAGAGAGAGTGACAAGTAAGGGAGGGAGGGAAGAAGGAATGGAGGCAGACACATTTTGTGAAGTAAATTAATAAGCTAGAGAATGTGGAGAGGACAGCAATCAGAATATTGAAGTGCTTAGAACTGATGTCATATGAATGTCTAAAGAACTGGAAATACTTAGACTAAAGATTTGGAGGGGATGTTATAGTTGTTTTTAAGCATTTGAAGGATTGATTTGTTAAAGAAAAATTGTTCAGTTTGATTTGTTTCCAAAGGGCAGAATGAGGAGCAATGGGAGAAGTTACTGAGAAATACGCATTGCCTGAATGTCAGGAAGCCAATAAACCCTGCTTACCATGAGAGCTGTCCCACAAGAGGGTAGTTTCCTTCTCCCTGAAGGTCTTCATGCAGAGGATGGATGTCATCTGGTGGGGACTGACTAGATGCCTTTGGAGATCCCTGTCAGTGCTGAGGTTCTGTGATGCTCTGAGGGCTGGAAACCAACAGGAAGGAGGCACAGGGGAGGGAAAGATATAAGAAGGGAGTTACGTGGGTGAGGTGAAGATGGAGGAGAGGATGTGAGATAGTGAGAAAAAGACAAGATTTTATTCCAGACTCTAGCCCTGTGGTCTTCTTCAGCAGCAGAAATTATATTACTGGAAGGAACAGGCCAACTTTGGCAACAGCTCTTGTTGGTACCAGTGTGACCTCTCGGGTCCACTCTTGGGCAATGGCTGGGGTTGGCTCTCCAGGAACTACTTGGAGGGACCTGGGGTCTTTGGCACTCTGGAAGGCTTGCCTTTCTGCCATCCCCACTTCTGTTCCTTTTCCTCAGGAGCTCTGAAAATACAAGCAATTGCTCTTAGCTGCACTTCAAGGATCAGCCTTGTAGTCAGCACTCTTGGGGAGCTGGGCCCAGCCAGGGTCAGCCAAACACAACAACTGTGTACACATCGGAGATACTGGAACAGAGCATCATTTCCCAATGTACACGTATAACCACATCAGAGCTCGGTGCTGGAGAGACTGGACAGCGGCAGCAGATATGATTGATTGCTGTCTAACTTCAGAACCTTGTTTATCTCAGCAAACATGCTGATGTAACCTCTTGCAAATTCAAGGCAACTGCCTGAAAAAGCGCTTCATGTTTGAGTCTTATGTTGCGATATCTTACAGAAGCTGCAGCCCTGACAACTCTGTATTCCTGTCTGGGAATAAGTCTTCATCAGTTCCACGTTTTGTGCCTCATTCTTGATTCATACCCCTAAGAAAGAAGAGGGCATTCTATCCTCGTGAGGCCCAAAATTAGCCTCTGTTAATCTAAACAAAGAAGATTTGAGATTGCTTCGTTAATGCAGTGACAATGAGTCTTCCTCATACTATGTGCTAAAAATAGATTTTGAGAAATTCCAACAATATGAAACTCTTGCTCAAAAATGTCCTTCCCAGGGAGTTACTATTATCTCCTTTGTCAAACTTACTTGAAATAAGAGGAAGACTGAATTATACCCCAAGCTGGTGCATCACAATTGAGGAATGCTTTTCCTTCCATTTTTCCTCTCTTTCCTTGCATCCTTCATGTCTTTTCATATATTACAGTTGAAAATTTTCCACATAGAAAACCTCATGATCCAAGCAAATCACCACTTGTCTGTGACCCTATGAGTAACGGTATTCCTAGGGTTGGATGCATGTGCACTCTTTGCTTTTGTCTCAGAGGAAGACCTTTTTCTTTCTTTTTCAATTTAAAAAATATTTTTATTTAAAATTTTGAGTTCCAAATTTTATCCTTCTCTAAATGAGTTTTGATTGGAGAAATGCAAATCAAAACAACTCTGAAGTACCACATCCTACCTATGAGATTGGCAAACATGACAGAACAGGAAAATGATAAATGTTGGGGAGGATGTGGGAGAGTTGGAACACTAATTCATTTTTGGTGGATCTGTGAGCTGATCCAACGATTCTGGAGAGCAATTTGGAACTATTCCCAAAGGGCTACAAAAATGTGCATACCCTTCGATCCAGCAATATCGCTACTAGGACTGTATCCCCAAGAGATCATAAAAATGGGAAAGGGTCCCACATGTACAAAAATATTTATAGCAACACTCTTTGTAGTTGCCCCAAACTGAAAATCAAGGGGCTGTCCATCAATTGGGGAATGACTGAATAAATTATGGTATATGAATATAATGGAGTACTATTGTGCCATAAGAAATGATGAACAAGACTTCAGAGAGGCCTGGAAAGACTTATATGATCTGATGCTGAGTGAAAGGAGCAGAACCAGGAGAACTTTGTGCACAGCAATGACCACAGTGTGCGAAAGTTTTTTCTGGTAGACTTGGAACTTCATAATAACGCAAGAACTTAAAAAAAATCCCGATGGTTTTCTAAGACAAAAATGGCTTCCACCCTCATAGAAAGAACTATGGAATTCATTTGCAGAATGTCGCAGACCGTGTGTGTGTGTGTGTGTGTGTGTGTGTGTGTGTGTGTGTGTATGTATTACGTTTTGATTTGTTATATGATTTCTTTCATTTATTTTAGTTTGTCTACACAGCATGACTGTAGTGAAAACGTATTCAATAGGAAAATATATGTAGATCCTATATAGTATTGTATGGCATCTTGAGGCGGGGGGTAGGTGTGTGTGAGGTAAAAATCTAAGTTTTATGGAATTGATTGTAGAACATTAAAAAAAAAGAAAATTAAAGAAAAAATAAACAAATTTTATCCTTTCCTCCCCTTCCCTCAGATGGTAAGCAATCAGATATAGGTTATATATGTTTAATTATGTAAAACATTTCCATATGTAAAACGTTTCTTGTACAAAATGATATGAAGACTTGAATAAAAGAAAAAAATGAAAGAAAGGAAGTGAAAAAGAGCCTGCTTAAGTCTGTATTCAATCAATATCAGTTTTTTCTCTGGAGGCACACAGTATGCTTCACCATTAGTCCTTTGGGATGGTCTTGGATCATTGCATTGCTGAGAAGAGCGAAGTCATTCACTGATATTCATTAAACAATATTTCTCTGACTGTGTACAATGTTCTACTGATTTTGTTCACTTTACTAGGCACCAGTTCATTCAAGTATTTCGAAGTTTTTCTGAAATCATCCTGCTCATGATTTCTTATATCACAATAATATTACATTACAATCATGCACACAGCTTTTTTAGCCATTTTTCAATTGATTGGCCTCCCTTTGATTTCCAATTCTTAGCCCCCATAAGAAGAGCTGCTATAAAATTTGTGGAGCATGTGTAACACAGCCAAGTGTGCTGAGCATAGCCCAGCATAGAGCACAGTCCAGCAGGTACAGGACCCAGAACAGACTTCAGGGAGCCACTGGCAGCAGCAGTTCCCAGATTGTTCAACCCACAAATGCCAGGAGAGCTTCAAAGGTTAGTGGGAGGGATCCTTCACCCAGGAGAGGGCAGTCGGGTCTGGACTGCTGGAAGTAGGTCTACAGTTGCAGCTTCCATTTTTGGAGCATTCTGCCTATAGCCCTGGGGGAATTGAGTAACTGATCTGAATCTCATCCCTGAGTGGCAGCCCTGAGAGAGCTCCACCTAAAGCCTCTGGGGAAATTGAACCATTGATGTGAATCTCAACCAGGAGATCAACCCTGGGGTGAGGAGGAACTCTGGTGTGGTGAAGCTGGAGGCAGTTTTAGTGAGGGAATTCAAATTGCAGATTCCAGACAGAAAAGTTTTGGTTGCTCCCAGAGCAGTATGCAGACCAGGAAAGGAATAAACTCCTATCCATTAATTGTGCCACTTTGGAAGAACTCAGAACTTACGGAGCCCCAGAGTATAACCTCCTCTTGACAAAGGATTCAAAAGTCAAGTAACTGGCTGGGAAAATGCCCAATAAATGGAGAAGAAATGAGACTATAGAAGGTTACTTTCTTGGTGAACGTGTGTTTTCTTCCACCTTTTCAGATGAAGAAGAAGAGAGCACAACATCAGAGGAAATCAAGGCTTCTGTGTCCAAAATCTCCAAAATAAATATGCAATTGTCTCAGGCCATGTAAGAGCTGAAAAAGGATTTTGAAAATCAAGTAAGAGAGGTGGAGAAAAAATTGGGAAGAAAAATGAGAGCAAAGCAAGAAAATCATGAAAATAAAGTAAACAGCTTGCTAAAGGAGACTAAAAAGTGCTGAAGAAAATAACACCTTTAAAAATAGGCTAACTCAATTGGCAAAATAGGTCCAAAAAGTCAATGAGGAGAAAAATGCTTTAAAAAACAGAATTAGCCAAGTAGAGAAGGAGGTTCAAAAACTCAATGAAGAAAATAGTTCTTTAAAAATTAGAATGGAGCAGATGGAAGCTAATAACATTATGAGAAACCAAGACATTACAAAACAAAACCAAAAGAATGAAAAAATAGAAGATAATGTGAAATATCTCATTGAAAAAACAACTGACCTGGAAAACAAATTCAGGAGAGACAATTTAAAAATTATGGGACTACCTGAAATCCATGATGAAAAAAAGAGCCTAAGCATCATCTTTCATGAAGTTATCAAGGAAAACTGCCCTGATATTCCAGAACCAGAGGGCAAAATAAATATTGAAAGGATCTACTGATAACCTCCTGAAAGAGATCCAAAAAAAGAAACTCCTAGGAATATTGTAGTCAAATTCTAGAGTTCCCAGGTCAAGGAGAAAATATTGAAAGCAACTAGAAAGAAACAGTTTGAGTACTGTGAAAATACAATCAGGATACCATAGGATCTGGAAGCTTCTACATTAAGGGATAGAAGGACTTGGAATACAATGTTCCAGAAACCAAAGAAACTGGAGAAAAGGGAGGAGGTGAGACAGAAAAAGTGAAGCTTATGCTCTTCACCTTTGGCTTAAGGAGGGAATAACATGCTCACTCAATTTGGTATGAAAATCCATCCAACACTTCAGGAAAGGAGGGGGGAAGGGGACAAGTGGGGAGAGGGGGATGATGGAAGGGAGGGCAAATGGGAGGATGGAGTAATTAGAAGTAAACACTTATGGGGAGGGGCAAAGTCAAAAGAGAGAATGGAATAAATGGGGGCAGGATAGGATGGAGGGAAATATAGTTAGTCTTACACAACCTGACTATTATGGAAATCTTTTGCAAAACTATGTATACACAGCCTATATTGAATTACTTGCCTTCTCAGTGGGGATGGGTGGGGAGGAAGGAAGGGACAGAACTTGGAATTCAAAGTATTAGGAATGAATATTGAGAATTGTTTCTCAATGTTCCAGAGAATTGTTGGTAAATAAGAAATACAGGTAACGGGATATAGAAATCTATCTTGTCCTAAAAGAAAAGAGAGAAGATGTGGATAAGGGAAGGGAAAGGCATGACAGAAGGGAGGGTAGATTGAGGGAAGGGGTAATCAGAAAGCAAGGTGTTATAGGGTGGAGGAGGGTAGAGACGAGGATAAAATCTGGAACTCGAAATTTTGTGGAAATGAATGTTGAAAACTAAAAATAAATAAATAAACATTCAAAATCAAACAAAAATACATATTTGTATGCAATTTTGTCCTTTTCCCCTTTTGGAGATGTCTCTGGCATACATACTGAGCATTTCCAGACCAATGGGTATGCATGGTTTTATAGCCCTCTGAGCATAGTTTCAAACTGTTCTCCAGGATGGTTGAATAATTTCACACTACCACAAATAGTTCATTAGTGTCCTAGTTCTCCCACATCCTCTCCAACACCCAATATTTACCTTTTCTTTGTCATATTAGTCACTCTGATATGTTTGAGTTGGTACCTCAGAGTTGTTTTAATTTGCATTTCTATGATCAATAGTGATTTAGAATATTTTTTCATGACTATAGATAGCTTTGATTTCTTTGTCTGATAACTGCCTGTTCATATCTTTGACCATTTATCAATTGGAGAGCAACCTCTGTTTTTATAAATTTGACTCAGTTCTCTCTCTATATTTGATAAACGAGGCCTTTATCAGAGATGCTTTCTGCAAATTTTTCCCCAGTTTTCTACTTTCCTTATAATTTGATCCCATTGGTTTATTTGTGAAAACTTTTACAATTTTATATAATAACATATCTATTTTACATGTTGTGATGCTCTATGAAATAACTTTTTAATAGTTTAATTGGTATGGAACTGAATAAAGAGATTAATTTAGGTAGAATTGTCATTTTTATTGTATTGGCTCAACCCACTCATGAACATTAATATTTTTCCAATTGTTTAGATCTGACTTTGTGAAAAAAGTTTTATAATTGTGTTGAAGTAGTTCCTGGGTTTGTCTTGATATGTAGACTTCCAAGTATTTTATATTGTCTTCAGTCATTTTAAAAAGGAATTTCTCTTTCTATCTCTTGTTGCTAGACTTTACTGGTAAAATATAGAAATGCTGATGATTTTTGTGGGTTTATTTTGTATTCTGCAATTTTGCTAAAGTTGTTAATTATTTCAAGTATTTTTTTAGTTGATTCTCTAAGTATAACATTATATCATCTGCAAAGAGTGATAGTTTTGTTTCCTTATTGCCTATTCTAACTTCTCTAGTTTTTTTCTCTTATTGCTGTCACTATTATTTCTAGTACAATATTAAATTGTGTTCAATATCAAATAATAGAGGTGATAATGGGTATCCTTGCTTCACCTCTGATTATACGGGGCTTTCTATTTCCACATCACCAACTCCCTGTTACACAATTCCACCACGATATCCAATAAATGTATCAAACCCAGTATAGCCAAAAGTGAACTAAACTGTCTTCTTCTCTGTTCTTCTGAATTTCCCTGTTTCTGTCCTGGAAGATATATGGTCAAGATGTCAGTCACTCACCTGGAATGAAACACACATACATTAAACTTCTACTCTATCAATATCTGTCACCATGCATCACTTAGGACTGTGACAAGCATTTTACTAATATGATCTCACTTGATCAACTAATATTTACAAAGTGCCTACTGTGTGCTAGGCACTGTGATAAGCACAGTAGATACAAAGAAAGGCAAAAGACAGTCCCTTCTCTCAAGGAACTCACATTCTAATGGGGAGAAAACATATGAAATCAGAGTAAAGAACAAATCTCCCACATAGATTCTAGAAAAGATCTGAAAAAGACCTTCAGAATTAAGAAATCCAAAAAGAACCTGAATTAGGTTACTCTGCTAGTCCCATACTGCACCAAAACACTGACAGAGGAAAGAAGGACCATGCTATGGATGCCAGAATGAGCTCAGACAAATGTAGAAGCCAACGGAGGGGACTGAGCAAGAGGAGCTACAACTGAATAGCCAAGAAAGCTCCCACAGATACACCTGTACTTAGCAGGGAGTCACAAATTAACAAGAAATTCAGTGCTGGAGTCCTAAAGCCAGATCTCTGCTCTGGTCTGTTAGCAGATAATAGAGGGATGAAACAAGCTCCAATTTAATTCTATTCCTGTGTAATGGGTGAGGGGCCAATGGGCTTTCAGACCTTCTTGCACCCACAGATATTCTGTGCTTGCTCCCGATGCAACAACTGAAACTTTGGAAGCTGGTTCTTTCCAAAATAATTCAGGGGTTTATATTTTGTTGCAATGAAAAGTCCCATAGTTGGCTTTGGAAACAGGGCTTTAGAGTCAGTAGGAATGGAGACAAAACTGAGTTCTCCTATAAAAGGATGAATATGCATCTTCCCAAGTTATTTTACACTTCTTTATCATGCCAGAGAGTGAAGAAAGAATTGTTGCTAGTCATCAGCTAACGACTGACTTCAGCTGCCCTATTTTCCACACAGATACTGTGTGTCCATGGTGCCTCAGTTTCCATTGTATTTCTTCTTCCTTGACATTAAGTAAATTAGGGTAGCAGCCAAGTGACCAGTGAGGCCAAGAAACCCATCAGAGCCATTAAGAGATCTCATGGAGAACTAGAGCTGGTAACAGTGGAAGCTGAATTTAATGAGAATCCAGCCCAACTGAGTGAGTCATCCATCACTAAAGCAATGTTCCTTCATGAACTGATGGGGACTCTTCAAAGGTAGAAAAGAGATCCCAGAGTGAGATTCATGAGGCATCCCCTGGCTCCATATGTTACCTTTATGGGTGTCTCATTACATTTGTGATTTAAATTTGAGTTCTTTATCTGCAGGGACTGAATAGGTTAAATAGGAAGAACGCACACTCACTTTAAAGATGTATAACTTCTGTCCTTGGTGTACCTTCTCAGTAAACAGCCTTTTGCAAAGTCAGTTAAAATCAAATGGATAACTGATATCAGAGAGCAGATTGACTAGGGACTTGGGAGTGACAGTATTAAAAGTTATGACTTCTTAGGCTTCCCCTAGAACTCCAAAGGGAGAAGGAGTTTCCC
This sequence comes from Potorous gilbertii, assembly GCA_028658325.1. Taxonomy (NCBI): domain Eukaryota; kingdom Metazoa; phylum Chordata; class Mammalia; order Diprotodontia; family Potoroidae; genus Potorous; species Potorous gilbertii. The sequence continues at coordinate 1,149,468 of CM053772.1, forward strand.
TCTCAGGACCTGCTCAGTCAGAGTCATTGGTGGTGGAGAGAGTAGAGAAGGAGGCTTGATGGACCTGGAAAGCCTTTCCTCATAATGGCTAAGGCCCCTCTCAGAGGCCATAACTAGCACTGGCAATTCAACCTTCCTCAAATATCTTCTCCCAACGTGCTAAGAGAATTCATATGCAGTCAAGAAAGCCATGTTCAAGCACAGGTGTGGAGCGACAAGGACAGGGCTGGAGCGGGTTTTAAGGAAGCACACCACTGGCAGCAGCTGTGGGTTCTAAATTCCTCAATTCACAAATGCCAAAGGCAGTGTCAAAGGTCAGTCAGAAAGCTCAGCGGTTTAGCCTCAGCCCCAGGCAGCAGCAGCTTCCATTGTTGGAGTCCTGGCCTAAGCCCCTGAGGGAATTGAGCAGCCGATCTAAATCTCAACATGGAGGAGTGCCCTGGGGTGAGAAGGAGTGCTGGCTGGCATGCTGGAGCTAGTGGAGGCTCTGAAGAGGGAGTCCTGCTCACAGACCAGAGAGCAGGACAGGAGAGGAATAAACTCCTCTCCCTTGATTGTGCCACCTTGGAGGAACTGAAAACTTACAGGTCCCCAGAGTATACCTTGCCCTTGACAAAGAACTCAAAAGTCAAGTAACTGGCTGGGAAAATGTCCCCCAAAATGTAAAAAAAAATAAGATCATAGAAGATTGCTATCATGGTGAGCAGGTATTTTCTTCCATCCTTTCAGATTAAGAAGAACAATTTAGACCTTCAGAGGAAGACCTAAAAGGCAAGGCTTCTACATCCAAAACCTCCAAAATCAATATGCAATGGTTTCAGGCCATGAAAGAGTGAAAAAGAATTTTGAAAACCAAGTAAGAGAGATGGAGGAAAAATTGGGAAGAGAAATGAGAGCAATGCAAAAAAATCATGAAAAGCAAGTCAACAGCTTGCTAAAGGAGAGCCAAAAATTGCTGAAGAAATTAGCACCTTTAAAAATAGATTAACTCAAAAGACAAATGAAATCCAAAAAGCCAATGAGGAGAAGAATGCTTTAAGGAGGAGAATTAGCCAAATGGAAAAGGAGGTTCAAAAATTCACTGAAGAAAATAGTTCTTTAAAAATTAGAATGGAGCAGATGGAAGTTAATGACTATAAGAAACCAAGAAATTGCAAATAAAACCCAAAGGATGAAAAAATAAAAAAAAAAGTGAAATATATCATCGGAAAAACAACTAACCTGGAAAATAGATACAGGAGAGAAAATTAAAAAATTATGGGACTACCTGAAAATCATGATTGAAAAAAAAATAGCCTAGACATCATCTTTCATAAAATCATCAAGGAAAACTGCCCTTATATTCTGGAACCAGAGAGTAAAATAAATATTGAAAGAATTCACTGATCACCTCCTGAAATAAATCCAAAAGAAAAAACCTCTTAGGAATATTGTAGTCAAATTACAGAGTTCCAAGGTCAAGGAAAAAAATATTGCATCAGTCAAAAAGAAACAATTCAAGTATTGTGGAAATATAATCAAGATAACAGAGAATCTGGCAGCTTCTGCATTAAGGGATTGAAGGACTTGGAATATAATATTCCAGAAGTCAAAGGAACTAGGACTAAAATCAAGAATCACCTACCCCACAAAACTGAGCGTAATACTTCAAGAGCAAAAATGATCATTCAATGAAATAGACTACTTTCAACCATTCTTAATGAAAAGACCAGAGCTGAATAGAAAATTTGACTTTCAAACACAAGAATCAAGAGAAGCATGAAAAAGTAAACAAGATAGAGATATTATAAGGGACTTACTAAAGCTGAGCTGTTTTCATTCCTACATGGAAAGATAATATTTGTAACTCTTGGAACTTTACTAAATATTTGGGTATTTGGAGGGATTACACACACACACACACACACACACACACACACACACATGCACACACATACACACAGAGGGCACGGTAAGTTGAATAGGAAGGGATGATATCTAAATAAATAAAATTTAGGGTGAGAGAGGAATATATTGAGAGGAGAAAGGGAGAAATTATCTCTAATAAAAAAGGCAAGGAAAAGCTTTTTCAATAGAAGGGAAAAGGGGAAGGTGAGAGGGAAAAAGTGAAACTCATCATATTTGGCTTAAGGAGGGAATAACATGAACACTCAATTTGGTATGAAAATCTATCTTACACTACAGGAAAGTAGGGGAGAAGGGGAGAAGGGGGTGATGATAGAAGGGAGGGAAAATGACAGGAGGGGGTAATTAGAAGTAAACATTTGGGGAGGGATGAAGTCAAAAGTGAGAACAGAATAAATGGGGGGGCAGGATAGGTTGAAGGAAATATAAGTAGTTTTTCACAACATGACTATTATGGAAGTCTTTAGCAAAACTCCACATATATAGCCTATATTGAATTGCTTGCCTTTTCAGTGGGGATGGGTGGTGAGAGAGGAAGGGAGAGAAGTTGAAACTCAAAATTTTAGGAACGAATGTTGAGATTTGTTTTTGCATGTAACTGGGAAATAAGAAATACAGGTAATGAGGTATAAAAAATCTATCTTGTCCTACAAAAAAAGAGAGAAGATGGGGATAAGGGAAAGGAGGGGTGTGATAGAAGGGAGGGTAGATTGAGGGAAGAAATAATCAGAATGCATGGCATTTGGGGGTGGGAGGAGAGGAGAGGAGAGAAAATTTGGTACTCAAAATTTTGTGGAAATGAATGTTGAAAACTAAAAATAAATTAAATAAATTGGGAAAAAAGAAAGCCATATCCATGTGCTCCTGCTTCTCTAGCTATTCTCTTGATTCTTAGAATGGTTGATAATCCTGCCCCAAAGCCTAGGAGAGAGTTGATATGACAGCCTTTGGTGTCTCATTCATATGACATTCTGATTTCTGTTCTATTCTATGCCCACTCATGTGGGAGTCTGCCTCTGTGGCTGCACTGTTGAATGTAAACCTCTGAGGGCCAGGCATCACCTGGAGTCATTTGATGTTCATGCCCAGGGCCACTCAAATTGAAACAAGTTAGACAATGCAGCGAATATTGTTCATCGACTTTAAAACTGATCCTTCCTTCCTTCCTTCCTTCCTCCCTCCCTCTCTCTCTCCCTTTCTCCCTCATACTCTCTCTCTTTCTCCCCTTCTCTCCTTCATCCCAATAAAAAACACACACACATCATCATATTTTGACCTGTTAGTCTTTCCCTGGAACCTTGCATGATCCAATTTTATTGCCTCTATCTTTGACAAGGGACACCTCAGTCATTGAATGACATTTACAGTGGACCTTTGAGAATGACATAGACACTCCTGAACCACTGGTATAGAAGTAGCAAATGTGGTACATATAGCTTGTTGTTTTTCTAGTGTTCCCCAGCCTGTCCAGGGCAGAGGCCCTGTCCATGGTGCTGAAGGAGTCATCCTTGAGGAAAACAGGGGAGGTTTGTACTAAGAAGTTCCTTTAGGGAGGGAACTAGAATCAGGGTGAGCACGCAAGGCATGGAATGGCAAAGGAGAGGAAGAGAGAGACCTTGGACAGGGTGTGAGGGGAGGAGAGAAAGAACGGGTGACAGCAGTGGCTGGGAAGTCCCAAAGGGGGCTGAGGGAAAAGTCAAACTAGGGGCTTAGACAACTGATCGTTGGTACCAGTGTGGAATGAGACAAAGTAGTGTCTCAGTTTGCGCATTCAGACAATGTGTGGGCACTGTGTATGTGTATGTGTATGTGCCTGGTGTCTGGCTGTGTGAAGCCAGCCTGACCTGCCTGATGAGTTCCTTTGGAAACAGCTGGGGAGCCACTGTTGTTGCTACTGCCTGAGCTGTTCACCATGGCAACAGCCTGGCCCATGAATCTATAGGGCCAGACAGGAGGAGAGTCTACAGAAAGACCAGATGATCATCAGGGATATGAGGGAGTGAATGTGTATTGGTGTGTATGTGTATGTGTGTGGGGGAGTGGGTGTGTATGAGTGTGTGTGTGTGTGTGTGTGTGTGTGTGTGTGTGTGTGTGTGTGTAGGGGTGTGTGAGTGTGTGTGAGGGGATGTATATGCATGTGAGGGAATGATATTACACTTTAGTTTTCACTTGCTAAGCTCAGCTTCCAGAAAAGAAACTTGGCATTTTGTGATTCAGAAACTGCAAGAAAAATAAAGGCTTTGATGTCACTGCTCTCTGCCCAGTCACACTTTTCCTATATTTAGAATTGAAAGTGTAAAATTCTATCATGAGGAGCTGAGACAGCCTTAGGCCAAACTGCAAACTGGAGCCAGCTGCCACCCCTATCCTTGCCTCTCCTCCCGTTTTTGCCTAGTCCCCAGGGGCCCTCACTTAGTCTCTGTCTTCACTTTCAGCGAAACTTGATCTCAAGACATGCTTTAACATTGGCCACACTCTTCAATATAAATATGAACTATAGGGTAAAATATGACAGACACGACTTAGTTTGGATTGAACTGGGCTTCCTCCTCCATTTTCAAGCCTTGGACTTGATTTAGGTGGAAGGAGAAAGAGGGTCACAAAATCCTGGGAATTGTAATTATTCCTTGATCTTTAAGATAGTCAGGATGATCTCTTGGTGTTTGCTGGTGATCAAGTGCTTGGCAAGGCAACAAGAGATGCATCTCCTGGGTGTTTGTGAAGGAGTGTGTTGGAAATTGGAATGGAAAAAAACAAAAGGGAGAGACGGTAAACAGTCAGTCAAAACTAATCACTTACAGGGTTAATTGGTGCTAAGAACTCTATTAAGTCCTGGGAAGATAAGATAAGTCTGGTGGTTTAACTTGGAGCCCACCCCTCTCTATCCTCAGGAGGAACATGTGGACCCTGAGTTTGATGGGGAAGAACTGTAGGGTAGCCCCACTCCAGAAGCAATCCCTTCCTCTTTCCTCTGCTCCCTAAGATCCAAACAACCTGCTTCCTTGCTCAGGTTGTCAGAGGCCAGTTTTTTCCCAGGGCTTTATGTGTCCACTATAAAGTTATTCCACCCCTAAATTAGCTACTTGGACTTTTCCCTTCCCCTTACGAAAAGTCAGAAACTTGCCAGGCACCACATGAGAGGAAAGCAGTAGATCAAAGGAAGTGTAAACACTACATCTCTTAATCTTCATATCTGGTCTCTATTACCTTGATTCTCCATTGTCCCTAATAGGGGACAGGCTGGATAGACTGAGGCACAGAGCACAATTCCATGGACACCATGAGAGTGACTGCATCTCCTGCACTGTATCAGAGCTCAACTGAGTCTTTCTCCTCTTGCCTAAACCCAGTCTCCAGTATAGGCAAAAATGATGAACTCGGACTTTAAATTTCTCATTTATAGGAACAACACTAAGTGATCCTTAAAGAGTGCCTTCATTTTAGATGCTTGATGACCCCTGAGAATCCAAGGCATTTGGAAAGAGCATGGAGGCTATCGACCACCTTTCCTCTACCCAGTGGGAAGGAATAGACAGTTGTATGACCAACCTATGAAGGTGGAATGAAGAAAGAGAGAACTAGTTTTGGAGTCAGAGGACTTGGAAATTTATTGGTCCTTGATTCTACCTCTTTCTACCTATATAAACTTAGGTTCCTTGAATGTCAGTTTATTAATTTATAAAATGAAGAGCTTGGACTAGATGAGCTCCAAGGTTCCTTTCTACCCTGAGCACAGAAATTCATCAACTATGGGTTTAAGAACCAGCCCATTCCCAGAGCTCAGTCACTAGTTTTTGACTAAACATCTTGCTCTCATGTACAGACCTCCTCCCTTAGCATTCCAATAGCCAGATCACTCTCCCTACTCCTGCCCTGTAACAGTCACAACCAAAATATCCATGACAGGCTACCAGCACTCAGACACATCTTCAGTGATCTAGCCCTGCCCAGGGCTAGGACTGATAAGATAGAACTAGAGGAAGCATTGAACTGCAGAAGCAATAATCTAATTAGGCAGAATGGATCAATGGAGTTGGAAGGGTCTAGGATGTTTGGAGCTTCCCTTCTTAATCAAGATTGTCAGCGACACTTTAATACCTGGTGAGAATTGGACTTGGATGCCATTTCTTATCTCTAGGACAGCAATGCAATTTCCCCACGGACTTTCAATACTTAAGGATCAACCATTCTCCCGAACAGTAGCTCATATCTATTGAGCTCTTTAACATCTGCATAATACAGAACGGGTTACCTCCCCTTGACCATGGGACAACATAAAATTCCTGGGGGTAGCTTTTATTATTCCAATTTCCCATAAAAACTGGAGCCTGAGTCAGATGAACTAACTTGCCTAGCATACACAGATGATGCATGGCTGAGTTTGAATTTGAACTCAGGTTTTCCTAACTCTAAGTCCAGCAGTCTTATCACTGTACCACCTTTTAGCCTTTAAAAAATAAATGACATACACACATGGTTATTCACTGTCAACGACTATATTTGAACCTAGTCTTCTAGATTCTAGGTCAAACCTTCTATTCACTGCCTAACCCTGCCTCTGATGAGCTCAGACCTCTACCTTTAAGCAAATTTGTTCCTAATCCTTCATAGTACCCAGTAATAATAACTAACATTTAGACGGTATTTTAAGGTTTGTGAAGCCTTTTACAAATGTTACTTCATCTAAACCTCACAACAAACCTGTAAGGTAGGCACTATTATCATTCTCATTTTATCAACAGGGCCAGATCAGTCCTCCCAGATGGACATCATTGTCTTCTCAGGGGTCTGGGTGGTGCCTGGTACTGTTTACAGGAAGGGATGACAAGCCCCAAAGTTTCAAATCTGTGTAGATCCTATGAGCAGTGGCTATACATGCTAGTCAATACCTCAAAGAAAATAGAGAAAGAATGAAAGGACTCATAGGTACAAAGATATTTATAGCAACTCTTTTTACAGTGGCAAAGAATTGGAAACTAAGGGGCTGGCTATCAAATGGGGAATGACTGAACAATTTATGGTACATGAATACAGTTGGGATGCTATTTTATCACAAGAAATAACAAAAGAGACAGTTTCAATGAACCTTGGGAAGACTTGTCTGAACTGATGCAGAGTGAGGTGAGCAGAACCAGGAGAACCATTTATATGATAAAAACAAAATTGTAAAGAGAAGCAATGGGGATGCCCACTAATTGGGGAATGGTTGAACAAATTGTGCTATAAGTCTATAATGGAGTATTAATGTCCTATAAGAAATGATAAGTAGGATGATTTCAGAATAACCTGGAAAGACTTACATGAACTGATGCAGAGTAAAGTGAGCAAAATCAGGAGAACACTGTACACAGTGACAGCAATATTGTATGATGAACAACTGTGAATGACAACTATTCTCAGCAATATAACGATCCAAGGCAATCTCAAAGGACTCATGATGAAAAATGTGTCTGCCTCCACAGAAGGAACTGATGGTGTCTAAATACAGACTGAAGTATCCTATTTTTCATTTTCTTCCTTCCTTCTTTCTCCCTCCCTTCCTGTATGTACTTTTTCTTTCTGTCTTGCTGTCCCACTCTTTCTTTTTTGAGTTCTCTTCCACAAAATGACTAACAAGGAAATATTTTACATGATTGTACATGCACAACCTATATCAGATTACTTACTATCTCAGGGATGGGAGAGAAAAGGGAAGAAGGAATAGAGTTTGAAACTCAAAACTTAAAAAAAATGTTAAAAATTCTTTTCACATGTAATTGGAGGAAAAATAAAATGTTATTAAAAAAGAAAAAAACAAAACCTCAGAAAGACTTAAGAACTCTGATCAATGTAATGACTAACCTCATTACAGGTCACCAGTAATAAAGCCTGTTCTCCACCTTCTGCCAGTGGGATGATCGACTCAAGGTGCAGAATGAGGCATACATGTTTGGACATGGCCAGTGTGGGGATTTGGTTTACTTTGTGGTGGGACATAGGTGCTGCAATGGTTTATTTTGTTTTTCTTTTATTTCAGTGGGAGAGGGGAGGCTGAGGTTTGAGATAAGGCACCCCCTTCTCTAAAGACGGCATGTTGGATTTACTATAGACTTAAAATGAAAAGCCATCTTGCTATAACAGAGACTTGCACTTTCATATACAACCTTCTCTTCTATTCAACAGTATATGTGGCAATGCACATTTTATTTGGTGTTTGCTAAACTTAGAATAAAACTAAAATGAAAAAAAAATTGTGCTAAAGTGATGATAATTTTCACCCAGCTGGCATCTTTTGGCACGCAGGATACCTTTCTCATAATAGCCCTGAAAGGGTGGGGCAGTTAGAGAAGAGGTTACTAGGCATATTTCAGAGATGAAGACTGAGTATCTGAGGGAGAAAGGCAATTACCCATGGTCACACAGGCATAAGTAGGAAAAGGATAGGATTCAGATCCACATCTTCTGGTTCCTTCTTCTGCCCCTCACTCTCAGGGAAGCTTGCCCCTTGGTGTCCAAATGGGCCTTTGTGGAATCTGTTCAGCTACAGGCACCCCAACATGTCAACTTTTCTGAGATGAGAAAGAAGGGGTTCCTTTGGGGTGGGTAGGACTGACTCCACAAGCTGCCTGCTACAGAGAAGTGACTCCTACAGCCAGAGCCCCCATGTAGATGGGGCCAGGGACCAGCTCTGGCTTGGTTTCTGATTTGCTGAGTCTTTGGCATTACTACTTCCCTTTCTAAATCCCCACCACCCATTCCTTTCACATTCAAGACCTTTCTGGAGGTATCCTGGTCTTCAGGCATGGAGCATGCTTTCTATTCAAAGGCACACTGCCCGTAGAGGTCTCTGCCCTTGGACTCATGAAATGCCCTTATTTTGGAAGGAAAAACCTATTTGTAGAATGTAATGAGGAAGGGAATTTCACACCCACTATGCTAATAAGGTGTTACAGCTCTGCTTTTCATTGAAACATATCAACAAAACTGTCTTAGTGATGACAGATAATTACCTCCAAGTTCATGATTAAGACTAGTGTGGTCTTTCTCTCCTGGGGCTTTCTCTCCTGGCGCTTTCTCTCCCGGCTTCTGCTACTCCCTTTTCTTCCTGTGCAGTGTCCTCCTTGGACTGGATTGGAGTTTGAATTTGTTTGTTTTTTTTAGAAGACTAAATGGAGCAGGTTTTATCTTTCCTCAGGCTAACACTTTTTTTAGTCATCAGAGAAAAGTCTATTTTTCACACGTCCTGGAGAAATTAATGTTTCCTGTTGCAAAGAAAGAGTGTTCATGTGAGGGGGTGTTGGGGAGGCAGAGGCTTCTCTGAGAGTGACAGAAGAAAGGACTGGATATAGAATAGAAGCTTTGCTGGGTAGAGGGATGGTCGGGGAGTCAGAATGAAGAGAGGAATGGCACACGAGCATGCCCAGGCACGAGGAAAGAGGGCTGTGATGAGGAACGCTTGGTCCTGGTAGCACCTTCACACCTTTGGGCTTTGCCCAAAATCAAATTAATCCGATGGTGTATGGAAGTCCTTATATAGCTCTGGGGTATGTGTGTGGGGGAAGCAGAATGAAAAGGATCTCAAGAAGAAGGTTTCTCCAGATGGAGACAAAGCTCTGGCATTGAACAGGGCAGTCACCAAGAGAGACTGTGCCATCTTTCTTTCTGTGCAGAAAGGTCAGAAAGGGTCTCATGTCTCTCTGCAGTTCATGAGGAGGCATTCCTCATTACTGAGCATGGACTAGCATCCAGCCAACTCTGTGCCTTTCCTCATCTCTTCCCACCTCTTGAGTTAAGGCAAGGAACCTTGCATGGAAGATGATGTGGCAGAGTAGAAGCCCAAAGCAGAGAGAATCACCAAAGGCAGCCTGGGCTCCCAGGACATAGCATTACTGAGAGACAAAGATGAAAGGATTTGGTACACCTTGCTTTGAAGGGAAGCTCCCTCAGGAGAGCTCTGGGGGTTCAGCTTGGCCCTCATTTAAGCAGCACACCTTTCCCTGGCCTCCCAGCTGCCAGGAGGTCTTTTCCTTCAGGGAGGTGTGGCCAGCATTCAGAGGCACCTGAATCCTTCCTCCTTGTGGGGCAGGCTGGGACAGAGCAGTACTGTTCCCAGACTCACTTAACACCACAAGCCTGTTTTCCAAGCCATGACTGGTGCATCAGAGTAGCTGAGCCTGCACCTGCAGTAATCAGGGCAGGCTGAAGGGCTCTACTGAAAATGCCTTCTATCAGGACAGTGTGTGCTGGTCCCTGGGACAGTGAGAAACTCGGGTGCCAATGACCCTGCCTAATGATGATGGATGCCAATAATAAAAGGAAAATTGAAGCAAGGAAAGAAGAAATTCCCCAGCTCTGGTTCTTTGCAGCCACCAAATCACTCTTATTCTAAGTTCTATTTTTGAAATCTTATTTTCGACAGGGCTTTGGTGGTTAGGGAAGGGGGAAAATGAAATAGCATATTGTCTCTGCCCATCACTCCCTCCTGCCCCTTCGACTGCCTACCTGTGTGTTTGTAGGCTTCTCTTCCAATGCTCAGTCACACACATCAGGTACCTTTAAAGAGAGATAACATCGCCACCCCCCCAGATCCTATGAGATGCCACCTGGCTCTAGAAAGGAGAAAAGGGTGACACTAGTGGCCTAGTGATGCTCTACGCTACTCCTCCATTTTGTCTTCTGGGACTTGAGAGCAAAGCCTGGCTCCTGGTCACCAAGGACCTCTCATCCAACTCAACATGAAGCAATTTTAGTGCTCTCCTGAAGGACTCTCCTTTCTCAGATGCCTTCCTTTGGAACCTCATTCTGGCTCTTCCCTCACTGGAAGACTATGAGATACAGAGGAAAAGGCACCGGATCAGGAGTCAGAGGACTTGGGTTCCAGTCCCTCCTATGGCCCTTGGATGTTCAGTGAGTCTCTGGATCTCAGTTTCCCCACAATGATCCAAAGCTTTGTATAACATGAACTTCTCATATATATCCCATGATCCACATGGCACATATTCCATGTTCATCATGCACAATTCACACATGTGAGGCATGTGCTCTATAGGTCTCATTGTTCCACATGCACTCGGCAGCTCATCTGGGCTTCTTCTGAAACACAACATGGTGATGTCTGTTAAGGAAGAGTGAGGAGCAGAAGTGGGTGAGTAGCCTCGGCCTCTCTGACTCGGTGACCTTCAGGTGCGAAGGAATCCTTGCTGAGTCGGGAGGATACATAGCCTCAGAATTTCAGTTTTCCAGCGTTATCCCAATGAGGCCTCCTGTCTGACACCAGGGAACATAATGACTAACTTCCCGGGACAGGTTTCTTCCCTCACCAAGAGAAAGCATCACTCTCCACTGCCCACCTCTCTAGAAAGGATGGAGCGAGGTGGGGGCGGGGGCAGGCTGGACGTTGCCCCTGAAGCGACATTAATCACTACTTCCTAAGGCCCTGCCGCTGGGCATTCTCTGGACTAGGTGAATCCAGAGCTGAGTGTCAGGGGGTCTGTACCCTCCACGAGCCTCTAGTCTGGTTGGAAAAATCAATACTTTGGCACATAAACAAGTGCACCAATGATACAGGAGATACAAAAGAACACCTGGTAAATATCTGTGAGGTTCTCCAGCGCTGACCAAGAGCCGCACACATGGGCTCAAGTGAACCTTCCCACAGTCCAGTGTGAGAGTGATGCTCTTCATTGGATAAAGGAGAGGAGAGAAACTCAGAGTCAGATGATGAATAAATGTCAGTGTTGGGCTTTGAACACAGGTCTTCCCAACTTCAAAGTCCAGGTTCTGGTCACCAGGCCCCCAGCCTCTCCCGGAGTCAAGGAAATCACAGCAAGTGATGAATCCAAGGAGGGGCAGCAGTAAGGTCAGCAGGGAGTAGAGGAGTTAGGAAGAAAAAGTTTCATCTTGGAGTGAAATGAAGGGAGTCATGCTTGAGCCATTTCTGAAAAGGCAGGCAGACTGGGACCAGGAGTTGGAGGAAAAGGGGCAGACTCCTTATTAGGGGCGAGGTGAGTGGGAAAGGGAGTGGATTTCGCAGGGAAAGGGAAGTCAGTGCTACCTTCAGAATTGCCCTCTCCACTTTCAGAGGAAGAGGGTGCATCAAGTCTTGTCCAGTCCCATTCCAAGCCTCAAGAAGGCTCTGGTTTCCTGGATTAAATAGGGGTCTCCCCGGAGGAGCAAAAGGATCTGGGAATTACCTGGAACTTTTTAGGCCTTGGAGTATTTCACATAACTTTTGCACAGCTGCTGAATTCAGATACCAAAGCCTTTGACCGCTCTGGAACTGGTTGTGTGGATGGCTTTGGGCAACGGAGAGATTTAAGCCTCCTGCCCCACTCCCCCATGGCATGTTTTTATATTCAACTCACTTCTGTTCCCTTGGTATCCCTGAACACATTTATCTACTCTGATGGGGGAGGCCTTCCTCCATTAAAGGAGCTTCTAGCCATCTAGCCACCCTTCCTTAGAAACTCTCTCTGAACATGTGGATATTCAATAAATGAAAAAACAGAAGAGTATTATGAAGAAAGTAAACAAAACAGTCTGTGTCCAAACTTCCAAAGTTCACACACATGTCAGGGAACACTGGCAGGCAGAAGTGAATGAATGGTAAGGGAGCAACCGGAAGTGTTGGGGAGTATCTTGGATCTGCCCACCTCTCCACTGTCCTTCTGATCTCTTGGGTGGAACTCCAACTTTACTGCTTACTGCTATAGGACCTTGGGCTGGTCCCTTCACATATCTGGGCCCCATCTGGAAAAGGAGGTTTCTTCACATTTATCAATCATTGTCTTGGCCTCTGTCTTGGCCTGGCTGGGCCATGGGCAGGTTGGCTTATGGCTACACTAGTGGTCGTCCTGAGTCATGATGATCTTTGAAGAGATATCAGTGTATGGCAGCACAGAAAAGGGCCACAGGCAGTAGCTCACTTCCCCAGTGAGCAAAGCAAAGGTCTGGCCCATCACAGCCATAGCTGCATAGCTGGGAGTGGCTCAAACATGAAAGTCTGAATCCCTCCTTTCATGGGAGGACACTGAGGTTCAGAGGGTGAGGGGATGTGCCAAAGAGAGCCAAAAAGGAACATCTGGTAGCACCATAGGGGAGTTAAGTGGCTCAGTGGGTAGAACACCAGGGTGGAGTCAAAAGACTTGAGTTCTGATCTGACCTCAGATACTTACAAACTGTATCATCAAGGAATGAGTTACTTAAATTCTGTCATCCTCAGTTTCCTCAACTGGAAAACGGGGAGAATAACGCTCACCATAAAGTGAGGATCAAATGGATCCTTCTGAAGTGTTTGGCACATCGCTAGGCTCATGGCTCATGCTCCTCAAGGTAGCAAGCAACAGAGTCAGGGTTTGAAACCAGTTCCTGTGACTCTGCTTCCAACACTCTCTGGGGCCAGGCTGCCTGCCTTGATGGCCTGTGGAGGGAAGGTTCAGTCCCAGAGAGTTGGCAGCAGCCATGGGCTTTTTGCTCTTCCAGTCATGTGACCCTGGTCCATTTCCAGACACCCCCATGTCCTCTTTTCCCTGGCTCTGCAGGCTTCCAGCTTCCATGAGCTCCACCACCAGGCTACTAAGTCAGTAGAAGCTACTGAGCTTTGCAAGCATCCTGATTTTCGTGGAAGGATCATCCATCATCCTCCCTAAGAAAGATCTGCATCCCTGAGGGATGGGTGATTGTTTCTGGCATTCCTCAGATTAGGAGGCTCTCGGAAGACAATCACAACTTGCTTCTCCATGCTGCATCGAGGCAGCTCCCTCAGCATGACTCTAGTCTTTTTGAGACCAAGGTCTACTCTGCATCCCCTTCTTGTCCTTCCCTGACAGCATCTCTCCCCTCCTTCTTTTCTTTCTTTTGTACTGCTTCCCCTTCCAATGAGAAGTTAATTAAAGGCACAGAATTCATATAGATCCTTGATTTACTGGGAAAATCCTGTCATCAGGTCTGGCCCTGGGCAGGTCTAAGTGGAGAGAGGAACGAAGAGAATGGGAAAGACACTGAAATGTAATTCTCTCCAAGTTTCTTTGTACCCTGTTCCCCCCTCTGACCCCTGGCTTGCAGCCTAGTCTACAAGAGCCTTAACATGCCCAGGTGTCACCTGGAGGGGAGTAGGTCAGTCCATTGGCATGCTAGGAGGTTGTCTTGGCATTCTTATCAGAGACAGAGCTGTGGGGAAGCTGGAAACTTTTGTATGGGATGTGTGGTAGATTTGATTACTCCTGGCACCGTTCCTGGGTCAACCTGATCAAACCTCATGAGGGCAGGAGCTGTCTCTTTCTGTATTTGTAGTCCCAGAGCTTTGCATACAGAATGAACTATTAGAGAATACTTTTGTATTAATTGACCATTAGTTAGTTAAGCTCTGGATAACTTTTGTCTGATCCTTGACAAGGCAACATTAACTTTTAGATTATAAGACCCTTGAGGGCAAATTTTTTTTTTTTGCCTTTCTTAGTATACTCTCTGCTTAGTACAGTGCTCAGACTGAGTCAACACTTCATAAATGCTTCTCAGAAAGAGGAGCTGATGTAAAGTGTAGGGGAGCTGCCAAGAGAGAAGTGCATTCCCAAGGCCACCATGATACTCTGGGCCTTTTGTGCCCAACACACCAGGGCTCTTCTGCCAGCCTTGGCTGTAGCTAATACTCAGTTTGTTGCTTGTGACTTTAAGATCAGAATTTAATCAGTCAGCTGTCCCTGAGCTTTAATATGCCTGCTGCCCCCTGGGCTGCTTAGCTTGGGCTCTGTCTCAATAGATTGGCTACCTTTGTCCATGTACTGTATATACTGTAGAGGAAAGCAAAGTCCTGGGACAAAGCTTCATCTCCTGACCATTATCTGGCAACCTGACCTATATGGATCATAACTGGGCACCAAGAAAGATACTTCAAAGACCCCAAAGCAGCCAGAATAAAAGTCACCTAGTCCTTTTTTCATTGGAAAGCATTATATAACCTGTCACTCAGAGTCTTTTCATTTTTATTTTATATACAGTTCTAGTAAGTGCATAGCAGAATTAGATTAGGGAAACTCAGAGGCTACTTGGGTAGATAGAACAGCTTATCTACTGCTTGGCCTGGATAACTGAGCTTATTTTATTCTAACCTTGTCAGATGTTTCTCTGCTAACTTGATGAAAGTGGATATGTTCTTGGAAGGTCACTTTTTATGACTGTGATGGTCAAAGCCTTGATGGTTGGTAATCTTTGGAGGTCATCATTTCCCAGATCTAGATAAACCTCCGACTGAGCTATTTTGGCAAGCTTGCCATGTTAGCAGCATGGATTTCACAATGAAAGAAGGGAAGCAAGGAGAGGAGCTGGGAGGGAATGTGAGAAGGATGCGGCAGCAAGACTGCGAATCAGGGGGAGGGAGAAATCATCAGGTCAGGTACAATAATTCTGTCTGGGTGGTCAATGAAGAGCAAATGCTTCCTGACTTCTCATGGAAAAAACAAGCTTGAAAAAAAAACAGTCGAAAAGAGCTCAGGATAATTATTTAGCCCTCTTAAATATTTATGAGTTCCAGTGTGCTGCTCCATCCATTTGAAAAGAGGGTTGACAACAGCAGCATCTATCACTACATTCCCAATGTAGCTAAAAATAGTGTCTCCCCATCTCACGTGCTTTCTGTCTCCCGCCTCTCTCCACCCCTCCTCCTGTGCGCTCTCTCTCTCTCTCTCACACACACACACACACACACACACACACACACACACATTTTAATGTAAAAACAGAAGTTTTAAATTTGTCTCTATGGAAGAAATGACTGGAAAATAAAACCAGAGTTTACAAGTTTAACAGCAAGATATAGCAAAAGGAGTCCTGCGGACCCTGCCAGCAGAGCTGTCCAGCAAGCCAGCCTCTCCCTGTGTCCTGCCTGAAAAAAGAGTAAAGTGCTGAGTGGGGTGAGGTTGACATTCTTTCCATTGCTCCATGATGAGGGATATTAAGGTATTGGCAGGTTAAAGTGGATTATATTCTCTCCCAGTCACACACCAGTCATAGAACTTCACTGCAGTCAAGAGTGCCTCTTAACCTTTAGCTTTCTCTGCATTCCACGGGCCTGCATTATAGCCTAGAGATAGGCCAGGGATTGCACCCCAACTGATATCAAGGGAGAATGATTGTTCAGGGCCAGTCCAATGCCTCAGAGGAGGCAGTAGAGAGATGTTCATGGGACAATTCCCAGATTTACAGGTAAAGGGGGAGGCCAAAGGAGGAGACAACTTTGTATAGCCAGGGCCTAGTTGGAGTATGCACACACACATTTATGTACATATTTCTATTCGTATACATATACACATACATGTTGATTCATGATTTGTGTGGATTGTTTATGTGTGTGTATGTGTGTATACTGATTTATGGACTGTTTTAAAGAATGAGCTGGATTAATTCAGCACCCAGAACTGGTACTGTCCCTTGGCCAGAGTCGGTGTTTAATTAATACTTGTTGATTGCTTGAGGGATCAGGTCAACTTTGCATAACTGCTATTATCCTATATCCTCAGCTCTACTTGTCCTTTCCTCAATGAGTTTTTCACTCTTAAGAAGAATGCCTGTCTACATGGTTCCTACTTCACAAGACAGCTTGAGAGCTACTGCTGCAAGACCCACTCATTTTTTTGCCACTTAATAGCATTTTATTTTTTCCAATTACATGTAAAGATAGTTTCCAACATTCATTATTGTAAGACTGGAGTTCCAAGTTTTCCCCCCCACTTCCCTCCCGCCTCCCCAAGGCAACAAGCCTTCTGACCTAGGTTATATATGTACAATCCTGTTAAACAATTTCCACATTATTCATGTTGTGAAAGGAAACAGAACAAAAGAGAAAAACCACAAGAAAGAAAAAAACAAAAAAAAGGAAAATAGTCTGCTTTGGTCTGCATTCAGACTTCCACAGTTCTTTTTTTGGAGGTGGATGGCATTTTCCATCATGAGTCCTTTGGAAACGTCTTGGATCATTGTCTTACTGAGAAGGGCTAAGTCTATTACAGATGATCATCGCCCATCGATGTTGTTGTCTATAATGTTCTCTGGATTCAGCTCACTTCACTCAGCATCAGTTGATGTAAAGGACCCACTTACCCTAACTCTTTTCCCTCACTATTTCCCTGGAGATTCTTGACTTTGTAATTCTCCAGATGAATTTTGCTATTCTGCTTCCATAACAGATATGATTGGTGGTTTGATTACTATAGAATGAAGTTTTTTGTTTGATGTAGGCATTCTTTTCCTGTTGCTTATATTTACATGAAATAAATAAGAAGGGCTAGGGAAATCTCCAGATCCTCAACTTCTTTCATTTCTGTAAAGAGAGTCTTGTATTTACATAAAGCTCAGCTGGGCTTGGTAGGTTAACTTTTACATATTTGATGCATTTGATAGTTATTGCAAATAGAATTTTTCTTTCAGTCATTTCCTCCTGCCTTTTGTTAGTACTATATTGAAAACCTCCTGCTTTTTGTGAATTTCTTCTGTATCTTGCTTCTTTCCTGAAATTATTAATCCTCTCCATTAGGTTCTTTGCTGATGTCAAGGTGATCTGCAAGTAAGCCATCCTATATCTGTAAATAGGGATAATGTTTCCTCATCTTTGCCCATATTTATATTTTTAATTTCTTTCTGTCGTTGGTGGCCCATCTTTTTTACTCAGTGAGGCAGAGTCCTGCTCCTGGAGTCAAGAACACTTGAATCCAAATTCTGCTTCAGACACTTCCTTGCTGTGTGACCCTGGGAAAGGCGCTTAAACTCCTCTCTGCCTCAAGTTCTTCAGCTGGAAAATGGAGATAATAATAGTAAAGTGTTGTTCTAAGGGTTAAGTGAAATGACCTACAGATCCCTGTAGATCCTAAGCAGATGTGCACACACCAGTTCATATCATCACCATCCCCACCAGCATCACCACCGTCACCATCACCACCATCACCATCACCATCACCACCGTCACCATCATCACCATCACCAGCATCGCCACCGTCACCATCACCACCAACATCACCACCATCACCATCACCATCATCACCATCACCACCAGCATCACCACCGTCACCATCATCACCACCACCAGCATCACCACCGTCACCATCACCATCACCACCATCATCACCATCACCATCATCACCATCACCACCAGCATCACCACCGTCACCATCATCACCACCACCAGCATCACCACCATCACCATCACCATCACCACCAGCATCACCATCACCACCATCATCACCATCACCATCACCATCATCACCATCACCACCAGCATCACCACCGTCACCATCATCACCACCACCAGCATCACCACCGTCACCATCATCACCATCATCACCATCACCATCATCACCATCACCACCATCATCACCATCACCATCATCACCATCACCATCATCACCATCACCATCACCATCACTACCACCAGCATCACCACCGTCACCATCATCAC
>CM053772.1:1168295-1210151 GCA_028658325.1 Potorous gilbertii
AGAGAAGATGGGGACAAGGGAAGGGAGGGATGATAGTAGAGAGGGCAGATTGGTGATAGAGGAAATTAGAATGCTTGGTGTATTGGGGTGGGGGTAAGGGACAAATGGGGAGAAAATTTGGAACCCAAAATTTTGTGAAAATGAATGTAAAAAGTTAAATAAATAAATTTATTAAATAAAAAAAGATACTTTGTCCATCTATCTATCTATCTATCTATCTACCTATCTGCCTACCTCTTCATATATGTATTTACTCATTTATTGGCTTATACATATATCATCTATCTATGCCTTATTTCTCCCCAGTATTTATCAGATAAGCAGTTCTTTCCCTAAGGAATCCATATTCTCCAGTTGATGAAATGTTGGGCTATTGAGTTTGGGTGTTCCTGAGTCTTCCATATTTTTTTTTGTGCCAAAGATCTGCTGACTGCTGTACTTTTTTTTTGTAAGTACCAAACAATATTGCCTAGTGCTTTGTAATAGAATTTGAATTCTGGAATAAGAATTATTTACCCCTCTTTTCTATATTTGTTTTCGTTATTGCCATTGATAATCTGAACATTTTGTTGCTTCAAATGATTTGTTTTTTTGTGTAGCTTTCCAAGAGATGCCTTTGATAGTTTGATTGGTAGACTACCCAAACTGTGATTTATGTAGACACATTATGTAGAGCATATTGACACAGCCCAGCCATAAGTAATGAATATCTCTTTAGTTACTTGTTATTTTTTGTGTCTTTAAAGAATCAGTTTGTCATTTTATTTACTTAAAATTTTGCTGTTTGATTTAACATATTTTGTACATATTATGGTCATTTTGGCTAAGATTTTCAATTCCATTGTTTTTTCTTTGGGCAAGTGAGAAAGCTGGGAGAGAAGACAGTTTAGGAGGTAGATGGAAGAGAGACAGAAAAAGGCAGGGGGTGTAGAAGAAGAGTGGAAAGACCGACACAGACCCATCAGGGAAGTTATAAAAGACTTTTGTTGAGCATCAGACCCTACCTGCTCTTCCTGCTTTCGTAAGAGAGATCATTTGAAACTACAAGTAGACATGCAATTTTTAAAAAATTGATTAACCTTTTTTAGGAAAAGACAATGGAGGGATTCCCATTAACTTAGGTCAGTTTTGTCAAGGAATACAAATCTTTAAGGTCCTCACTAGCATCTGAAGGCTAAGACTTCCTTCAAATTCCTTCTTTGAAGACAACTAAATTTGCAATCCAGATGTGTCCTTTTCTTGTTTACTGATGCTTCAGAACATGAGGCAAAGGATCCTTGGCCAAGAATTTGACCAAAGATAGGGCAGGATCAGGGAGGAGGACTCACTTGCATTTGGTAGGATTCTGCTTGGAGAAAGCCTAAAATGCTGGAAGAGTGAGGCCATCACCAAGCAATGCCCTTTGTATGAACAAGAACAGAAAAGAAGACACCCCCAAACTCCCTGTCAGCTTTATAAAGAGTAAGGCCCTGCAAAGGAGAATTCAATGTGATGCAGGGGCAGCAGCAGCAAAGATGCCACTTTCAAGCTAGGAACCAACATAATGAAGGAAAGACTTGCCTCTTCCTCCTTCATAGGTGTAGTCAAAGTCAGTGACCCTGCCTTTGTCCCTGAATCATTGCAATCTTTATCTGCAGTGATTTCTGCTGATGAGGTCACAGCAATTGTCCACAGGGTTTCCATGTGGCAATTCCACTTTCTTCTTTATTAAAAAGGGAGTGAATGCCTTCCCCAAGGTATGAACAAGCATTGTTCACAAAAAAGATTACAAACGATCAAGCACCTTGAAACTGCCCCAAATAAAATATCATAAGAGAAGTGCAAAAACAAACCACTCTAAATATTTGTGACAATGAGGGTGAGTGAAACTATTGTTACTAGAGGGGTACATGAGCAGATTATTGGTAAAACTGAAGACAGTTGGGGATTATCTCATAAAATTCTTGTTCCTTCCATCCATCCCAGAAGTCTTCTCTCAGGAGCACCCAAGAAAAGACAGTCAGAAAGGGAATTCCCATGGATACCAACCCATTCTTAGCAACATTTTTTATGGTAGAAAAGAAATGGAGAACAAAAAAAGAGTGCCCATTATTTGGGAGGTAAATAAACTAATTGTGATAAATGAATGTAAGGAATAACAAGGAGTTTACAGAAGTATGTGATGACTTGTATGGACTGATGTAGGGTGAAATCAGCATAGCTTGCAGAAAAGAATACCCAAAGACTCCACCAATGTAGAGACAAAAATCATTCAAAGGCAACTGAATTCTGAGGAATTGAATGAGCCAGTCTTGGCCCAGAAAAGGACTTCTCTGCTCTCTATGAGGAATGATGTCATTCCCCATAGGAGAATCCCCCATGCAGGGGTCAATGTTGCAAACATCATCAGACTACATAACAGGATAGGTTGGTTTATTTTAACCTTTTTTCTGTTACAAGGGATGGTTCACTGTTAGGGGAGTTACATTGGAAATGACAGACATCAGACCCATGAGATATCAATAATTTTTTAAAGGTAAGGAGTCAAAAGAACAGAAAATATTCATACAAACAAAAGAAACAAATCAATGGTCTCATGCTTTGAGCTAGCATCTTGTGTCACCTAGCCAAGTCTTCCTGATGCATTTTGGAGAGAGGGCTGTTGCTGCATCGGCACTTCTGCTACCTCTATTACCGTGGGACTTTTCTTGTCCGCAGGTGAGAGTGCCTGATAACTGAGGTTCCTTCTGCAACTCCATGAGACAGAGGGGAGGGTTATGACTGCTTCCTCATCCAAATGAGGTCTGGCCAGTAAGGAGAAAGGGCTGGGTCAGACACATGGGCTCTGGGCCCAAGGAAGACATTTCAATCTACTCCTGGGATGTGGGGAGATATTATTGGATTGACGTTCCAATTTGTTCTATATTTATCCTGTCATCAAATTCTTGTTACCAGGGCAGGGCAAGGACTTCCCAAGAGATCCTGGCTGACTTCTAAATGAATTGGAACCTCCAAAAGCTGCCTTGAAGACATACTAAACGTTTGGAAAAGGATCAAAATGTCAAAGCTAAGGCTTTTGTCTGCTTTAGCTGCCTCGGAGTAAAGAAACATTTGGGGATATTGAGAGTCAGGTCAATGTGGCCCAATGGCTTCTTGAGGCTTAGGCCTGAGGTGCTGCTGCAGGGTGAACTTTCCAATGCTGTTTCCTGCCCTTCTTGTCATAGCTGCTGAATCTCATGAAGGGTTCATCTTGGCAGAGTCACCTGAGGGACCCCACTGATAGGGTGCACAATTCTTCAGCTTTGGCCAAAGCACTTTCTTGCACTTGGAGTGGCTCACTCCCTGGTTTCAATCCATCTCGGCCTGAAGTTGGGGAATTTTAGAGAAAGACAACAGCAAACTTGGAAAAGTGTCAAGAATGGGTAGAGTGGGCAGATGATTTTTGCCAAGGCCTCCTGGGTGTGTGCAGCGGGCTCCTATCCCGGAGGACTTTTGCTTCACACTGGAGGCAGGGCATAGGAAGGCAGCCAGATGAGGGAAGCATGGAGTTCTCGATTTGTGGAGTGATCAGAAAGAGAATTCTAGAGTTAGAGTGATTAGAAGTGAGGTTCTAGATTCAGCATCATCCAAGGTTGAGTTCTGCAGGTACAGAATGTCACAGCGGAGCCCTTGCCTCAACCAACACCTCCATGTTCTAGAAACAGCAAATCAAGTGCACTCCCAATGTCTTAGTGCAGTTTTAAACTATTAACGCTAACTTACTTTTCTTATTTAACATTTTATGTGTATATATATATATATATATATATATATATGTCATATTTGCATGTATTATTTTATTTAAACTTTTAAAGCTTCAATAAAGACTTTAGGGATTCAATATTGTGACCAGGATGAACTATTACAAGCACTGGACCCTCACGTGTCAGAGGAGGGGCAGTCTTCCAGATGACCCAGGCCACGTCTACACGTCTAGTCCCCAACTCTGTTCTGAGTTCCAATTCCACTTAAGTGACCACTGACTATTCCCAAGGTATCACAAGCACAAATGGTACCAGGCATGGGTAGAGATGTCCTTTACCTTGTGCCTTTTGCCAGATTCAGTCAGACCCCAACCTCTTCACCATCCAGTTCATGACCTCAGAGTTATCCTCCTCCACTCACCTGACATGCCCAACCATGATGCCAATTCTATTGATTCCAACTCCTCAGTGTCTCACACCTGAGACTTTATTCCAACTGTGGCCACTTTCCTAGTTCAGGCCCTTACTATCTCTTCCCTGGACTTTGCAATGGCCTCTGTACAGACCTCCCTGCCTCATGCTTCTACTCTCTTTGGTTCATCCTCCATGCATCCATCAAAGTGATTTCCCCAAGACTTAGGTCTCAGCACTTCTCCGCACCCACTCAGAAAAGATTTTTGGCCATCTCTGATAACCTCCAGGATTCAATCTAAGTATTCTTTTTAGGAGGGAGGGAGGGTAGCCATTTGAAACTTTTTTTTTACAACCTAGGTTGTAAACCTAGGTTTATAACCACCCAATAATTCCAGTCTTCATATATATATACATAATATATAGATAATATTGTTGTATATCATTCTCCTCCATGAACTCTATGGTTCCAGCCAAAGTAGCCTTACTGCTCCTGTCATGTGATGTTCTATCCCTCAGCTCCATCTGTTTGCTCTGGCTGGCCCTCGTCCTGGAATACAGTCTTCCTTCAGCTCTTCTTTAAGTCAGTTCCTGGTCTCTTCAGACTTCTCCCACATCCTCTTTCTGCAGGAGATTTCCCCTGCCCCCACCAGGGTTTTATCTGCTATTATTGCTCCCCTGCCCAGATTACACTGGGTGTGTGTTGTATACATGTTAATGAAGTCTCCCTCCTCCTTGTTGAATAGAGCAAAAGCTTCCTGAGGGCAGGGGTGGATTCCCCTAAGTCCTTGTCCATCCGGCACATTGGAAACACTTAATACCTTCTTAAATGACTGATTGGCACAATAAATGTGCGCTGACTGAGGGTTGAGAGTGAATGGAACTGGGAGATTAGGGAAGCTCTGGCTTCATGAGAACTTACAGAGCCCAGTCAGGAAGACGTGAGTTCAAATTCAGTCTCAGACACTTACTAGCTATGATTCTGGGGAAGTCACCTCACTGTTTGCCTCCTTTTCTTCATTTGTAAGATGGGGGTAATAACATTGCTTACCTCCCAGGGTTGTTTAAAGGACCAAATGGGACCCTGTTTGAAAAGCACTTGGCACACTTCCTGGCACACAGTGGGTGCTTCAAAATGGCTGTTCCCCTCCCTCTCTCACTCTCCCTCTCTTCTTCCTTCCTTCCTTCCATTCCTCCCTCCATCCCTCATCCTCCTCCCTCCTTTGTCCCCTCCCTCCCTCTATTCCTTCTTTCTTTCATAACAATGATGAAACAGGATCAGAGAGGCTGTCTGCTTCCTCACTGTCATGGCTCTTGTTTCAGCCCTCCCCTCACCCCTGTATCTGACCCTGGGAGGAAAGAGCATTTTCTAGGCCACGCTCAGGGGCTAGAGCTAAGTCAGGTTTCCCACAGCAGCTACCAGAGCTACCTCAGCCACAGCAAATTCAGAATTACAATTGCACAGGATGGGACATGTTTTGAAAGAGGCTATTTTGACTTTCATAAATTTAACTGTGTATTCTAACGGAAAAGTAATTAAATTTATTGACATTCCTAAAATGGATAACCTTGAAAAAACAACTCTCAGGCATTAGAGAAGGAAAATATTGGAAAAGAGGGAGAGAAACACATCTACAACATTATCATATCAATTAAAAAAAGATGTTTGGTGCTTCTGTACAAAAATAAAGCAAATTTCTTTCCTCTAATTTGGCATTTCTTTTTCATAACATTCTGGTGATGTGACCTGAGAAATACTCAGGAGAGAGTGAGGAGCTGTCTCTCCTAGCCTTGCTACCCTCCCCATTGCCTCAGGGCCAGGGCAGGCCAGATTGCTAAGATTTATCCTGTAACATTTTCTCTTTTTCTGTAGAGACTACAAGGAGCTTAGATGACTGGTATGTAGATATGCTGTGCAGTACAGAATTTGACTGGATCCTCTTTGCAACTGCCCAATACTGGATTTGCTGATTCCGTGTGTCTTGGTACATGCATGTGTATGTGTGTGTGTGTGTGTGTGTGTGTGTGTGTGTGTGTGTGTGTGTGATGGAGCACTAGGGACCAGAGCTCAGTCTAGCCTTCTAGCACACTCACTCTCACTTGTTCCAAGTCCCAGTGCCCCCATGGGACCACACTTTCTAACCTCACATACTGTGAATTTCCCAGAGATTCTCATCTCTTTCATCTCACTCCAGCTCACTGCTTCTTACAAACATACTCTGCCTATGTGTCAATCCTCTTCCTGTGTAGCCAGAGGACTCTTTCTCACACCATGCCTGACATCAGTGTCTAAGGTATGTCCATATGGTCCTTAAATATGGTCACACAATCCCAACTCCATCCTGGAATTGCTCTGGCTCTCAGGGTATCCTACTTTCAGCCCATCTATCAGCACATGAACATATATCAAAGGGCCATTTTCTTCAGAGCCAGATTAGGGAGTACTTTCTTGGACAGAAAGTCATTCACAGGACCAAAAGTTACACATGCTTCCCAACATGTATCTCCTTTATTCATACTGGAACTTGGGAACCAGACCTTCAAGTTTGGGTTTGGAAATTTGGTCTGGGCTCCTCATTCCTCCACGTGGTATCAATTTTTCCAAGAGGGCTGCCAAGTGCTGTTTTTCTTGAAGACTTCATGTGAGTGTTTCCTTAAGCAGCACAGTTCCCAGAGAGATGTAACCTTGCTCAAGCAAAACAGACCAAGGAAAGAAAGCATCTTTGTCATCACCATTATCTCTCTCACCTTAAGAAAACACCTTCTATGTGCCAGCCACTGCTAAGGAAGAACTTTGAAATGATTATCTTGTTTGATCAATCCTCACAACAACCCTGAGAGGTA
Organism: Potorous gilbertii; assembly: GCA_028658325.1. Taxonomy (NCBI): domain Eukaryota; kingdom Metazoa; phylum Chordata; class Mammalia; order Diprotodontia; family Potoroidae; genus Potorous; species Potorous gilbertii. Next base: position 1,175,273 of record CM053772.1, read on the forward strand.
GGTGCTATGATCTCCATTTTACTGATGAGTAAACTGAGACAAACGGGAGTTAAATGACTTGTCCAGGGTCACAAAGTGAGTGAATGCATGAGGCAGAATTTAAACTGGACTCCATCAGATTGAGTATTCCAGTTATCGCATCACCTACCTACCTCCAGACACCTCAGATCGCATCCTTCCCACAACTGACCTTCTCTACTTCAGTTTCTTCAGTTATAAAATGGAACTAATTATGGATTCCCTGTAATAATAATGGAGCTTGCATGTAGAGGGTCAAGTGATGGAATGTTTGCCATTCACTTTGGGAATCTTAAAGTGCTCTGTGAATGTGAGCGATCACTGTCCTGCCTTGTGCCTTGTCATTTCTGCTGTTTCCTCCAGTCTTCCCTCAAGCATCCACACCATAGGCTAGATGACTTGCCTGGGCTTTTTCACATTTTATTCTGAGTTCAGGCGAGGCTCCTTCTCATGATTCATGACTAAAATCTAGCCCTCATTTATGGACAAGTCCTCAATAAAGTCTGTTGTATTCCTTTTCACACAGATAATCATGGACAGACACTAAAGTTAGCACAGAGGAGCCCCCATCAAAGTTTCTAATGGCCTTTGGATTAGTTACAATCAGCACCTTTCCGGGACTGTGGTTTCCTGTGCTTCACAGCTGTGAGTTTCAATAGGCAGGAGAATGATAGTACTGAAGAGATGGTCCTTTGTTGCAGCCTTGCCATCTTTGAAGGCATTGTTCAGGTTTGCAAGTGGGATCCAGCTTAAACTCCATTGCCTTTTCAATTCTGGTCCCTGGCTCTTGTCTGAAGCAGTCAGGCCTCCTATCATGGATACTCAAATAAATCTGTGCTGGAGGAAAAACTATGGTAAAAGTCACACAGTCATTGGATTTCACAGAGGGAAACATTTGGATTTTCAACCAGATAAGGGAGTGGTCAAGGCCAGCCTTACTCGATCATCTCGGAACAAGGAGAAAAATGACAAAGCTAAAAACAGCAACAAGAAGAGAGAAAGGAATAAACAAAATTGGAAAGAACACTACCCAATTTTTCCTCCCAGGAAAGCAAGAGAGAGACTGAAGACATGAGAAAATGCAAAGACAATCTGTAGTCCAATACATAAACATTCTGGGGGTAGAGGAAAGCAAGAAGAAATAGGAAGGAGGAGAAGCTGGCTTCTGCAACAGTAATGATGAAGCACCAAGAAATTAAAAAGGAACAAGAGCAGTGATTGGCAGAGTGACCTAGAAGATCAAGAGCATCATAATGAAAAGGAAACAGAAGCCTGGAAAGTAACACGAAAATTCGATCTAAAGCAAATGAGAAACCGATTTAGGAAGACACTGGAAGGGCCACATGAACGTATAAAGCCTGGCAAAGGTAGGAACAGGAACTGTTCCCGCAAGCCTGTAAGACAGAAACTCCAAATAGAAGAATAAAACCTAAAGAACAAAATCAGAAGAACTGAGGTTTCTACAAACCAAAGCAACTGATCTTGGCTAAACCTAGACAATGTCATTGGAGGGTCAGAGGGCATACCACAACCTGGAATCAAACTCACAATTAGTAGAGGTGAGTGTTTGAGTGTTTATGGCTTCCATGTAAGAATGTAACCACATTCTATCCAACAATTTTTCCAAAAGCAGAGGAGTTCAGAACGCCTTGTCTTCCTTGACTGACAATTTTATCTTGCAAAAATGGTGAAGGAACCAACAAAGGACATTCCTGTGCTAGATCTCTCACTCTCACTAATTGGGAGAACCCCCTTTCTCGGGTTGAAATATTGGAGATCATGTAGTTCCCTCACTAAATTTCATCTACCCCTTCACTGTCATCCTGTATCTCTCTTCCCTTTCTTAGTCAAACACCTAGTGAAAACCAAAATCCTCCAAAGCTGTCTACACTTGTGTTTCTTCACTACCTTTCTTCTGCCTCACTCCCAGATCTCCCTCAAGAGGAAACTCTTCTTGGTCTCTACTTCTGAAAGCTGGGATTAGGAGCTTAGAAGCCAGAAACACTCTGACTCATCCCTAAGCTTGCTAAGTCCCAGAAGGGAGCCAAAGGGGACTGCCTTCTCTGAGAGATGGAGCAGAGTTAATGAGAGGCCAGGGAGCTCTAGCCTTCACTAGTCTCCTTTGTGACTCTTCTGGCTTCAAGGCTTTTGTGAGTGCCAAGATGCTTTGGGATCTTCTGCCTTCTATATTTGAGAAAGAAGATGGAAGAGGCCAAACCCACTTCATGTTGCTGAAGGAAAAGATTTTGGAGAGAATAAGCAGAGAAGGCAATCTCGACCATGTTCCTGTTCCCAGTTTGCCACTCCAGAGACTTAGGGGAGTTTGCCTTTGGGGGAGATCCAGAACCCTTTCTCTTGGTTGAGCTCCCATGGGAGAGCTCTTTCACTCTCTATTGTTTGGTAGATATTATCCCATGTCCACCTTCTCTGGTTTCTGTTTTGGTATGATTTAGATAAATGCATTTCTTGGATAAATGTTTTCTTTGTGCAACTGGTTGTTGGAGGAAGGGAGGTCTGAAGATTTCTATTCCAGGCGCGACCCTTTCCCAACATGTTTCATACTAGTGAACTTTGGGGCAGGAGTTCCACACATGAAGCCTTTCCTGACTCCCCAATTGTTCATGACCTTTCTTGCGTCATGTGATACACATTTTCATATACTAATTATCTAACTGTGGTCTTCTGACTCCTTCAAAAGCATGCGAGCACCTCAAGGTCAGGACTTATCCATTATCTGTGTCCATGGCCCATGGCACGTCAGGATCTCTTAATGCTATTAATAAATGCTTGTCCATGGAAAATCTGGGCAAACTTTATTTATGACTTTTTTATCTAGTCAGTCAATGAGATTTTCCAAGATGGGAATTTCTCTTGCCTGTCATGGCCTCTTCTTAGTGAAGACTTGTGGGCATTTTGGGATTGCCACTCTCCTTTAAGAGGTTCACAAATCATTCCTGGAATATTGTTTATGTCCAAATGATCATTGAATATAGGAATTATGAGCAGCTAAGAGTCTGAGAATCAGTGTTCAGATCTGAAGGATCCCAGCTTGAGAGCTGGAAGAGCCACGAGAAGTTGTTAAGTCTCACCCAACTCATTTTACACACCGGCAAACATGAATACTGTGAATGTTACAGTGCTCCTCCCCCTGAACCCCAATACAGCTACAAACCTGAAGAAGAAGAAGAACATGATCTCCAAGGGGGAGCAGAAGTCTGGAGGTCCATGTGCAGTGAGACATCAAGGAGACTTGAGGTTTGTTCAAAGCCTATCAGATTTGATGACTTTGGTGAGTGATTGATTGAATAAAGAGGCATTTAGTTAGCATCTTTACAATATAAATCTGATGTAAGTCTGACTGGGGAGACATCTCTGAAAGCAAAGACAGTCCTGACCACAAGAAGCTTGTACTCTAAGGGAGAGACAGCGCACAGAGGCACAAGGGTGGCCCAGGAGGGCTGATAATGGAGGACTCTGTTGATTGTCCAGAGATAAACCTGAAAGCAATTTCCAAGACCTGAGGAGAGGATGGGAGGTGAAGTGGAGACAGTAAATATGGACAGTTTATCACACAGTCCTGCAACCTGGCTATGCTCTAAATTGTTGCTGCCTCCCTTTACCTGGGCTCTCACTGCCTCAAGGAAATCTTTTTATTTATCCTGAGTTTTTTACCTTTCTTAATGCCCACAGAAGTCATTTCAAACCTTCTCTTTTGCTCTCAGGCCTCCCCTATCCCTTTCCCCTCACTCAGCTAAAGATCCTGGGTTTTAACTTGCTAAGAAAATGGAGGACTTTTCTTGAGAACTCACTCTTCTGCTGTTGTATTTTATCTTAAAGACCCTCCCTTCACACATACACTGCTCTCAATCAGACATTTGTCAAGTACCTGCTATGTGTTAGGCATTGTACCTAGTTCTGGGCATGCAAAAGGAGGCAAAAGACAGTTTCTGGTCTCTGTCCTTGAGGAGCTCCTAGTCTAATGGGGGAGAGAACAAGCAAAGGAATGTGTTCAAAGCAAGCTCTAGACAGGATGACTTGGAAATGATTAAATGAAAGAAGGGACTGGAATGAAGAAGTGTGGAGGAAAGTTTCCCGTACAAGGTGGGATTTTGGATGGGGTTTGAAAGAAGCCATGGAAAAGCAGTAAGTGGAGATGATTATAGAAAGCATTCCAGGCATGGAGGAAAATGCACTTGTGGACAGATGGAATGTCTTAGTCATGCAACAGCCAGGAGGCCAGTGGAGGATCAGAGTGACTATTGAGGATTAGGGTAGCAGAAGATGGAAAGGTAAGAGGAGGATGAGTCATTGAGAGCTCTGAATGCACACCAGAACATGTTGTATTCGATAACAGAGGTGATCAGGAGCTGAGGGGTGACATGGTCAGGCATGGGAGTCAGTGAAATCTCTTAGTGGCTGAATGGACAATTGATTGGAGTGGTGAGAGAGAGCAGGAAGACACCCCCTGACAGCAGCTGTTGTAATAGTTCAGTCATAAGGTGATGAGGGACTTTACCAGGTGGGGGCAATGTCAGAGGAAAGAAGGGATCAGAACAGAGAGATTCGGCAAAGGTAAAATGGACAGGCCTTGGCAGCAGATTGTATCTTGGAGGTCAGAGAGTGGCATTCCAGGATGACTCAGATTGTGAGCCTGAGGGATGGAGAGCATGATAATGATGCCCTCTACAGTAATAGGGAATGTAGGAGGGGTCTAAGAGGATTTAGGGAGAAAAATAATGAGCTCTATTTTGGACAGCTTTAGCTTGAGACATTTACTGAATAGTCAAAGCCCATGCCCAGTTGGAGATGATTGAAAGGCAGTTGGAGATGCTCTCTCCTTTTCCCCACTCTCTGATACAAAGGGGAACCTTCTACTCAACAAGGCTGACCCTTCCAATGTGTACTTGATTCTGTCTCCTGGGTCTCCTCTAACTATCCCCAGGCCCCAGCTTTCAGTCTCTCCCTGTCTGCTGGCTCCTTTTCAGCTACCTTCAACAATACTCAAGTCTCTCCTGTGCTTCAAAAAGGAACTTTCCACTAGCCAGCATCATCTTAAGGCATCATCCTCAATTTCTTCTCCCTTTCTTAGCCACACTACTAGAAAAGTTCTGTTGCCAGCTGCTGCCTTCACTTGAATTTGTGTCACTCACTCCTCAGCACCAAGCGATGCGGCTTCTCCTTTCATCACTCAGATGGCACAGTTCTCTCCAAAGCCATCAGTCCTTGCTTGGTGATGGCCTCTTCTCTCACTGACCTCCCTGCTGCAGTGGGCACTTGACTCTCCACTAGCCTTACTGTCTCCATTTTGGGTTTTCCTGATACCACCTCTGGGCTCCTCTTGCAGTGTGACACTTCTCAGCTGCCTTTGTTGACTCCTCCTCTGGATCCCTCTACTTGGTCCAGGGGTGCCCCAAACTGTGTTCTTCTCTCTCCAGGTTTCAATGACAGTTAATGACCATGACTCTCAGCTCCATAAATCCAGTCCAAATCTCTCCTTTGAGCTGGAATTCTGATCTCCACTGAGTTCCCAGGTATCACCATTTCTACATGCTCCCCATTTCTCTTAGGTCTTTCCCCTGATCTGGTCACCAGCAATTTAGGCCCTTTTCACCTCTCTCTTAAAAGAGTTAGAGGGCCTCCTCATCGCTCTCCCTGCCTCTAGTGTCTCTTCTGTCCACTCTCCACTCCTTTGATGGTTATCCTGAACCACATGTCTGAGTTTGCCACCCTCATTCCCTTCACACTCCTGGCACCTCTAAGTCAACATAGACATTCGTTTTGGAGGTTTTAGAGCCTTCCCAATCTATCCCCACCCTAGAGGCATCCTTGGTGTTCCTTAGCTATGCCCCCTCCTTCTTTGTAGTTTAGGGTTTCACATATTCTTGTCTAAAACTGTTGGTGGGTTTAATGCCTATTGACAACTAAGTTGTTAATAACAGTTGCTTAATTAATATTTGATTACTTGAATTGAGTTTAGTATAAATAAAAGGTGTTTTTAAACACAATCATTTTCCATTCCTTAAAGCCTGCTCTAGATTTGAGGTGCTGTGTTCGTCTTCTCCATCTCCTGTGCCCAAGGCTCTCACTCCTCCACTTTTCCCTCTCTCTCCTTCAATGTCTTTTCTTACCTCTACTCCTCCAGCCCACTGGCATCCTCTTTAGTCCTGCATCCTCTTCAGTCCTGCAGCTTCCATCTCATCTCCATATCCATTTCCATCTCCATCTCCATCTCCAACTCCATCTATCTCCATCTCTATCTCCTTCCAATCCTGCTCTCATTTCCCCTCCTTTGTTCTTCCTTCTCCCATTCTCCCTCTCTCCACTTCTTCCTCTTCCACTTTAATTCCTGGCTTGCTCATCTCAATGTTTATTTAGAGCATCTGACCAAGCAAGAGCAGCCTAGGCTGTGCCCAGGGCAGGCAGCACAAGCCCCCAGGTGCTGAGTTGGCTACTTTTGGAAGCTGTCCTCTCCATTCTTCCTAGACAAGGAGCTGGTCTGGCCAATTGAGTTCAAAACTGGAGGATGCAGAAACTGCTTAAGAGGGCAAGAGGTTTTTGAAGAGTCCTTGAGCCCTGTAGAAACATCGCTATAAACAAGCAATTATGCTAATTACACAGCTTCTCCTTAAATTGAAGGGCCTAAGGCCAGGAGGCTGGGATTTGGAGCTCCCCAGAGGCCAAGGCCCAGGGCTTTTAGGTGAATCCTTGACCCTCTTGGGCCTGTTGAGGCCCCACTCGTAATTGATGGGGCTTGGCATGAGATCCTCAGTCGTGTGAATGCTCTGCCATTGGGCTGTGAACTGAAGGAGGTGAGCTAGACGGCACTGACCCTCCCTTCTAGCCTCATGATTCTCAAATTCTGTAGGTTCCTTAGGATCTCAGTGGGACAATGCTTAACTGATCCCTGAGTTTGGTGTCAGTGATATTAAAACCACTTTTCACTCATCCAGACAAGCCCTTCAACCCAGACTGGTCCAAATTGGAGAATTGTTGCAAAGTGTGAAGAGGAGCGAGTATGATGGACTGAAGCTGAAGACAACCTTTTAGGTCCTGGGAGCATGGAGTTTTTGGAGTGAGGGTAGAACCCAGAAACGGGGTGGGTGGGGGGGAGGTGATGAGGGGATGAGCTTCCTGGGAGGTAAAGGTTGGGGCTTCCCAGGACGGGATGGAAGAGGTGAGGGTCTGAGGGGACAGCAAGGCTACTTTCCAGGTAAGTAATGCCAAACATCATTGTGGACTCTAAGAAGGTTGATAAGTGACCCCAGAAGCGGAATCATAATAGACACTTGGAGGTCAGTGACTGGGAAGATACAGAAGGCATCTCATCTCTCCCCTTCGGATAAAGCCAGCCACTGCAGTGGGTCCATTTGGTCCTGACTGTGGGCAGGCAAATTGCCCTTGTTGGATGTTCCACTAGCAAATCGTGGAGTTTCCTAGGAAACCTTTCTTTCCCCTTAAAACTAATTCGCCCACAGAGCTGGATCTGAAGTCCTTGGCCTGACTTACTTCTTCTTTCTCTCTGCCCATTAGAGAGGAACAGCCAGGTGGTGGAAAGGTCTTACTGGTTGGGATTTCATTACTCCTCATCACCTGGCTCTACAATTAACCCTTGTGTTGCTGCTGCCTTGCTTTCTGGGTGGCCAAGGCCCCAGGATGGAACCATATTCAGGCCATGGCAGCAGGGATACTGGCTGGCCAAGTGCTGGACGGTTTCCTTGCCCATATCTCTACTAGGATGGCAAGTGTCACCTGTAAATTAGAGTAAAGGGAAAGCGAGGGCATTCCATCCCCATCCCACATCCCCACTCTCCTATCTCCCTCTGCTCACAAGGATACTACACACACCTACACTCTTCCTTACCCCAACCCCATCTCCACACACCCAGACACACTAACAAACTCACATCCACACTCCCAGCCCCCACCATCCATCACGCCCTGCCCCATAAGTTCCCCCCTTCCACTATGTAGGTATTGGTCCCTCATGTTTCCATGGAGATAAATTTTATTTCTCTGCCTGTAAACAATGGCTGGTCCCTACTTGTTTTAGCTTCTCCCTTAGTATGGGGGTTCTGTGTATAAGCCAGGATGGATTCTGAGCAAAATGGAGAAATAAAGGTTCCTCTTTGAATAATTATGCCCATGCAGAATCGCATGCCGCAAGGAACAAGGAGTAACCTTCTGTACCAAGACCAGCGAAAGGGAAGAAGACTCATACAGAAGCCAGGCCACATGTGGTCATGAACTTGGTGGGATTAATTTTTTGTAGGATCTGTGCTAGGCTATGAGCCTCCACCAGGGACTCAGGTGGAGTAGTGAGACAGTATGCTTCCTGCACTGGCATTTTGGGGGGATGTTGGTTCTGGCTATATATTTAAAGTAATATTCATTTGTAAAAGCTATTCACATAAAGAGGTTCAGTGGAGTTTGGGTACTAGTTATTGGCCCCTAACAATAAAGAGAATAAAGTTGGTGGGGGGTTTGAACTACTTGGAATAGAGAAAAGACCACCATAGTTCTCTCAGAGCATTCTAGCTCCATGAAGGGACTATGGAACAACCTGGCTCTGCGACAGTAGGCTTTCCATGTGTACTTGCTGCATACCATTAATAAAGAAAGAGTCTTAGTAACCACTCAAAAGAAGAAAGTAGATGAACAGCCCCTGTCCCCATTCTCCTGGTGCTTTCCTTTGTTTAGGTTTCTTTATCTAACTCTTTCAGGAAAGGGAGGTCCAAAAGACAGGCCCACCATTTCTAATGGGATGATGGCAGTGGCCTGGCTCATCCATTCCCTGGAGAGCCAGTCTGGAGAGCCATTTCAAGAGCTTCAATGTCTACAACATCTTAGCTTACCATGGACAGACAGGACTGATGTTCCTAGGGAGGCAGTGTGGTATAATGGATAGGATATTGCACTAGAAATTCAGCAGACTTGGGCTCAGAGCCTGCCTGAAACACTCAGTGCCCATGGTAGGGTTAGAGTTGGCATCGAGAGCCAGAATTGTTCCCGCACCAGGAGCACTTTGCGTTCTTCATGCGTATTATCTCCTCTTATCTTCACACTTTCCCTAGGAAGCTTTTATTATGCCCACCTTAGAGATGGGGAAACTGAGGCAGAGGGTGGTGATGTGACTTGCCCAGGGTTATACACCTAGTATAGCTCTGATGTAGTGGCAGCAGCTTGGTCATCTCCGAGAAGGAAGGCCAATAACCAAGCACAGTTAGCACGTGTCTAAGGCTGGATGGGCTCAGGACTTAATGACTCAGGCTCAAGGCTCTAGCCACTGTACCATCCAACTGTAGCATCTTACTTTTGCCCCTAGCTCAGTTGCAGTGGTCTCATCTTTAAAATGGAGATAATGAGAGCACCTTTGTCACAGATCATGCGGCTCAAATGAGGAAGCATTTTTAATGTGTTTTGCAAACCTTAAAGTGTCATACAAATGCATGCTCTTATTATTGTTGGAAGCAAAGGGTTGTTTTTACTAGTAATCCCACCATTTTCCATTCCTTGTTATTCCATTTGCAGAAACCCAAGAGGTGCTGGAATATATCTTTAGAGGAACAAGTTGAGATCTCAAAGCAGGGTAGCTGCCTTCTTCCCTTCTTTTAAGCTCCAAGAGAAAAGGAGATATGGGAGAGTAGGAAAGAGGCTCACACAATTAGAATTTCCTAAGGAATTCTAGAAAATGGAAAACCCAAATGTAAGAAAAAAAAAAAACATCTTATCTAGATGCATCTAAGTATCAGGTCTAAATGTTCTGAAAAGCAGGGCTCAGGGATATGGTGGCCACATAAAATTTAAGATGAAAAGAAGCTCAGAGATCATGTAACCTTACCTCCAGTATGTGAGTTGGGAAAACTGAGACATAAGTAGGTGATATGATTTCCACAGTCACACAATTTATTATTTTCAGGTCCGGGTCTAGAATCCAACTTTCTTATCTCCCAGTTCAATGACTTTTTCCATTGATGAGACAACATGGTATAGTGCAGTGCTGGCCATGGAGTCAGGAAGACCCCAGTTCAAATCTAGTCTCAGACGTTTACCATATGACCCTGGGCAAGTTGCTTAATCTCTTCAGGACACAATTTTCTCGTTTGTAAAATGAGAGGATGGACCCAATAAACTCTAAGTTCCTCTCCAGCTCTCTATCGATAACATTTTGATAATAACACCATCCATGTTCCTTCTACTCTTCGTGACCGACCCTTATTATAGTGCTACCTGGGCTGTCCTCTACAGTCCAGCTTCCTGACTGGTGTTTGTGTCATGGACTGACCCTCTTGGCAGTCTTGTGAAGCCTTTGGACCTCTCTGTAGAAACATATTTTTAGTGCACAGAATGAAACATATTGTATTTCAGTACAACTGGTTCCCTTTGTTATTCTTTTATTAAAATCAAAAGAAATGAGTTTCTGGACTTGAAGCTGAGGTTCCTCTTTCACAAGGCAGGGAGATTGCTTGAGCCAGAGGTCTGATGGATGGCTTCTCCTTTCTCTGCCCTTTCTAAGACATAACAGCTTGGAAAAGGGTCCAGGCTCTTCCAAGATCTAACTCTTATTGTGGGCTCTACCAGTGAACCGTAGCTAGCTCACAGCCAATTATCTTCAAAACAAAACACAACAAAACAACAACATCACAAATCTTCTCCCTCCTCCCTAATCTTGCATTATGCACAGCCAATTGCTTCATTCCTCAGCAGGGTAGAAATGATGCTGGGCAGTCATAGTTGTAGGACAGAAACATTTATCTCTCACCCCCTCCTTTCCACCTGCAAATCTCCCCAGTTCTTAGAAGCATGGTAGAATTGTCTGCAGCATGAAATTCCACCCAGTTTTTGCCATATCCTGAAGAAAGACTCTATCCTAGTATGTCTCAGCTGGAAGGATCCTCAGGAGTAATGATGACTCCGTTCTTGAACAGGAAGCCTCACGTGGCATCTTGGACAAACACTCATCCATCCTTAACCTGAAGATCTCTAAAGAGGGATAATAAATTACTAGCTCACTTTGATTTGGGATAGTTCTAAATTATATGAAGTCTTTTCTTTGCATCAAGTAAAAATCTACCTCCTGGCAATTTCAACCCATTGTGCCTTATTCTGTCTTCTGGAGCCAATTAAAAGATACTCTGCTTTTTTCTTCCCGTATACTTGCTCCAAAAGTTCATTTTTTCCATGTGGTGGTCAGTGAATCAATGAAAGTTTATTAAGTACCTACTAAGTGCTAGGCTCTGTGCTAAGTGATGCAGATACAAAGAAAAGCAAAAGACAGTCTAATGGGAGTGATAATACATAATAAGACGCCATAAAGGGAAAAAAGCAGGGCTTGACATGGGAAGGGGAGTAGTCAGAACCGAGGAGCTGAGTTTCTGGGTTGAAGTAATGCTGCAGGCAGAGATGAGATTCCAGAGGGCATGATGGAATCCGAGTGGGAAATGATGAGATATCTGTCCCAGTTCTCCAGAAGTGACTCAGTCCTCCAAGCATGTTCCTACTGAGGCAGAGGCCACTGGGACCGTCTTCCTTTATTTAGGAACAAATGGACTCTCTGGATGAAGCTTAGCATACCATTAGCTTTTTGGGCTGCAATGTCACACCATTATTGGGTTCATTAAGTTACCTGGACCTCATTCTCTCTGGAATCATTGCTTGGTCGTGCCTCCTTATTATGCATTTAACAGTTTTTGAAGCCAAGTGTAGGATTTTCTATTCATGATTATTGCATCATAGCTTATTAGGTTGATACACCATTGTGGCCTGTCCAGCTCTTTGTGGATTCTGGTGCAGTCACTGGACATGATTGCAGACCCATGGCATTCTGGGGCTCCTGGGAATTTGAAGAGCATACCATCTGTGTCTTTATCCAAGTCAATGAATAAAAGAAAGGGCTGCGCCTCCCTCCATGTCTACATGGAGCCATTTACAAGTAAGAACCCTTTAAGATGGTTATTCAGTCTACACTCATACAGTCCTCATCTCACCATATTCTCTGATATTAGTGTGAATGACTTTGCCAAATTATAGGCAGAAATCAGGGTAAGCTATAACTACAGAATTTCAGTAATCTACCAATATGATAATCTCATCAAAAAGAAAAAAAGGAAACGAAGGTTGTCATGTGTATCCTCTTCTTAATTAAGGCATGCTGGCTCTTGGTGATTACTTCCCTTTCTGAGGGTTCACAGATCTTCCTTTATGTAGAAAGGGAGTGATTTAGTTGCTGCTATAAAAACAGAATAAATGTTACTTACGCTTTTCATTCTTTTAAAGTAAATCTTCAATAATATTTTCATGAACAAGGGGCATAGTGGGAGTTGAAGAGTTGGAATGGACTTTCTTACCCTATGTAAAATAAGAGTCTAAGTCAGAAGAGTAGAAGCTGAGGCAAAAACAAAGGAGTCAAAAAGACAGATGTTGCCTAAGGAATTCTCTGATATCTGGGCTGGCAGTTTGGTTAGCTATCTGGCTAGTTTCCTGACTGCCAGTGAATTTGGCAAACTTGAACTAGTCCATGGGGCTATGAACTAAAACAGCTGAGACTCCAACATCACCACCATGGGTTAAAAATCTACTTAGAATCTGTAATTCATCAGAAAAGCAGAAGGTGGCAAAAGCAGAAATCAAGTAGAGAACAGTTCATAGACAGTGATATTTACATAGCAGGGTTGGTGCCCATCTGTGAACTCAGAAGCGCTCTGGAAGTAGATAGCACTTTTCTGAGGGTGCTTTGGGTCATCGCCTCGATCACAGTAGCAAAGGCTTCCTTTCATACTGTTTGTGTACAATATTCATTTAGTCTGCTCATTTCACTTTGTGTCATTGTGTAACCTTTCCAGATTTTTTTTCTGAAATCACCTGGCTTGTTGTTTCTTGTAGCACAATAATATTTCATAGCATTCGGATACAGTAATTTGTTCAGCTATTCCCCAACTGATGGGTATCCCCTCAATTTCCAATTATTTGCCACCACAAAGAAAGCATGGGCAGCTAGGTTGTGCTGCAGATAGAGCATCAGTGCTGAGTTCAAATCTCACCTCAGACACTTGACACTCACTTGCTGTGTGACCTTGGGCAAGTCACTTAACCCCAGTGCCTCATCCTGGGTCATGTCCTGTCATCCTGGTGAATATCTGGTCACTGGATTCAGATGGCTCTGGAAGAGAAGTGAGGCTGGTGACCTGCACAGCCCTTCCTCACTCAAAATAAAGGCAAGTGCAAGTCATGTCATTATTTCTCTGATGGCATGGTCTTCTTCTACAATAAAAGCTGAACAAGAAAAAGTTGCTGTAAATATTTTTGTTCAAAGAAGTTTTTCCCCCCTTTTTTGATATCTTTGGGTTACAGACCTAGTAGTTGTATTGCTGAGTCAAAAGATATGCATAGTTTGATATTCCTCTGGTCATTGTTCCAAATTGCTCTCCAGAATTATTGAATCAGTTCACAACTCTACCAACAGTGCATTAGCATCCCAGTTTTTCCCCATCTTTTCCAACATTTATCATTTTATTTTTTGTCATATTATTCAATCTGATAGAAATGAAGTGGATGTCAGAGTTACTTGAATTTGAATTTCTCTAATCAATAGTGATATAGAGCATTTTAAATATGACTATGGATAGCATCGATTTCTTTGTCTGAAAACTCCCTTTTCTTATCTTTTGACCATTTATTAATTGAGGAATGACTTGTATATTTATAAATTTGACCCAGTTATGTACATATTTGAGAAATGAGGCCTTCACAAAACTGTTTGCTGTAGACGTTTTCTCCAGTTTTCTGCTTTCCTTTTAATTGTGGTAGCATTGGTTTTGTTTGTTAAAAATTGTTTAAAGTAAGTTATTCATTTTATATTTTGCAATTCTCTCCATATTTTGTTTAGTCCCAATTTCTTCTCTTCTACATAGATCACATAAGTAAGCCATTCCATGCTCTTTTAATTTGCTCATGGTATCACCCCTTTACATGTAAATCATGTACCCATTTAGACCTTATCTTGGAATACAGTATGAGATGGTTTCTACTTAATTTCCACCATATTGTTTTCAGTTTTCCCAGCAATTTTTGTCAAATAATGAGTTTTGTCTCAAAAACTTGGATCTTTGCGTTTTTCAAACACTAGATTGTTTTGATAATTACTGCTTTAGTAACAATTATGGCCAGACCACCTTCCTCCACATTAAAAAAATGACTCCCTTGATATTCTTAGCCTTTTGTTCCAGATGAATTTTGTTATTATTTTTTCTAGTTCTATAAAGTTTCCATATAGTTCTATAAAATGTTTTTGGTACTGAAGAAATATATTAATTTAGGTAGAATTTAGGTAGAATTGTCCTTTTTATTATATATATATATATAAAATATATATATAATATATATATATATATATATATATGTATTATGTTGATTTGGCCTACCTATGAGCATTTCATACTGTCTCAGTTGTTTACATCTCATTTTATTAATGCAAAAAGTGTTTTGTAATTGTGTTCTTAAGGTTCCTGGGTTCCTGCATTTGTCTCGGTAGGTAAATTCCCAAGTATTTTAAATTGTCTACAGTTATTTTAAATAGAATTTCTCTTTCTCCTTCTTGCGACTGGATTTTGTTGATAAAATAAAGAAATGCTGCTAATTTATGTGGGTTCATTTTGTACCCTACAACTTTTTTGAAGTTGTTAATTATTTGCAGTAGTTTTTTTAGTTGCTTCTCTAGGGTTCTCTAAGTATAGAACATACCATCTGCAGAGTGATAGTTTTGTTTCCTTATGGCCTGCTACAATTCCTTCCCCTTTGTCCTCATGACTATATTTACCATTACTAGTGCAATATTAATTTTTTCATGACATCTCAAATTTTGCAAGTTTGTAATCATATTGTTATAAACGATTATTAAAAGCAGCTAGTAGTGTGGTGGATAAAGTGCTGGAGTCAGGAAGACTCCTCTTCCTGAGTTCAAATTCCACTGAAGACCCTTACTGGCAGGTCACTTCACCCTGTTTGTCTCCGTTTGTTACCTGTCAAATGAGCTGAACAATGACATAAAAAGCTCATTTGTATCTCTTCCAAGAAAACCCCCAATGGGGTCATGAACTGAAAGGACTGATCAATAACAATAGGAATCACATGATTTCCCCCCTCCAGTCTTCTGGGATTCATTTCTTCTATACCTCCTGACCTGAATTCAATCAGGACATCCTGGTGGCTCTTCTCTCACCATCTTCTCATCTCCCTTGTAATTTCACTTCCTCTTAGTTGTTTTCCTTCAGTCTTTCTTTATCCAAATACTTTTTCCTTTTCATAGAAAAAAAGAAAAGAAAGCAGTTAGGAGCTGGGTAGTCAGCTTTGCCTTGTCATCTCTTTTGTTGTCACTGTTGTATCCACACTGAGTTGTGGTCTTGTCTGAAACTTCGTATGACCTGAACCAGAGCTCCTTACACACTCCGGAAGCATCTTGCAATGAATAAAGCCTGAAAGAACCTAAGGGACATATTGTCTTCTGTTATCTCCCATGGTCATTGTCACTTTTTATAAAATTATCATTTCCCTGAGCAATTGTTCATTGCACAGACATCCGAACTCAAACCAGAAGATGCAGCCTGACTAGAGACAGTGACCCATGTCCAGAGGAGGGCAAGCAGGATGATGAAGGACCTGGAGCTCAAATGAGAGCCCATGACTGAAGACACTGGGGTTGTTTAGTCTGGAAAAGGTTTGGGCTTGTCATGGCAGCAGATGTCAGTCATTTGAAGAGCTGGCACATGGCAGGAGGATATGCCCGCTCTACTTGGCCTTGAGTTAGAATCATTTGAGGCTTGATGTTTGTGATGATGGACTGCGGTGAGATTTCCAGGCAACTAGAGATATCCCAAAGTGGAAGGGACTGGGCACTGGAGGGCATGGAGGCCTTGTTTGGGGGCAGATGTACCTGGCATTGGAGGGCATGCAGGGCTGGTTTGGGGGCAGATGTGCCCAACACTGGAGGGCATCAAACAAAGGTTCCCTTCAGCACCTGCTGGACATTTGGTAGGGAATTCTAGCCTGAGGATGCACTTGGTGGCTCCTGAACTTTCTTCTTGAGCTTCTGGGACATTGTACATGAGATATCCAAAGAGATTTCATGGCTTTTCTACAGTTTCTGGTTTGTTTAGTTTAGAACAAGGAGAAGGAAAAAGAGAAGAAATTTTGTCTGGCTCCTCTGCCAGTTTCTAGTAAGACAGTTGCTATGTGTCTTTCATTTACAATGGTGCCAGGCAGGTGAGGCCTTTTGCCTCACTCCTCAGAAGATCCCAGCTGCTGCAGCCCCTCAAGTTTTCGGGCTTGGGAATCCTCACAGAAATCGGTGAGTCTAGTCCCATTGAGCCACCTGAGCCAATGCTCTTTTGTGATGTTTCAAGAGACATGTGTTCCTTTCCACAGAGCCGTTAACTAGCGCTCTCTGTATCCTGTGTTTGGAATTAACTGAGAGAATGAGGCAAGGCAAGGAAAGAGCTCAGCTCAGCTGGGAGGCCTCAGGACTCTGGGTGATTTCTCTGGGGACTTTGCTCTCTGGCTGCTTTGGCTGCTTCCACTGCTGTCACTCAGGGTAAACTAGGCCCCTTGTCATGTGGATGGTGACAGTGAGACTTAGCTCTTCCAACTGCCTTCCAGGCTCCTCCAGGCCTTGGGTCAGTCAGTATCCTGAGAGAGGTTTGGAGCCTGACACAGCAAATTTATGGTAATAAGCTGGGATTGAGGTGGCACCACGGCACTCTGTATTCTACCTGTCATCAGTGTAGGGCAGGAAGTCCTATCTCACATGTAGGGACCTTTCCAGCATGGAGGGTATAAGTGTGTGTACCTGTATGTATGTGTATATGAGGGTGTATGTGTTCATGCATGTGCATACATGTGTATGCACATGCATGTGCATATGTATGTGTGTGTCTCCTTCCTCCCATCTGCTATAGTTCATTTGAAAAGTTTCTATGGCTTTGGTCCACTGGGACTTGTCGATGGAACTGAGCTTCAGAGCTCATCTCTGGGCCATTCACTTTTCTTATGAGAATTGATGACTTGACGACAGTACTTGGCACCTTCCTCTTTTCTTCTAGTCTCTTACTGCTGTAACCCCCGTGGCCCCAGCCCAGGTGGGCACTCTGTGGTCTTTGTTTTTGACACCACTGTGGCTGAAGGGAGATGAATCTAATGGGTGCAGAGGAGAGGTCCAAGGAAAATGAACACTGAGACTCCTCAGGGAGGAAACAATCCAGGGTACCTCGGACTTTTCCTTCCTCAGGCAGCTCAACTTGGGGCCCTAATACGGTCATCAAGCACCCTGGGGGGCCAAGAGAGAGAGACTTTAGAGCTCAGAGCCATCAGTTTGGCTGCTGGTCAGTACAGGGAAGATCTGATATACACCCTAGCCAGGTTAATATTCAAAGTGAAGGAAGTGTGTGCACGTGTGTGTGTGTGTGTGTGTGTGTGTGTGTGTGTGTGTGTGTGAGAGAGAGAGAGACAGAGAGACAGACAGACAGACAGAGAGAGACAGAGACAGAGAGAGACAGAGAGAGAGAAAGAGAGGAAGATGGAGGGAGAGAGAGCTCAAACAAGCTAGCTCCATCTGGGGATCCCAAGGCCCTGGGCTCCACCCTCCCAGCAGTGCAGTGAAAGCAGACCATCCACCCAGCACTTGTCCAGCACTATTTCATTTTGATCTTTTCTACTCCCTGTAAATAAAGGAGAATTGTTCTTACTGTTCATATTTTCACAGATTAGGAAACTGCACTTTGGTGAGGTCAGTGCTCCTCTCTAGCGGTGTCCCTGAGGCAACATCACCGGCAAGGGGTAGAATTATACTGACCTTCCCTGCTCAGCAGAATCCTTTCCAAGCTTATTTCCATGGTAGCACTCCAGAGACCTTGTTCCCTCCCACTGGTTGCATCATTCTAGACTCTCACCACCAGAGTGTCATGGATGGGTGGGTGGCTTCATGGAGGAAACAGCATTTGACCTGGGCCTGCAAAACTAGATAAGATTCCAAATAAAGCTGGAATGGGAGAGGAACAAATAATTCCAAATTACTTCAGCACTGTTGATTTTGAGGACTGAGGAGTCCCTATCTTTTCTTTCCAGCTAGTTCCCTTCAACTTTCATAATACCAAACCCTTCAGTGCGACTAAAATGGCCTTAAGAGACAAAGGCCATTTACAGTAAAATACCCACATGAGGTAAATGCCCATGGACATTTGGAGGAATGGCTTGCTTAGTACAAAATGTTAATCTGACTTCAAATCACATATGTAAATTGGGCATCAGTTATAGACAAACCAGTCCTAGAATAAAGTCCATGTAGGTGGTTTCTGGCATCACAGTCAAAGCCAAGGGAAAAGCTAGGAGTGTGGGGAGGAGAGGTTAGAGACCAAATGTACCCCTGTCATCCTGTCAGGCATCCACTTGAAGACATGAAATTCAAGTCACTAGAGATGAAACCTGAGATCATCAACTTCCTGGGACCCTCCTTGAAGGGCAGACTTGGGAAGATCATGCCTGTTCAGACACAGCTTTAGGATGATCATTCTGCCTACTTCAAGACTTGGGGCAAGGAAGAAAAAAACACAATCTTGACAGGCTTGTTCATTTCCATTTCTGGGAGTTATGGCCACTAGACAGGCAGCCTGGAATCACATATGGTGCCATGATCTTGTCATACTTGTGCATTATCAATGGAAGGGAAGGAGGACAGTCTTGGAATCCCTACATGGTGTCCGATGAGGTTGGTGGCATTGAGCCTAGTGCCCCTGCCCCCTGTCCAAGGCTGTCAGTGGCAGCTCAGCTCTGATCTCTTACAAACTGCTGCTCCCAGCAGGATCTGAAGACAGCTCACCCCCTCAAAACACCATCCTGCTGTGCTTGGCAGTCCTGGGGACTGGCTCCAGTGCTCTGCTGCTGGCAGGCTGAGCTCTTCAGCAATGGGGAAAAGTGGCTTTTCAGAATGTCCTCTGCCCAACCTTGTTCCTTTGGCTGAGGCCTGAGCAGGACTGTGCCTTTTAGGCCCTCAGATATCCAGTTCAAAATCAGATGCCATGGGAAGGCAGCAGTGTGGGCTTGAAAGGATGCCGGCACTGATCTGTGGAGGGGTTGTTTGCCCCAGGAGGACAACCTGAGCTATGTGAAGACAGGCCCTTCCGTATTTTTTATCATACCAGCTTTACAAGTTACAGCACAGTAAGATTCCCTCATTCACAGGTGCTGCTGAAGGTTTATGGGACTGAATTAGAGGGCAGAGATCGGATGCCATGAGCCTGGAGGCTTCTTCAGCCCCAATGCTGTTGACACAGACATCTCCCTTGTATTCTGGGCCATCCCTGCTCCAGATTCCAGACCTGATTTATGGGCTACCCAGCCCTCTGTCTTCCCCAGAGTCTAGGGCTTTTCTAGGCCATGCTGTTCCCATCCAAATTCCAAGGGGAGGAACCGTGGTTCCTTCATTCCGAGATGCTCATGGCATATGTTCACTAACATCATGGGAAGTCGTTAAACTCCACCTCTTCCAAAGCATTAGCTACTCAGGGCATTTTTATGGAGCAGGCTTGACTTCCCATCTGAGGGTGAAAGAGATGAATGGAGGAGTTCCAGGGCCAGAAACAGAGGGGAACCCCTCCCCTTCCCTGGCTGAGGTCCCCAAAGAACCAACAACCCAAGGATTACTTGATGCAACAATCTAACACCTTCTTCCAGACATCTTTGAAATCTATATCTATATCTATAGTTACATCTATCTATCTATCTATACATATACTGAGCTTGGAGCCTAGTGATCATGACCTAAAACGATTGGGGGATGCTGTTGGCTTCTTAGTGTATCTCTGCAAGTTGGGGACTGGATGACATGGCCAAAGGAACTGTGTGCATTACCCCAAGCCAAATTTTGCTAATTCCTTTCCCAATGAACCATAGTGAAAGCTGCAAGCCAGGAAATATGAGGCTGATGTAGATTCCCTCCCTTCCCTTCCCTTCCCTTCCCTTCCCTTCCCTTCCCTTCCTTTCCCCATTCCCTCCCTTTTCCTTCTCTCTTTTTTATCCATCATGCAGGGCTAGGACTTCCAACAAAGACAACAAATGGCCAAGCAGAGAGACACAAAAGAATAAGGAATCAGGGAGGGACTTGTACACCTACCAACAGCATCATCCTCTCTTTCCAACCTTTTCCCCTCTTTCCTTCCCCCATGTATACTCTCATGATTGGCCTCCTGGCTGTTTCTCACCCATGAAGCTTTGTCTCCTGATTCTAGGCATTTTCCAGCCTTCCTCTCCTACCTGCTCATCTCTGCCTCCTGGTTTCCTAAAAGTTCCTTAAAGCTAAAATCCCACCTTCTTCAAGAAGCTTTTCCCAGTCCTTCTTACTCTTAGTGACCTCCCTCCCAAATTTCCCCCAAAGATCTCACTACATCTGCCTGTCTCCCACCCAAGACTGTCTTTGTTTCTGGCCTCTCTTTGTATCCCTAAAGCTTAGTCCGGGGCCTGACACATCCTAGGAGTTAACTGGATTTGGGATAGAGCATGGTCAATGGTTCAGGGACTTAGCCATCATGGGATTTCTCTTGCCGTTTCTCCAGCTACTCACACACAGGAGGAACATTTTTCCTAATGATAGAAAGCATGAAATAGATCTCAATGTGGAGGCCTGCCTTCTGATGGTCCATTTTTTTTCACCAAACAGTAATTGAGGTGCATTGCTGCTGCCATAGGCTTCCTTTTCTCTCCCCTCTGAAACAATATTTGGGTATTTCCTTTACCTAGAAATTGTAAAATTTTCTCTTACCTCTGACTCCAAAGTCACTTCAGGTTTGACCCTGCTTGCTCATCTGTAAAGCTGATGCCTCATCTAATTGCTTCTTGGTAGACTCACTACTCTGTGACCACCAAAGCTAAGTCAGGCCAGCTTCTTGGTTCCCCAGGTGGTGCCTCTTTCCACAGCATCTCTGTGATGTACCAGGGGCCTTCCCTCATTCTGGCTCTACATTACCTGAATAATTGGGAACTTGCTATCCAGTGTGTGCTCGTCCCCACAATGAGCCTTCAGGAAGGAAGGACTCAAATTTATGGCTCTACATCTTGGAAGTCACCCTTTGGTAATTAATCCCTTTACTGAGGCTACTTTGTTCCCAGATATTTGACCCTCATCCCTCAGCACTGGGGCTTTTCAGGCTTCAGGCTCATATCACAGAGTTGCTTTGAGCAAGTGCCCTGAAGAAGGAGTGAGGTTCTTATCTAGTGTCAGCCCCTCTAGGACTCCTGTGTTGAGATGCTATCCAACTATACAAGTACAGAATTCAGAGTCAGAAGTGATTGGACCTCCTTGACTCTACTTTCACAAATCCCCAAGGCTACTGGAAGCATTCTGGGGACCATGATGCTTTAATGTCCATGATGTTTTCAAAAGGCTGTGAAATTATCAAGACTTTGAGGATACCTGAGGGCCACCCATCACTCAAAGGCAACTGTCATATAATAGAGGGATGAGCTAACGGAAGAACAGCATTTACTCTGGGATGTGAATATATGGCTTCAACTCTTATTCTGAGACTTACTATCCAAGTGACCTTGGATTACTCACTTATCCTCCTGGGCCTCAGTTTCCTTCTCTTATCAATGAGGGCTTGAACTAATTGAGGTCCCTTCCAGTTTCAAACCCTGGAGTTCTGATCTTGTGACTTGTTGTGTTTGGCCTCAGAAAACAGAACTGAGAGCAATGGACAGAAGTTGGAGAGAGGCAGACTTTGACTGAATAGATGGGAAAAAGTTCCTAAGAATTATAATTACCTGAAAGTGAAAAGGCTACCTCAGGAGGGAAGGTCATTTGCTTCTCAATTATGACACATCCTTGTCACTGGGAATAAGTTCTCCGTTCAGATCTTAGATTGTGGCTGGATGACCAGGGGTCATGGATGTAGTAGACAGGATCCTTGCTTCAGGATAAATTGGGCCAGACAGACTGAAATCTCTTCCAACTCAAAGTTATTTTTAAAAAATATTTCATTACATAGATTTCCTTGGTTATTAGAACTCGAAAGGACTGTGGAGATAAATGAGTTCAACCTGGTGATTCAACAAATGAGGAAACTGAGGTCAAAATAAATTCAATGACTTACTCAAAGTCAAAAAGCTACTCAATGGCAAGAAAGGGATGAGCTCCCAGACCTGGGGGGGTCAGTGTTCCTTCTAGCACATTGTACTTCTAGTCCTTTGTAATTTTGTAATTTTTTTCTTTCTTCCTTTTGGAGGAAATTGGGGTCAAGTGACTTGTCCAGATCACATAACTGGTAAGTCTCTGAGTCTGGATTTGAATTCAGGTCCTCCCGATTCCAGGGTCAAGACTCTTTCCACTGTACCACCTAACTGCCCCATCTCTCATCCTTTTAAATGATCTCAAATTGTTATTTTAAAAATAAAATTGATCAATATACATGGTGAATATGCAGAAGTCCCCACTGAGAGGGAAGCTCTGCAGTGTGACTGGAGATAAATTAAAAAAGAAGACTTATAGCTGATATTCCAGGGAAGATGGCAAGAGTTGGAGGGATACTTTAGTGCCCTAAAATTGTGCTTTGGAAGTCTTTTGAAGTCAAAGTCCTAATGTCCTCAAGCCCAATCTTTCAAACAGACCTGAACTACCTCCCTCCCCCCCAGCAAACCAGATCCCCCAATGTTATTTGCTGCCCCCACACTCCCTTTCTGGACTTTGCATATGAACCTGGCAGGCATCTTACTTCAGGTGCACCATTTTGCAAAGTAACTGAATGGAAATGAGGAGACCCTAGACAGGTCTGGGCCAGGGCCAAGTGATAAGAGGAAACAGGTGCAGGACACCCTTGGTGAGTGTGAGTGAACAAAGGCCCGAGTCTCACCATTATCTTTTGACTAGAGACACTTTGTTTATCTGGAAGATGAACAGTGGAGGCTCTCCTGATACGGGAGTCTGAGGAAACTGGGTAAAGCCCCAGTGACTGAATATTTAAATGTAGAGGCTAAACTTTGAGGGCAATATCACAGCATGAAGATCTAGAGGAGACTTCTGGGTCCATCTCATCTGTTACAGAGCTGGAGCAGAGTCCTCTTGACAAACAGATGATGACAAACATCTGACAGATGATGGATCATTAGCTTTTCCTCGAAGGCTCCAGGGACAGGGAGCCTACCTCCCCTTGAGTTCATTCCACTTTTGGGAAGCTGTGATTTCCCCCTAAATCAATTTGAAATCTTCCCTCGGTAACTGCCCTCTGTGTTGAAGTTGAACTAATTGTATCTTTTCTATGTGGAAGCCTGGAGGTCTTCCAGCAGAGACAAGCTCATGCCTCATGACGGATATGCTGAGATATGGACTGGGTCATATAGCCACTGCTATTACTTCCATGTTGGAAAGCTTGTATGCCAAATATCTCACCCAGTACACAGTGACAGAGCTGAGACCAGCCCTGTTATGGCCCGTTCCATTACATCTCACTTGATGAAACCAAGCCTCCTCCTCACCATGCCCAGGCACTGGTTCCTTGGAACAATCTCCATGTTCTTCTGCCCCCTTTTCTAGTAGGAAGGTGCCTAAGTGAATTGTATGCTTTGGTCATTGGGGATAGAACCTGCACATTTTCCTTCTTCCCAACCCACCCCTATCCCCTCCTTTTCACACTAGGTAATTAGTGTTAGAGTTCAGCCATTGAAAATGATGAACTACATAGCTGGCAACAGCTGAGGGAAGGGGTGCAGGATCTTCCCTTGAAGTTTGAGATGAATCCCAATGGCTGCTTTCATTCCTGGGGCACCTACTTCCTGTCTGCTCAGGATGGTGAGATACCTGACTTTTCTTTAATACTTAATGGTTGCAGGAATGTGCAACAGTAAATACCCCAACATACATAGGGGGGCCTCCTATCACAGGTTCTTATACCTACATAAAAGGAAAGGTAACTTTTGAGGGGTTAACAATCACTTTAATCAAGCACATATATCATTCACCTAGTTTAGAGGAGTCAGCACCCTGAACTCCAAAGAAAATACAGAGAAACTAAAAGTCAACAGACATGGCTTCCTCTGTCTGAATTCAACAGGCAATTCCAACTGTCTAACCATAGTTACCAGAGAGGGAAGAACTGACATCTGGGTTTTCCAAGCCAGGGGGCTCCTTTAGTGGCTTCCCAGAGTCCTCCTCTGGCCAAACAAACACTTCTAGTCAGTAAGCCCCAAAATAAATCTGCACTTCAGAGTCTTAATATACTTTTTATAGCCAGAGGGCATCACATCCCTTGAGAACAAGTGCCTCATTAACAAAAGGCTTTGACCTTCTTACAAATCTTCCCAGGCCTGACAATGGGTAGGAAATATTCTCCTTAATTGCATTCAAATACAGGCTTTATACTTCTTGATTATGCTAAAACAAAAACAGCAAGGGATCTTATTTTACTTGCCATTACAGGATGGGCTTCCTGAACATTGTCCAGGTCCTTCCCCTCCCCCTGCCTCTTTGGAAGGGCCATGTGTTGGGGACAATATTGTCACTGTCCTTGCCTTCCAGGAGCCTTCTTCCACTGGGCTCATCCAGCTTCTCTTCCAATTCTTTTCTTGAGAGAGCCCCTACAAGTCTGGGTTAACCATTATGAGACTCAGCAGGTATCACTGCACTTTGTTGCTGTCAAAGAGGTCAGGAGAGGGGGGTGTAAATGTTCATTTTGCAGCCAGAATTGGCCTAATCCTTGTCTCCAAAGGGATAAAAAACAAACAGGAGACAAGTAGAGCATTCCTTGTCTGAGCCCTCCTGAGCAAAAGGAGCAATGCTGAGATGTCTGGAATGAGAGGAAGGAAGTTGGAGGGACAAGATGCCCCCGTTCCCCTAGCCTCATCAAAGGATACTTGGTGACAAAAGATGGAGAGGAGCAGTGAGTAGTGCACCTGCCATCGTGGCCCTCTGAACAAACAAGATCAGGTAACTATTGGCAAGATACTGTGCTCAACAGTGGGGAGAAGAGAAGAAGGGAACAGTC
This sequence comes from Potorous gilbertii, assembly GCA_028658325.1. NCBI lineage: Eukaryota > Metazoa > Chordata > Mammalia > Diprotodontia > Potoroidae > Potorous > Potorous gilbertii. The sequence goes on from CM053772.1 coordinate 1,200,304, forward strand.
CCTGTCCTCATGGACCTTACATCCTTCTGTAGGTCTGTGTGTATGTGGGAAGGAATTGAACCTGTCAAATGATAAATTCAATGAAAATCAAAGTAGAGAGAAAACACTAACAACTTGGTGGGGGTGGGGTGGGAGGGGCAGATAAAGAAGGACTTCAGGAAGGAATTGACTCTGGAGCTGAGCCTTGAAGGATGACAAGGATTCTGAGAGGCTGATGGGAAGCAGTTCTTCCAGGGATTAGAGGCAGGTTGGACTCAGGGACATAGATGGGAGTTGGATTGTCGCATACAAGGAAGAGTCAAAGATAGTCCAGTTTGGCAGAACCACTTAGAATGAAGATAAATCATGTGGGATAAGGTTGGGAAGGTACTGGGGAGCCAGAGAAGACTAGGCCTCCAGCATCAGGGGAGGTAATATGAAGATATTTCAATGGGGGGAGGGGAGGAACAAGCAGTTGTTAAGTACCTACTATGTGCCCCTACTGTGTTAAGTGCTTTAGAAATATTATCTCATTGGATTCTCTCAACATCCCTGGGAGGGAGGTGCCATCAACCCCAATTTACAGAAAAGGACACTGAGACACATAGAAGTCAAGTGGCTCGTCTGTGGTCACACAGTGGTAAGGATCTGAGGCTGGATTTGAACTCAGTCTTCCTGACTCCAGGTCCAGTACCCTATGCTGACTGTGATGCCTCCTAGCTCAAAGGTACAAGCATGCCCAGGGAGTGCCATCATCAGACCTGGATCTCACAGGATCATCTTGGTACATGTGTAGAGGATGGCTTGGTGAAGAGACTGGAAAGGAAGCAGGCGAAATGATGACAAGGTCTTGACCTGAGGAATGATGGAGCATCAGGGCCATGAGAGCCTGAAGGAGACCCAAGGCTCTGAGATGGAGTGGCGCCTTCTCCTCCAAGGTGGGCAATGGAGAGTACTGGAAGTCCAGGAGGTGGCGCTTACATGACTCAAAGATGGTGCTCTCACCATAAAGAGGAGAATGGGGCAGAGGGCAAGGGGAAGAGAAAGAGAAAGTGCTATCTTGGCGAGGTCTCCAGTGAGCAGTGGACCAAAAGCCACTGGCCTCCACAGCCACTAGCCTCCACAGGGGCTCTCCTCTGAAAGCACAGCCTAAGGCTGCAGCCTCACAGAGGGGCAAGGTGGTCAGTCCGAGCCTGCACAACCTTCCTGGGGCCTGCCCCTCAGTGTCTCAGACAGGGAAAGGGCCTTTTCTCCTTCCTGGAGCCCTCTAAGAGAGGGGATCCTACTATCTCTGGGCACTCCCTGCTGTCCCTTAACCAAGCAGAAGGAGCAGGGGAGCAGCATAGGTTAACCCTGGCTTGAACAGTCTGTGCAATTTTCAGTTCCCAATACAGGATGGAAGCTGTTCTGCAGAGTGTGACTCACACCTGTTCCATCTTTCCCAGAGGAGCTATGAGGTTCATGAAAATTATGTAGAAATGATGTTGAAGTAAATATGTGAGAGGAAATAGCAAACAAGCAAGAAAGAACTTAATATACTTGTTGACAGATGTGGACACACAGGCATACATAAGTGCACATATATGCGCACACCAACATGTGTGCGCATACAATGCACACACTCATACTCACATTGTTCTTTCATGTATATTTTCCTTCTTTGGACTCACATATTCGTTGACCTTCTTGCTCTGATGATGACCTTGCTATCTGTCACTGCTTTGGGTGCTCCCTCTACTGGACAGATTGTAACTCTTAGGAAGAATGAATAAATGAATGAATGAAAAAATCTTTTAAAGGCCTTGCTATGTGCCAAACACTGTATTAAGTAAGGTGGATACAAATGAGAAAGAAGCCAGCCTCTGTCCTTAAGGAACACACTCTCTAATAGGTAATCAGAGTCCAGTCATTTCTCAGTCATGTCTGGCTCTTCGTGAACCTCACTTTTTTTGTTTGTTTGCTTTTTGATTTTGGTAAAGGCCCTAAAGTGGTTTGTCATTCCCTTCTCCAGCTCATTTTACAGATGAAGAAACTGAGGCAAACAGGGTGAAGTGACTTGCTCAGGGTCATCCAGTTAGGAAGTGTCTGAAGCAGATTTGAACACAGGAAGATGAATCTTTGTGACCCTGACCTGTAATTCTGTGCACTGCTCTATCCAGCTGTCCAATGGGTGTCCTTCACTGCTCTAATAAGTATAGACAACACATAAAGGGGAGTGGTGGCCAGGAAGGAGGTTTTGGGCTAGAGTGTAACAGTGATGATGAGCAGGCCCCCAGTGCAGTATAGAGTGATGTATTCACTTATGAGCAGTGACAGACCTGACTTGACCAGGGTTCAGGAACCTAGAACCTGGGGACAAGAAAGAGTAGAGGAGTGTATATGCTTGGAGGTCAGGTTATTAGTAAGGGCATTGTGGAGGGCAGTTAAAATAACAATGTCATAGATTTCCAAGTTCATATGTATGTGTTTGTGCATATGTGTATGTGAAATTTGACCCTCACAACATTCCTGGAAAGAAGATCCTATTATTATTCCGATTTGACAGGTTACAGAGCTAAGGCACTTGGCCAGTGACACTTTTCCAGTGACTTCCCAGAAGCATTTCCCTTTGACTTTCCCAGGATTGATCACACAGCTAAGTGTCTGAGGTGCGTTTCAAACTTGGGTTGTCCTGGCTCCAAGTGTATCTCTCTCTCCATGTTACCACTTAGCTTTTCCCCAGTAGCCTTTCTGTGTGATTCATCCATGCCCTAATAGAAATCCTCCTCTGAGAATCCACTCAATCTTCTGGAGGATCCCTCAATTCATTTTTATTCATGATCTTGTAGATTCCAATGACGCACCTGAGCTGTGCGTATATTGCTTATATGTTGAGATGTTTCTCACACTCTGCAGTGTTCTGGTGTGCACCCCTTCTTTCTGTCAGTTGTCCTTGAAGATTTCTTTTATGCAATTATTAGGGGAAAGTCATCATTGAGACTATACCTCCTTATGATCTCAGGGCAACTTGCCATTGATTTTTGATTTGCTTCTGCTTGCAGTTCAATCCAACATGTACTAACTGAACTCAGAAATACAGTTTAGTCAACTGAGGTAATATCATTTTTTGGTAATGTTATTTGATGTTTGCTGTGTCCAATGCCTCCTAACACTATACCTATAGAGAATACACATAGTAATCTAGGCTTGAAGTTTCTATACAAAACAAGTAAGTAAGCATAGAGTTGAAAGGCCAACTGTTGGAAAAATAAAGGATGTTCAATTCATCAGCTCTCAGGGATTCAATTCTCCTTTTCATGCTGCTGATTCTCAAACCTCTTTACCCAGCCCAGACCTTTCTCCATGTCCAGTATCACATCTCCTACTGCCTCATAGTTGTCCTGTAGACATCTTTAAACTCAATGTCCAAAATTGAACTCATTATTTCCCCACTTCCACCCCTTTCTGCCATTTTTGAGGGAACCAGCATGCACTCAGTACCCAGGCTCCCAGCCCAAGCATAATCCTCTACTCCTCATTGTCTCTATCCTTGTTGCAAAGTTCAGTTGCTTCTACTCTCAGAACCCTTCTCCTCCCTTTCTCCTCTGACACTGCCCCAGTCCTGGTCCAAGCACTCACCTTTGCACACCTGGAACGCTTGTAATAGCATCTGGTGGCTCCTCCCATCTCTCCTCACTTCATTCTATCCTCCAATCAGCTGACAAAATGTGAGTTTGTTGCTTCCCTATTTGTTAACTGCAGTAGTTTCCCAGCATCTCCAGGATTGAATAGGAAATCCTCTGTTAGACATTCAAACTCCTTCACAACCTGATCTCCTCCTACCTTTCTAGTCTGTTATGGTTCAGTGATTTTTTGGTCTTGTCCAACTCTCCATGACCCCGTTGGGCATTTTCTTGGTAAAGATACTGGAGGGATTTGCCATTTCCTTTTGTAGATCACTTTACTGATGGGGAAACAGATAAACAGGGTAAAGTGACTCAGCCAATGTCACATAGCTGGTAGGTCTGAGGTCAGATCGACTAGCTGTCCAGATCTTTTCTAATCTCTTTAGATAGTCTTCCCCTCCACATACCCTGTGATCCCATGACATTGACCTCCTTGCTCTACTTCAAACAAGACACTCTCTTCCTGATCATGCACCTGCTCACATTGTCTGTCCCTGAGCCTGGAATGCTCTCCTCTCTCACTTCTGTGTCTCGCCTTCTCTGACTTCCTTCCAGTTCCACTTTTCATCTTCTACAAGAAAAGTTTCTTCCCTCTATTAATAGAGACCTTCTTCCCTCTATTATCTTTAACTTATCAAATATGTGTGTACGCTAAATTAAATATATGTGTATATATATGATAAAGTATATAGATATTTATACGTATGTGTATATGTGTGTGTCTTATTTGAACATGGTTGTTTTCATATTGTCTTCCCCATTAGACTAAGGGCTCCTTGGAGACAGGGACTGTCTTTTACCTTTCTTTGTATACCTAGTATTTATTACAGTGCCTGGCACATGGCAGGGAATTCAGAAAGACTTTTTGACTTGTATGAGATCCATGTGGTGTTTTCTGAAAGGGGATGTAAACAAACAAACATTTTTTAGAATCATGTCATATATTTACAAAAATGACCTTGTGCATTCCTCTCTTTGTTTGGAAGTCTACAAGCCAAGCTAACTGCCTTCTCATTGGTCATCCGCAGAAGATTCTTTTTCATGTTTGGATTGGCCTCTGAAGTTCTTTCTGACTCTACCCTCACCCAAGCTATTTTAAAGGTTTCATTAGACAATTATTTGATCTTCTTTTTCATTTATTTTACCTCTTTTTACTCATACCTCTCCCTGCTCATCCATCTTCTTAACTGAAGCAGTGTGCATTCACGGCCTTGTTTCCTAGAAAATGATGTTTTCTCCAATCTTATTTTCCTTAACTCCTAATCTCTTCTGAAATCCATTCTGCCATTCATAGGCTATATGTGTTTTAACTTCCTCTCTTTACCTCATGCACTGGGTCCAAAGTATTGCTCTTTTCCCCTGCTGTACATAGTTGTGCCCTCTGCTTAGTGGGAGGTAACAGTCCATTCCCATCATCAAGGGTGTGTCAGCCTGGGTTAAAGCTAAGGGAAAATGAATAGATTTCACCACAGTCAGAACTCAAAATGCTGTTGGTTGAGCAGGGTGTGGGATGGTGTGGAGCAGGGACAGGAGAGTAAGTTCTTCGTTGAACATATTATTTCAGAAATATTTACCTTGGTTGATATGTTCCCCATCTTCTCTCCTTGCCTTATTTTTGGCTACTTTGTAGCTGTTGTATCACTTGCTGATCCCAGATTTGAAACTTGGGCTGAGAATGAAAGTTCTAAGGCCAGGGACTTTTTATTTCTTTTTTTTTAATTTGTATCTTCAGCACCCTGCCTAAAACCTGACATGGAGTTAGTGTTTGATAAATATTTGCTGAACAGAGAAGGAGTTTCTCTTGGTGCATTGAAAAAGCAACTCCTTTATTCACCTCTCCAAAGAATGAAACTCTGATCTATCTCTCCCCTGAATCCTATTTGGATCATGTGTCTAGATGACCTTATAGTCAAAAGACTATGGCAGGAGATCCCAAACTCTAGTCGGTTCTAGCCTGATGGAGGGGTCTCAAGCAACAATTATGTGATACTCACATGGAAAACATAGTTCCAAGATTCATGACCTGAGCGCTCCCAGTTGTTCATTTCTCACTCCAAACTAAAACAAAGCCCCAGGTTTGGTCTGACAAACACAGATGACAGTGAGATTATCACTTTCCTTGTGCAGAATACCAAATCCTCCTCTCTTCTATGTCAGAATGGAACTGGGGCCTGCTAGAATTTAGGGACAATGAACAGACATGCAGGTACAGAAAGATGCCACCCTCACATTTAACGAGCTAGTTCCAGGGTAACTGAAGGGAAATCCAAAAAGACCTCACCTGGCCTCTGCTTTGCAACACCAGCCAGCTCAGCACCAGGTAAGCTGCAGCATTTTAGTGTCTAGCTGAAAGAATCAGAGGCCACAACACAACAAGCCTCAAGTTCAAGGCAGAAGGACAGAACCCCTTGTGCCCTAGAAGCAGAGATCTATTTTAAAAGCCAGGAAAAGGGTGATCATCATCATGATCATGAGCAAGAAGCAAAGTAGAAAAGAGAAGCCCATAGACTCTTTCTATGAGGATAAGGACCAAAACACAAATATCAAAGAGGTCAGCATTGAGACTGTACTCCCATCTGAAACTGTAAAAGGGAATATGAACTGGTCACAAGCCCAAAAAGCATTCATGGAAGAGCTGAAGAATGATTTTAAAAGCCAAATCAGAGAAATAGAAGAAAAACTGGCCAATGATTTAAAAAATATGAAAAAAAGAATTCACTGAAGAGAACAGCTCCTTAAAAAGGAAAATTGGACAAAGGTAAAGGAAGTACAAACTGGAGAAAGTAACTCCTTAAAAGGAACAATTGAACAGATGGAAAAGGAGATTCAAAAGTTAATTGAAGAAAATAGTGTGATAAAAAATGGAATTGGGCAAATAGAAGCTAGTGAATCTATGAGACATCAAGAGTCAGTCAAACAAAATCTAAAGAATGAAAAGATAGAAGAAAATGTAAAATGTCTAATTGGAAAAACAACTGACCTGGAAAATAGATCCAGGGGAGAAAATCTAAAGATTATCATTCTACCAGAAAGTCATGATGAAAAAAAGAGCCTGGACAATATCATACAAGAAATCATCAAGGAAAATTGCCCAGAAGTCCTGGACCCAGAAGGCAAAGTAGTATTCAAAATAAGCCACTGTTCACCGCCTGAAAGGGACTCCAAACAAAAAACAAAGGAATATCGTTGCCAAATTTCAGAACTATCAAGTTAAGGAGAAAATACTGTAGGTAGCCAGAAAGAAACAATTCAAATATCGAGGAGCTACAGCCAGGATCACATAGGACTTTGCAGTTTCTACATTAAAAGATCAAAGGAAGTGGAACGCGATATTCCATAAGGCAAAGGAGCTGGGACTACAACCAAGGATTAATTACCCAGCAAAGTTAAGCATAATATTTCAGGCAAGGAGATGGACATTCAATGAAATAAGACCTTCCTGACAAAAAGACCAGAACTCTAGAAAATATGATCTTCAAGCTCAGGTCTCAAGAGAGGAATGAAAAGGTAAATAGGGAAAAAAAAAACTTTTTACACAATATGGGTAGACTGTTTACATCCTTATAAGGGAAGATGATACTTGTTAATCCTGAAAATTGTATATTAATTATATTTGTTATTAAAAGGGATATACATAGATAGAAGAAGTGTGTATAAGTTAAATGATGAGATAACAACAAATGTGATTTAAGGGTGTGAAGGGATGCTAATGAGAGATGTGAAAAGGAGATGTGAAGAGGCACAAAATATGTTACAGGAGAGAGAAAATGAGGAGGGAGATGAGTCTTATTTGAGAGGTACTCTCATCTGATTGGATTCAAGGAGGGTAAAACAAACTTAGTTAAGTACAGAAATACAGTTAGCCCTATAGTCAGTAGGAGGGAAGGGGAAAAGGAAAGGGAGGGGAGGCTAAAAGGAAGGGAAGAAATACTAAGGGAAAAGGAGATTAAAAGAGAGGAGGGCTGAAAGAATGGAGGGAAGATTGAGGGAGGCAATGGTCAAAAATTAAAACTCTATTGTGGAGGGGAAGGGAGAAGGGAGAACTAAAAGCATAAACAAGGGTAAAGGGGATGGAAGGAAAGACACAGATAGTAATCACAGCTGTGAATATGAATGAGATGAACTCTCCTATAAAATGGAGATGATATCTGAATGGATTAAAAACCATAATCCAACAATATGTTGTTTACAAGAAACATTGAAATGGGAGAATATTTTCTGCTTCACCTGATGTAAAAAAAGCAGGAGTAGCAAGTCTAATCTCAGGTAAAGGAAAAGCAGAAATAGATCTTATCAAAAGAGATGAGGAAGGAAACTATATCCTGCTAAAAGACACCATAGACAACAAAGTAATTTCATTACTAAATATACATACTCCAAGTAGTATAGCATCCAAATTCTTAGAGAAGTTAAGAGAGTTACAGGAAGAAATAGACAGCAAAACTATACTAGTGGCGGACCTCAACCTCCCCTTCTCTGAACTTAATAAATCTGACCTCAAATTAACAAGAAAGAACCTAAGGAGGTGAATAGAACTGTGAATAAGGTGGATATGATAGATTTCTGGAGAAAACTGAATGGGGATAGAAGGGAATACACCTTTTTCTCAGTGGTACATGGCACATACACAAAAATTTATCATGGACTAGGGCATAAAAACCTCAAAACAGAAAGCAGAGATAGTCAATGAATTCTTCTCAGATCCTAATGTAATAAAACTTATATGCAATCAAAGACTATGAAAATATAAACCAAAAACTAATTGGAAGTTAAACAATCTAATCCTAAAGAATGAATGTGTTTGTCCTTCTTTGCCAAAGAAGATCATGCCATCAGAGAAATGATGACATGACTTGCACTTGACTTTGCTTTGAGTGAGGGAGGGCCATGCATGTCACCAGTCTCACTTCTCCAGAGCCATCTGAATCCAGTGACCAGATATTCATCAGGATGACTGGAGATGACCCAGGATGAGACAATTGGGGTTAAGTGACTTGCCCCCGGTCACACAACTAGTGAGTATCAAGTATCTGAGGTGAGATTTGAACTCAAGTTCTTCTGACTCCTGCATTGGTGCTCTGTCCATTGCACCACACAGTTGCCCCAAAGAATAAGTGGGTTAAACAACAAATTATAGAAACAATCAACAGGTTCATTCAAGAGAATGGCAGTAATGAGACAACCTACCAAATTTTATGGGGTAGTGCAAAAGTAGTTCTTAGGGGAAGTTTTATATGTTTGAATGCCTATATGAATAACATAGAGAAAGAGGAGATCAATGAATTGTGCATGCATTTGAAAAAGCTCGAAAAAGAACAAATTGAAAATCCTCAAGTAAATACCAAGTTAGAAATATTAAAAACCAAAGGAGAGATTAATAAAAACTGAAATTAAGAAAACTATTGAACTAATAAATAAAACTGAGTTGATTTTATGAAAAAAGCAATAAAATTGATAAACTTTTAGTCAATTTGATTTAGAAAAAGATAGAAGAAAATCAAATTACCAATATCAAAAATGAAAAGAGTGAACTCACCTCCAATGTGGAAGAAATTAAAGCAATGATAAGAAATTACTTTGCTGAACTGTATGCCAATAAATTCAGCAATCTAAATGAGATGGATGGTTATTTTAAAAGTTTTAAATTGCCCAAATTAACAGAAGAGGAATTTGAGTACTTAAATTACCCTATGTCAGAAAAAGAAATTGAGCAAGCCATCAATGAACTCTCTAGGAAAAAAATCTTCAGGGCCAGATGGATTCACAAGTGAATTTTATCAATCATTTAAATAATAGTTAATTCCAATACTATATAGACTATTTGGGAAAATTGAGGAAGAAGGAGTCCTCCCAAAATCTTTTTATGACACAAATACGATTTTGATACCTAAACCGGGAAGAGCCAAAACAGAGAAAGAAAATTATAGACCAACTTCTCTAATGAATATGGATGCTAAAATTTTAAATAAGATTTTAGCAAAAAGGATACAGCAACTTATCACAAGAATAATACATAATGAGCAGGTAGGATTTATACCAGGAATGCAGGGCTGGTTCAATATTAGGAAAACTATTAACATTATTGATTATATCAACAAGAAAGCTAATAGAAACCACATACTTATCTCAATTGATGCAGAAAAAGCTTTTTTTTTTAAATTTTTATTTTATTTATTTATAAATGTTCTACAATCACTTCCTTAA
>CM053772.1:1210651-1229757 GCA_028658325.1 Potorous gilbertii
CGAGAGTTTTTTCTGGTAGACTTGGAACTTTGTAATAACACAAGAACTTACTGAAAAAAAAATCCCAATGTCAATTTTCTAAGGCAAAATTCCTTCCACACTCAGAGAAAGAAATATGGAAGTCATTCGCAGAATGTAGCAGAAAAAGCTTTTGACAAAATACAACAACCATTCCTATTCAAAACACTGGAGAACATAAGAATAAATGGAACTTTCCACAAAATAATAAGCAGTATCTACCTAAAACTTTCAGCAAATATTATATGCAATGGTAGTAAGTTTGATTCATTTCCAATAAGATCAAGGATGAAGCAAGGATGTCCATTATCACCGTTATTATTCAATATAGTGCTAAAAATGTTAGCTGTAGCAATTACAGAAGAAAAAGAAATGGAAGGAATTAGAATAGGCAAAGAAAAAACTAAGTTATCAGTCTTTGCAGATGATATGATGATATACTTAGAGAATCACAGAGAATCAAGTAAAAAAATACTTGAAATAATAAACAACTTTGGCAAATTTGCAAGCTACAAAACAAACCCACACAAATGCTCTACATTTCTATGTATTACTAACAAAACCCAACAGCAAGAAATAGAAAGAGAAATCTCATTTAAAGCTATGGTAGACACTATAAAATACTTGGAAGTCCACCTGCCAAAACAAACTCACAATTACAAAACACACAAATTTTTTTGCACAGATAAAATCAGATCTAAGTAAGTGGAAAAACATCAGTTGCTCGTGGGTGGGGTGAGTCAATATAATAAAAATGAAAATTCTATCTAAATTAACTTATTCAGTGTCATACCAAACAAGGTATCAGGTAGTTTATTTTGTAGAGCTAGAAAACATAATCTAAAAATTCTGGAAGAACAAAAGATCCAGAATAGCAAGGCAACTAATGAAAAGAAATGCCTAGGTCTACCAGATAATCAAATTTTATTATAAAACAGCAATTATCAAAACCACTTGGTACTGACTAAGAAACAGAAGGGTAGACCAGTGCAATAGGTTAGGTACTCAAGACACAGAAGTCAATGAATATAGCAATCAACTGTTTGATAAACTCAAGGACCCCAGCTACTGGGATAAGAACTCACTGTTCAACAAAAATTGCTGGACAACTGGATAACAATGTGGTGGAAACTAGGCATAGACCAATACCTGATACCATAAGGAAGAAAAAAGTTCAAATGGGTACATGATTTAGGCATAAAAATTGATACTATAAACACATTAGTGGAGCAAAGTATAGTGTATTTACCAGATTTATGGAGAAGGGAAGAATTTTTGACTAAACAAGAGATAGTTCAACTTAGATAGTTTAAGAGATAGATAAACAAGAAACAGTGTGAAGTGCAAAATGGATAATTTTGATTACATTAAATTGAAAACTTTTTGCTCAAACAAACCCAATGCAACCAAGATTAGGAGGGAAGCAGAAAACTGGGAAAGAATTTTTGCACCTAGTGTTTGTGATAAATATATATAGAGAACTGAATCAAATATACAAGAATACAATTCATTCCCCAATTGATAGATCATCAAAAGGATATGAACAGGCAGTTTTCAGAGAAAGAAATTAAAGCTATCTATAGTCATAAACCACTCCAAATCACTATTGATTAGAGAGATACAAATCAAAAAAACTCTGAAATACCACATCACACCTATCAGATTGGCTAATATGACACAACAAGATGATGATACATGTTGGAGAAGATGTGGGAGATTTGGAACACTAATTCATTGTTGGTGGAACTGTGAGCTGACCCAATCATTCTGGAGAGCAATTTGGAACCATGCCCAAAGGGCTACAAAAATGTGCATAACCTTTAACCAAGCAATACCGCTTCTAGAACTGTATTTCTAAGTGACCATAAAAATGGTACAGGGTCCAACATATAAAAAAAAAATATTTGTAGGAGCACTTTTTGTGGTGGCCAAACCTGGAAATCAAGGGGATGCCCATCAATTGCTGAATGACTGAAAAATTGTGGTTTATGAATATAATGGAATACTCTTGTGCTACAACAAATGATGAACACGAGTTCTTCAGAGAGGCCTGGAGAGACTTATATGAATTGATGCTGAGTGAAAGGAGATGATCCAGGAGAACTATGTACACTACAACAATTAACAGTGTGTGAAGATTTTTTTCTGGTAGACTTAGAAATTCATTGCAATGCAAGAATTTAAAAAAAATTCCCAATGGTATCTTAAGGCAAAATGCCTTCCACATCCAGAGAAAGAACTATGGAATTTAATTGCAGAATGTAGCAAATAATTTTCTTTTGTATTATGTTTTGGTTTGTTTTATGATTTCTCCTATTCATTTTAATTCTTCTATGCAACATAAACTAAGGTGAAAATGTATTTAATAGGAATGTATGTGCAGAATTAAAATAAAATTGTATGCCCTCTCAAGGACAGAGAGGGAGGGAGAGGAAGCAGGAGGAGGAGGGAGGGGAAAAATCTAAGTTATGTGAAGTGATTGTAGAACACTGAAAACAAATAAAATAATATTTAAAAAAAGAAGATAGAAGGGGGAGAATTCCAATGTTGCAAAGATGAATTCAACAGTTCTTGGTAACTGATTGTGTATATGGGATGAAACATGGTCAGGAGAGCAATAGAACATCTACATTGCAAGCCTGAGTTTCTAGGAAGATAGTGTTGCCCTCTACAGGAATATAGAATGTAGGTGGTGAGGAGAGTTTAAGGAGAAAGATACTGATACTTGTTTTAGATGTGTTGAGTTTAAGATGTCTGCTGAACATCCAGTCTGAGACTTCAAAAAGGCAGTTGAAGATGCATGATTTTAGGTCACCAGGAGTTAGAATCAGATAGGTTTTGTATGGAGATGAAAATTAAATCTATGAGAGGTGATGAGATCACCAAGTGAAGTCGCAGAGAGAGAGAGAGAGAAGAGAAGACGGTCCAGGACAGAACCCTATGTGTCCCCTATGGTTAGAAGGCATGACTGAATGAGGATCCAGCAAAGCAGACTGAGAATGGATGGTAAGATGAGGAGGCGAATGGGAGAGTGTGGTGCTTGAAAAATTTAGAGAAGAGATTATCAAGGAGAAAAGAATGATCAGTAGTGTTGAAGGCTGCAAAGAACTTGAGGAAAACGAGGGTTTAATCAAGGGCCATTGGATCTGGCAATTCCAAAAGTATTGGTAACTTTGGAGACAGCAGTTTCAGTAGCATCATGAATTCAGAAGCTGGAGAGTAAGGGGTTAAGAAGAGAGTGAAAGTGAGTGAGAAGATTCTTTTCAGAGTTTAGTCACAAACAGTATAAAAGGTCTTGAAGGATCAAGTGACGGTTTGCTTTTTTTTGAGGAAGGGATGGATGTAGGCATGTTTGTAGGCAATAAGGAAGGAGCCATTGGACAGGGAGAGATTGAAAATAAGTGATATCATGGGTACAGCAAAGGGGCTGATCTGATGGAGGAGATAAAGTGTAGGCAGAAGTGTCAGCCATGGTCAGGAGTAAGCTCACTTTGTCATCTCCGACAGGAGTGAAGGAGGAGAATGGGGAGGAGGTGCATGGGTGATACTGAGATGAAGAAGAGGGGAGAAGAGGGAGCTCATGGCTGTAGCTTCAGTTTGTTTTTTATAAAATAGGAGGCAATATTCTCAGGTGAGATGGTAGGAGGAAGGGGAGTCATGGGAGGTTTGAGGAGAGATGAAAAGATGAGGAAGTACTTGTGGATAGTAAGAAAGTGAGTGGATGAGGGAGTTGTGGTGGAATTCCCCAGCAGAAGCAAGGGCCCAGCTGAAGCTGTATAACCAAAAATTTGGAGTGCATAGCAGTGAAGGTGGCATGCTATTTGTGGGGGGGGGGGGAGTCCATGGCTGAGGCGTGGCAGCGTGCAATTAGCCATGCAATAGGGAAATTAGAGACTCAAGGGGGCTGTATAGAGTTGAACTGGTTCACCAATTCAGTTCCTCACAAGATAGGGAAAAGAGGAGATTGGCTAGTGTAGGGTTGATGAACTGGGAGCGAACTGGGGTCCGGGGTCAGAGGTCATGGTGTGAATGAAGAATAGGGGTAAGATAGAAAACTACTTTTAAAATGCAGAAATTACAGGCTCTTAGCCAATCACAGGTGAGGATAAGGATAACCAAGGATAAGTTGGTTAAAAACATAGTTGAATGGATTTGTGTGAATCCGTGTAAGAGAATTTTAAAGTGAAGATGACAAGGGAGGGTGATGTATATCCACCAAATCTGATTCCATAAAAAATACAATACAGGAAGAAGAGTAGAAGAGAAGAGCCATGATTCCTGAAAGGTGGTAGGCTAGAAGAGAACAGTAATCAAATCCTTGGCCTTAGATCCACATGAATTCATGCATAAAGTTTGTATAATAAACAGCTAGAGATCATCAGATACATGTCATCTCATCAGTACTGCTGAAACTTGATGAGATATCTGATTGGAAGAAGAATTCAGAATGACATAATGCCTGACAGTGGTGGGGTAAATAAAGGAGGGCTGTGGATCAGACTTACATTTATATTAAGACAGTTAAGTACGGTGGGGCAATCTAGGAGCTTGAGAGAAGAAACATGGCAGAGCATTTGATCCTGAGTTGATGGAAAGAGAGCCATAGTCTTGTTGGAGTTTCTACAAGCTACCTTGATGAAACAGTCAGTGGAAAATTCCAAAACAGATTATCATTTAGAGAGGGAGTCAGAATATTGTAGTAAGGCAACAACAAAAATTGTGGTCACTCACTTTCTGCTAAAAGCAGAATGATTAATGGATTTCTGATTAATTTTAAGGATAATTTTATTATCTCAAACATGGAGGAAGCAAAAGGAACTATTGATTTTCTAGACCTGATTCTTATTAACAAGAATGAACTGGGTTTATCCTAGTCCTGGTAGTTCTGGGAAGTTTAGTGTCAGCAACTCCAATCAAGCTTCTTCATCAGCTCTTTTCACAAGCTCTCATCCTCACATAGCATCAAACGTAGAATAGATACTATTTACAAGATACATAACGCATGAGTACCTTGAACTGGAGCTCAGAGAGTCAAGAGATGCTTTCTAATACATTTTTGGATAGGATTTCATTCTCCCCAAAGAAATTTTGATGGATACTTTTTCTCTGGATTCCCAAGAGATCCTAATTAACCTGGGGGTGGGGGTGGAGAGCTGTGGTATTTCATGAGGATCATCACACCTGAGGTTGCTCCTTATGTTGATATCCCCATCCCTCATGGCTGAAGCACACCCTCTTATGAATTGTCCATGTCACTTTTCTCTTTTTTGGCTTCCACTTTTGTCCTTTTCAACTCCATCCCTGTCTTCAGTGCTGTGTTAATAATTCTTGATGTCCAGTCTTTTCCCCAGAAGTAGATTCTATTCTAGAAGACACCATTCAAGTTCTGTGGGAACTGCCTCCTATATTCTGGTTTCCTGAATCTCTATTTCCCACCTCTGACTCTGGTTGGGTGAATTGATTCTATTGATGTCTTTTCTCCCTCTCTTCCCCCTTCCCCAGTTTTTGTTACTCATCATCTTGTGCTGACAGCTTGAGCAGCTCAAAGGGACACTCCCTCTCCTTTATTAGTTATCCATCTTGCTCAGGGGAATCTGGCCTGTGATATGAAAATTCTTTGAGCTTATACTGAGAATATGCTGGCAAAAGGAAAGGGGAAGAAACAGCTCTATTCCTGAACCAGTGTGGAATGTACCTATCTCCATTACATTGGATTTGGGAAGATGATATTTCACAGGGGTCAGAAAAGAACTTTAGGGAGAGTATCATACCCTAACATTCTACAAAGGAAATCAGCATTTGAAGAATGGGAAGCTCACATGAAGACAAATGGCTCTAATGAGGAATTATTAAAAAAGAAAAGAAGAGGAAATGACATAATAAAAGCTGTGCAGGTCTACACAGGAAGTACTTTAAGCAACTGTGATGAAAAACACAAAGAAAATCACAGAGCAGAGAAGCAGATAGTTTCTGAAGAATGAAGACATGAAAGTGACATGAGTCTCGAGGTGACTGACACAGAAAATGAGCAGAAGTTGGGGAGGAAACCTGAAGACAATAGAGTTCCTTTAGACAAATTGGGAAAATAGGCTGGAAGCAGGAATGGAATCACTACTGGGCCAATGGGCAGCAATGGTAGATGAGTGGAGAAGACAGGTCTACTCCACTTTCTGTTGTTCAGCTCTTGTACCGATGACTTCAAAGGGCAAAATTACAGACTGACACTTCTAATAAGGCTTTGAAATCCAAAGTAAATAATGAGATGCTGGATCATCCAACTCTCTTGGACAAGCTCAATTCCCTAGACCCAGACAAACCATATCACTCTGGGGTTCTGAAACTCCTGAAAATCTGACTGTTGAGCCACGCTCAGTGATCTTTGAGAGAGAATGGAAAATGGAAGAATCTCACAAGATGGAAAAGGGAGCCAACATTGTTTCAATTTTCAATAATGGAAAAATAATTGAGTCTACAAATGATAAAGTAGTGAGCTTGATGTTAATTCCTGACAAAATTTGGGACCATAAAAGGAATGGTTGTCAGTCTCTAGAAAACCAAGTACTGATCACCAAAGGCCAGCTCATCTTCATCGGGGACAAGCCATGCTCAATGTAGAGCTTTCCCCTCTTCTGTAGACTTTCCTACCTTTGGGCCCTTGCTCAGGGCTTGGCATCTGCCACACAGGAAATGCTCGATAAATCCTTGTTGATTGAATGACTGATTGACAGATAAAGGCAATATTTTAGATATAGTTTATCAGCATTACACTAGAGAACTTGGCAGTTTTCCATTTTTTCCTGTGGAAAAGTTGTAGAGAGTTGTCTTAGAGAATAGCACCATTAGAAATTTAAGGGTCATTGCCTTTTTTTGCCAGGGCTCTGCCATTCTGTATCCTTTGAGCATTCTGACCTGGTGTGGATAGCAGGCAGGGAGTGACATTTGGGGTTTTGGGTGCAGAAAATATCCAGATTAAGGTACAATGAGTGGAGTGAAGTCCACAATGGCATGATGAGGCTGTGCCAGGCCCCCTGGCACTTGTCTCTGAGAACTTTGAAGCAGAATCCTTTTACTCTGAATAGGGAGGTGCCAAGGACTTAATAATACCCAGCAGATTTCTGGAGTGTGGACTCAAATGTCCAGGGTGCTCCTGTTGGTATTCTGTTTATCCAGGGCTCTGTCACCATGACAGTCCCCTCCAGTTTACATTGTGCCTGCTTTCTGATAGGGTGACCTCATAATACTTTTTGAAAGGTAGCTGCCTTCATCTTCTTCCTTCTGTTTATGAAGCTGGGAGCTCCACTCTAGGGCCCTGACAAGTCTCTGTTCCCTGCTCTGTCTTGGAGTGGAAGAGGCTGGTCCAGCTTCAGATGGGGGGGCATTTTTTTTTGAGGATTGAGCTGGGAAGGATTGAAGGTTGTACATGGAAATGCATGTGCTTTTATACTTTCTGCTTACCTTGACTTTTGTTACACAACTAATAGTACTGGTCTCTGAAGGCCCAGAAGGGTCTGAGTGGCAAGGAAAGGAAAATAAGGGCTTTATACTGAAGTGCTCCAACCAATACTTTAGAGATCATTAAAGCTTGGAACAATGTTGAGGCACTTGCTTGTTATTTTCCCTAGAAAAAAGAAATCCTTTTGGCATAGTTGTGCTATACACGAAATGAAATGCTTTAGTGAGCCACCCCCTCCTCTTTTTTAACATTGTGAAAGGGAAAATATTTAATTTTAGATGTGTGAAATGTTTGGAATTTTGCTTTTATTTTAACTTTCATAACAATAGAGTAGTGCCACAGAATTCTAGGAGCTGAAGTATTTTGGCTGATAAGATTCAGGGCATGCCCACTATCCCTCCAAGAACAAACCCATGACTTGTTTCTGGACTGTTTCCAGTTGGAAAAAAGAGGTCCCATGGTATTATAGGGCAAGTCTGTTCCAGGACCTTCTTCGTGTGTAAAACCAGAGGCTTCATCTGGATCAGCTTTCAGGTTTCTTCTTGTTTTAGCTCCTATGAAGCTTTTATGTTGGGGGACAGTCTTATGTGTGATAGATACTTTTGATGAAGAGTCCAGAGGCCAGAACCCAAGAGTAACTCTATTAAGTGTAAAGGATGGGGAGAGTTGTCCCTATGGGCACAGGTGAAAAACAGAGTTGGCTGTATGACTAGACCCAGAGTAACCACAGAACAAGCACATTCAAAGCCGGAAAGAACTTTAGAGACCTGGCCTAGTTTTGACTAGGATTCACCTTTCTAGTACACCCCAAAGTTTTCATCACACACTTATTTGCTTGAGTTCCTCCAATAAAGGAGAACCCATCACCTATCACCAAAACAAACTCCAGTTGGCTCTATTCTCATTTATGATGGCCAACCCAAATCTCCTTTTCAATTAACCTTCCTCCCCCCACTCTGCCCCATTGCTCCTGGTTCTGCTGTCTGGGATCAAACAGGAAAAATCAAGGCCTTCTCCTACCCAGAAGACTTCCTGAAGTACTCAGTTCCTGTCAGAATGTTCTCTCAGCTAAATCTCGCAGTCCTATCATGTCCTCTGGCTTTCCCTTTTTCTATCAGTGGCACCACCATCCTTCCAAAAACTCCAGTTCACTGGCTCAGAATCATCCTCAGCTTTTCTTATTCGTCATTTCCCAGAATCATCCAGCTGCTGCATCTGTTCATTTCTGTTTCTTGCCCACATCCCTTGATTTGCTCTCTCACAGCCCAGTTTAGTCCTCTGTCCCCTGACACTGAGCCTATAGCTACAGCTTCCTAATGACTCTCCCAGTTTCCAGTCTTTTATCACTCCAATCCATCTTCCACACAGCTCCAATGTGATAGCACTAAAATTGCGAATCTGACCACATTACCCAACTGTATCAAAATCACCAGTGGTTCCAACTGTCTTTAGGATAAAATATAAAATTCTTAGCTAGCCATTTAAAACTCTCCCACAATCTAGCTCCCACAGAGGCTGCCAGCTTTATTTCATAAGCTCTTTTGGTCACTCTCCAGGTCAATGAAAGAAGCCTGAAAACTGCTCTGCTCACATGGTAGTCCATCTCCCACCTCTGGGCTTTTGCTCAAATAGTCCTTCACAGTCCCCTCTCAGAATCATTAGATTCCTTCTAGGCATACCTCTGGCACCACCTTCCACATGAAGTCTGCCCAGAGTCATCCTATTGATAGTGTTCCCTCCCGTGTGAATTTACTTTGTTCTTTCTTTGGGCTCGATTATCTCAGTATCCATTGAACCACTACAGGAAAAGGCAAGCTTCTTGAGAGCTGAGGAGATCTGTTTTTGTTATTGTATTGTCAGTGTTGAGCATGGTCACAGCAGAGACACTTCACAGATGACCTTTGAACTGAATAGACTCAGCCACAGAATCTTAGGACATCAGAGCTGAGCCTCGTTGGGACCAACACGTTCCTCATGCATGAATGCCCTCTCTTCTTGAAGAGCAGGGCTATACTTTAAATGTGTGTATGTGCCTGCATGTGCATGTGCATGAGCATGTGTGCTTCAGTGCATGTGATTGTGTGTGATGCCCCACTTAAGCACATGACTTACAGCCCTCTTCCGTCTTAGAATCATGCTTTTAAATGCATAAAATAAAACATAGGCTTATGGAGAAAAATAAGCATACTGAAATACTGCTGTCTGACTATTTAACAGAAATAAACTCATGGCCTCCAGGTTAGGATGCTGTGCTGTAGAGGGAAGGCTTCCTTCTGGACAGACTTCTCCCTACTCCCATCCACATCAACAGAGTCAACCAGATGTCAAGAGCAGAGATACAACTCCCTTTCATTCTTGGTCAGAGCCCACAGTGAAGACCTTGAACTGTCACAACCCAGGATCCAGTTCCAGGTAGCCACTGCCCACCTTCCTGCCCAAGACCAGGGTTGCCCCAATGAACTTAATTATCTCTCATTGGGGATGGGCATAAGCACCATCCAGGCAGATACCCTTTCCACCTCACTCTTCCCCCCAGACCCCTGTTGACTAGTATTGGACTACAAAGGTACCTTGCTTTCCAGATAGACTCCAGGCTCCCTTGACTTTCCAGTCTCAGAGTGCACAGTGGTCAAGGGCAATGGTATGGGAGGAGGTATATGGCCCTCTCTGACAATTATGTCCTTCAAATGACTTTTTTGTGTTGTCTTGGGATGTTTCTTCCTCTATTTCTCTGGAGTAGAACTTTACTCTGTGCTCTTCAATCAAAAAGTCTCTATCAAAGGAAGCATAGGAAACTGAGGCCCAAGTTGCTTGCCTGGGGTCACATAGTTGTCTAGTGTATGGGTAACTTGCCCCCTAGAAGTGTATCCTTCCATACTATTCTCCACTGAGGACAATCTTCTTTTTTTTTTTCGGTAAATGTCATGCATTTTTGGAGTCTACCTCTTTTCTGTGGCAAATTCAGCATCTCAGTTTACCAGATGTTTGTAATACATGGCTCTCGTGGTGTCTGTTTCCCTCTTGAACCAATTTATCACTAGGCAAACTGACATCTATCTTAGGAGAGTGTGGCCCCGTGGGAATTCAAGTGGAACCTTCTATGGGCTTAACTCTGATTGATGGAAGATGGAAAACCCAAGCAAACTCTGTTGCTTGTTTCAGGGGCATTGGCCTTCTCAAAGGATCATAAATGCATTTCTCTACAAATTCACTGTGACTCCCCTCCCACTTGTCCCCTTCTCTCATGAGGAGGCTCTTGAGGGATAGGGACTGATTCACTTTGTCTCGGGTTCCCCAGTGCTTGGCACATAGTAGATGTTTTAAAAATTCTTGTTGTATTAGACTCTGTAGAGCATAAGGAGAGTGGTTTGAGATGCTCTCTAGGGGAGTGAGGAATAAAGCCTCCCATCGTGCCCACTTTAAGGTGGTCTGAGCTGCATGAGAGCTCCAGGCACAGAGGAGGGCAATATAGCATGGAGGTCTGGGAACCTTCACAGCTGAGATGTGGCCACATGATGAACATCATCCTATTAACCTGCCAACAGAAACCTCACACACCATCGGGAGTAAGATTCCAGTAGCTGTTCAGAGTTTGAGTGCTCCTGAGTCTAAAAGCTGGCATCTCAGGCATCCTGAGAATGAAATAACAGGCCAAGAGAAGAAGGGTATCCTCCTAAAACCAGGGTGGAGAGAACAGCTCTGGGCATGGCTAAGAGGGAGGTTAGCTAGAACATCTGGGAGATGCATGAAGATGGTCTTGTTTCAATATGGGGATTTGTACCTTTGGCCTGATTGTTCAAGGTCTCTGCTACTTCTTATCTCCAGAGGCTAAATAAATAAGGCTACCTGCCTGAGGGGCAGTCTAGTTGGTCACCCCCCACCCCGCCCAAGTCTCAGCATAATTTCAAGCTTCTCTTTCCTGATACTCTAGAGTTCTGTCCTCTTCCACCAAGGATTCCCTGGTTTGGAGAGGGAAAAAGGCATTGGTGGTGGGGGCCAGGAGTCTCTTTGTCCAGAGTCAGACCCATCCCCAGCCATTCTGACTGAAGAAACACCTTCATAGCCACATAAGAAAAATATAAATGTCTGTACAAGTCCAAAGCTAACCACTTCTCCTGAGTGTTACTGCAACTACAATTTAAAAAATATTATTCCACACTTTCCCTAGTCAAAGTTGATTTAATTGTCTTGGTTATTTTTATGACTGTATAAAAAGTGAATAGAAAATTATTTTTAAAATTCACCCCATTGACAGAGTGTCTGACACTTGAACTGACAGTATACAGAAGCCTGTAAAACACAAGGATGATCATCATTTTTAAGAAAAAAAAGCTTCCTCTCGTGCTTGCCAGGGTCCGAGCTGATACGCTGGGACACTTCCTTTCTGTCACGCTCATACCAAGTGGGATCAACCTGGATCGAAGGAGAAGAGAAAGCAATCTGCCAGTAACTGTCTGGTGACTTGGTGCCGCGATCCCATCACTGTTCCCAATTCATCTGCACCTCACACCAGGTGAGTCCAGGCAGAAAGATGGCCCTTAGCAGGGCAACAGGGTCAGGGGAGAAAAGGAAAGGGACAGTGTGATTTTCAACAAGAGGCCATGTCCTTGAGACTCCATGGAAGCCACTCTATACCCTGCTAAAGAGGGCCCCTGGCCGCCCCTGTGGGTAGGGACTCTTCAGATGGGATTGGGGGTAACAGTACAAGAAAGATGGTGATGCTGATAGTGAGACATTACAGGGGGTCAGAGATGGTTCATCATGCTCTCTGGCCTGGGCTTGTGCTCATGGCTTTCCTTATTCTGGTCTTGGAAGAGGATATCTCTAGGAGATGATCCCTTTCCCATCCCTGGGGCTGCCAACATTGGGAGAGTTTGGAGATCACCAGTAAACAGGACGGAATCAGTGTGGCCCTTTCTGAATGTTAGTTCAGCAGCAGCAATCATATCCTAGGAACCCATGGCCCTAAATCTTCACCTGAGTCTCTTGTGAATTGCTCTGTGTTTGTATGTATATGTGTGTATGCAGATCCATCTAGTTATCTATTTACTATCTAGACAGATATTATAATTGTACATGTTTGTATAGTTACACATATGTATACATTGGTAATACATATAGAATTTGATTGAGATATGTACCTAAACAGATGATAGATATGAATAAAAAGGCTTTGATTCTGGTGCATGTGAGAGACTGACTTGAGGACCAGCCAAGACAAGTAGCTGAAGGATTATGACCACATTGGCTTCAGAGGGATTTTTTTTAAAGTTGCAACTGTCTACTCCAATGGTATCAAACTTAGATAGCAAGGGGATCATAATCTTCATGTAAGGATCCCTGCAGTTCATGTATGGATAGTCTAAACATGTAACATTATCTATGATTTTTTTAAATTTAAAAATACTTTTCAATTGTATTTTAATGTAGTTCAGGTGTACTAGCATGTAGTCCACAGGCTGCATATTTTACCTTTCTGGTCTACTTCACTATAGAGGGGCTGTAATTTGCATTTGTGGAGGGTGTTCTCACATCACCAAAAGCTCAAATCTATGAAATACTTCATTGTATTTACCTGCATATATGGTGTGTCAATAAAGCAAGACTGCCTGATATACAAGTTAGCCATGAGCATCAATTTAGTTATAGTTAAAACCCTCTCTTATCATTCCTTCCTCCTCTTCTATTCCTTGACTCCTTGACAGTGAGCAAATGGGATGTTTAGAAGTAGATATAAGTAGTGGGACTTCAGAGGGTCTCTCACTTTAGATCAGATGCTAGACCTGGTATTATGTCTTTCATATAAATGGTCTAGATGGATTTGTAAAGAAACTCATAGGAGAGTCCTTGAACATGTATGAATCCTTTTGTCCTACGAATTACTGAAAAAAGATCGAGGATGAATGTCCACAGAAACAAGAGACCCAACCAAAATCTAAACAAGAAGTTATAGACATGGGATTTGTAGCACTTTATGTAATATAGGGGTTACCTCTAGAAGGGGGATCTCTTTGGGTCTGGGTGTGAGTCTTCCTCTCTGTCTAAATAAATACAGTTGTTTTGAAGTCTTTTGAACCTGAGAGTTTATAAAGGAACACCATGGTCACATTTGAGATAGGCTAGCTAATGAAAGTCTAAAGTCCCACTTGGACTAGGGATGTGAAATAGATTATGGAGAGTTCACTAAAGTGTGCTGTTGTTCAGTCATTCAGTTGGGCCCACCTATTCATGACCCTGTGGAACAGAGGACACTAGTCCCTTCAATCCTCCCCTCTCTCATGAAGTCTGTCCAACTTCGTGTTCATCATTCTATGATAGTGTCTATCTATCTGTTGCCATCCCCTTTTCCTTTTTGCCTTCAATCTTTACCAGCATCAGGGTCTTTTGCAATGAGTCCTGTCTTCTCATTATGTGACCAACACATTTTTAAGCTTTAGTTTCAGTGTTTGACCTTCCAGTAAATAGTCTGAATCAATTTCTGTACGTGTTGAATGATCTGATCTCCATACTGTCCAAAAGACTGTCAAAAGTCTTCTCCAGCACCATAATGAGAAAACTTCCGTTATACAGCACTCAGCTTTTCTTATAGTATAGCTCTTGCAATCATATGTTACCACTGATAAGAAACCCCAGAGCTTTGACTATACAAACCTTAGTCAACAAGGTGATGTCTCTGCTTTTTAGTCTGCTGACCAGATTTACCAAAGTTTTCCTTCCAAGGAGCAAGTGTCTTTTAATTTCATGGCTACAATGGCAATCTGCAGTAATCTTTGAGCTCAAAAATATAAAATCTGACACTGCTTCCATTTCTTCTCCCTCAGTTTTCCAAGAAGCTATAGAATCAGTTGCCAAGGTCTTAGTTCATTTTCATGTTAAGCTTCGGGCCAGCTTTTACCCTCTCATCTTTCATTCTCATCAAGAGGCTTCTAAATTCCTCTTCCCTTTCTGCCATCAGAGTGGTATCATCTGCGTATCTGAGATTGTTGGTATTTTTCCTGGCAACCTTAATTCTAGTTTTTGATTCATTAAACCTGGCATTTCACATGATGTGCTTTGCATAGAAGTTAAATAAATAATGTGACAATATGGAGCCTTGTCTTACTCCTTTTCTAATCCTAAACCAATCAACTGTTACATGTTCAGTTCTGTTACTTCTTGCCCTACATGTAGGCTCCTCAGGAGCCAAGAAGATGGTCTGATCCTCCAAATCTTTGAGGAGGTGGCAGATTTTGTTGTGATCCACACAGTCAAAGACTTTAGTGTAACCAATGAAGCAGAAGTAGACGTTTTTCTAGAACTCCTTCGCTTTCTCTGCAATTAAGCAAATGTTAGCAATTTGGTCTTCAGTTCCTCTGCTCCTTGGAAAATTGGCTTGCTCTTCTGGTAATTCTTGGTTTATATATCGCTGAAGCCTAGCTTACAGAATATTAAGCATCATCTTGCTGGCATGTGAAATGAGTGCAAATTTTTAGGTAATTTGAATGTTCCTTGGCATCGCGTTTTTTAGTATTGGAACTTAAACTGATCTTTTCCAATCCAGGGGCCACTGTTGGGTTTCCCATATTTTCTGGCATATTAAGTGTAGCATTTTAACAGTGTTATCTTTTAGGATTTTAAATAGCTCAGCTGGAATTCCATCAATTCTAGTAGCCTTATTGTTAGAAATCCTTCCTAAGGCTGACTTGACTTGTTCTCCAGGATGTCTGACCCTGGATCAGTAATCACACCATCATGGTTATCTTTGCTACTAAGATCTTTCTTGTTTAATTCTTTGGTGTATTCTTGCTATCTCTTCTTAATTTCTTCTGTGTCCATTAAATCCCTACCATTTTTGTCTCTTATCATGCTCATTTTTGCACGAAACTTTCTTTGATACCTCTAATTTTCTTGAGGAGATCTCTTGTCTTTCTCATTCTATTGTTTTCTTCTATTTCATTACATTGATCATTTAAGAAAATCTTCTTATCTCTCCTTGCTGTTCTCTGGAATTCTGCATTCATTTAGATAAATCTTTCCCTTTTGCCTTTCCATGTCACTTTCCTTCCTTCTTCAGCTATTTGTGAAGTCTCATTAGACAGTTTTATTGCTTTATTTGTCTTCTTTTTCTTTGGAACTTCTTCTACAGCATTGCAAACCTCTGTCCATAGTTCTTTAGGCAGTCTACTGGATCTAATCCCTTAAAACTATTATTCATCATCTTCACTTCATATTGATAAAGGATGTTATTTAAATCCCTACTTCCTTCAATTTAAGTCTGAGTTTTGCAATAAGAAGCTCATGATCTGAGCCACAACCAGCTCCAGGTCTAGTTTTAACTGACTGTATAGAGGGTCTCCACATTTGGCTGCAAAGTATATCATCAATCTGATTTCTATATTGACCATCTGGTGATATCCATGTGTAGAGGCAATTTTGGGGTTGAAAAAGAATATTTGTTATGAGTTTTCTGGACAAAACTCTTTCAGTCTCTACTGTGCTTAATCTGGTACTCCAAGGCCAAATTTTCCTGATTTCCTACTTTAGCATTCCAATTCCCTATGATGAATGTGACACCTTTTGGGGATCATATATTCCTAGAAGATGCTGTGAGTCTTCATAGGACTGATCAGCTTTGGCCTCTTCAGCATCAGTGGCTGGAGCACAGATTTGTACTTTTTGGCTTCATCAAAAAGTCAATGTGCAAATAACTTCCTGAGGACATTATGGTATTGTGCAAAGACCACTTGATGTGGGGCCACAAGATGAGCTCAAACCCTTCTCCTCTCATTTAATTCCTTGTGGGAACTTTAGCAAGTTCTTTACACTTTTTAAATTACTTGACTTTTAGGGTTCCTTCTAGTTTGAGCTCCATGGTCCTAAAAAAGGAGCAGTGTCTGGCAAGGAAACCACTTAAATGCATTTATTAATTTCTTTTTTCTTAATATCCCCTTCATTTTTCACTGTACTGGTCACCGAAATTCTATTCTCTATAAAAATGAGTAAGAAAAAGACAAAAAAAGGCCAGTGAATCCAAAAAGAGTCCATAGCAACCCATATGAATAGCCTTCCACCTCCACAAACAGTTGAGGGTAGATGTCAGAAGAATACTTTTCAAAGCTAGGTAGGTCTGGATAGCTTCTCATGGGTAGAGAAGGTTGGATGAAAAACAAGCACAAGAAAAAGGCTTCTGGTGAGAAGAGTGGTGAGTTTGAAGCTAGTGAGTTCTACTAATGTAAAATAATGATGTTTCTGCTTGGAGCTGGGGCCCCATCATTTGTGACTAAGTGTAGGTTGACTGGCTATTTCCACATGAAGGCCACAGGAGCCTCTCTCTAAGCTTCCTCGTCTAGGTCTGGCCCTCTGCTGTGCTTTCAGGTATGAACAATGATCACAGCAAGTAGACCTGGCCTCCACTGGTGTCAGTTTCAAGATTGTCGAAAGTTATCTATGAAGACTTCTGGAGAGGAGACAAAAATGATGGAGTAGAGGATGCACTACTGTCCAACATCCTTAACATCCAAATAACTTTAAATGTTTCAAATCAAATCGTGAAGAATTTGAGCCAGCAAAATGTTGGCATAAGATTTTTTTTTCCAGCCCACAACAACTTAGAAAGTTGGAGGGAGAGGTCTGTGACACTGGGGTGGGGCCTCGTCTGGAGTTCATATGGAGGCAATAGGAGCTCTCAGCTCAGAGATGGTGAGGGGATTGGGAAACTGATTAAAAAGAGGTTACAGAGGATCCCTCTGCTAGTGCTGAACATAGGACCAGATGCTTTTTGGCAACTACATTGCCTATACCCACTTCTGGGTCACAGTTGTAAGGCAGACAGAAACATTTGCAGTCACATGGGATCAGGGACCCTGAACAATATTGCTTTTGGCTTCAAGGGATCAGGGGGTCTTTCCTTGATAATGACCACAGTGCAAACCAGGAGAACAATGACTACACCTCCACCTTGGTCATGCTATCTTAGAATTACCAAAAAACTTGTACACCCTCAAGATTAACTCCGAAAACAACAACTCAAAAAAAGCCTGACGTTTGGAACGCTGAGTGCCTCCCCATTCCAAGGTGAGCAGAGCCTAACTGTAACATAAAGTTCATCAAGAAATAGGTTGTAAAACAAGTAAACAGGAAAAAAGAATCTGACCATAAAAAGCTACTCTGATAACATGAAAGATAAAAACACAATCATAAGTAGAAAATTATTTCAAAATAACTAAAAACAAAGCCTCAGAAGAAAAAAAAGTGAATTGAACACATGTCCAAAAAGAATTCCTGGAGCTTCTAAAAATTATTTTAATAATCATAAAGGAATGGTAGAGGAAAAACTGAGAAAATAAATGAGAGGAATGAAAAGCAATTACCCAACTGAGTAGGCTCAGTAAAAGAGGCACAAAGAATACAAAGGAAAATGACATCTGGAAAAACAGAATTATCCAAATAGTAAAAGAGGTATAAAACTTCACTGATGAAATGAATTTCTTAAAAAACAGAATTAGACCATGGATAAAGAGGAACATAATCTCAGTGAAGAAAATAATTCATTAAAATTTAAAATTGGACAAATGGAAACTAATGACTCCATGACATATCAGAAAACAACAACAGCAATGATTTTGTTCTTTGCTCTCAAAGAGGACCAAAATGACACCTCTATATTGTGTCTGACTGTGATTCATCACACCAATACAACCTCCGAAAGTTCTGTCCCAGGCTGGGCACAAATAATCCATGTGAACATTTGTAGTAGAGATGTCTCTAAATTTTCATGTCTCACATTTTCTGAGCTACTGCAATTCTACTTCACTCCTAGAGAAAAACACTTTCTTTGAAATGGGCAAACTATATTGGAGGACATGTCAGCCAAATCATGTAATTGATTCCAAAGTTATTCAGAGAGGCCTGGAGAACATCCTTCTCTCTCTCTTCTGATCCCTGTGTGAATGTCTACCTTGCATGAATTCTCCATACAATAGTTTTTTATGCAAACATACATTTGGCATTCAAACAGCCAGGCCATTGGAATTGTGTTCTCTGAAGTAAGTAGAACTTGAATGCTTGGCAATTTGGTCCAAGTAATGACTGCAGTGTCAGGTACCTTTTCCTGCCAGATGGTCTTCAGGATCATCCTAAGACAATTCAAATGGAAACAATTCAGTTTCCTGCCATATTGCTGGTAGACTGCCTAGGTTTCTAGGCATATAACAATAAGGTCATGATAATGGCTCTGTAAATCTCCAATATAGTAGGCAGTCTAATACTTGTTCTTTTTCACACTTTCCTTCAGCACTTTCCAAACATTGACCCAGCTCTGGCAATGCATGCATCAACCTCATCATCCACTTGGACATACCTGGAAAGTACACTGCTAAGGTAAGTGAACTTATCCATAGTATTAAAAGTTTCTCCATTTGCTACAACCAGAGGTTCCACATATAGATGAAGTGATATCAACTGGCTGCTGGAGAATCTGTGTTTTCTTTGTGTTAATTGTTAGGTCAAAAAATATATTTTTTATTTTTTTAATAAATTTATTTATTTAAGTTTTTACATTCATTTTCACAAGATTTTGGGGTCCAAAATTTTCTCCCCATTTGTCCCTTCCCCCCTCCCCAATACACTGAACATTCTAATTACCCATATCACCAAT
>CM053772.1:1230257-1260171 GCA_028658325.1 Potorous gilbertii
ATCCAATGGGCTCAGGCCATGGAAGAGCTCAAAAAGGATTTTGAAAATCAAGTTAGACAGGTGGAGGAAAAACTGGGAAAAGAAATGAGAGAGATGCAAGAAAAGAAATGCAACTCTGAGGTACCCCCTCCCACTTATCAGATTGACTACCATGACAGAAAATGACAAACACTGAAAGAAATGTGGAAACATAGGGACATTTACACACTGTTTGTGGAGTTGTGAACTGATCCAACCATTCTGATGAATAATTTGGAACTATGTCTTAAGAATTATCAAACTATGCATACCCTTTGACCTAAAAATACCACTAGTAGGTCTGTATCCCAGAGATATCAAAGGAAAGGGAAAAGGACCAGTGTGCAAAATGACTTATAGCAGCTCTTTTTTCTTTTGTGGTGACACAGAATTGAAAATTGAGGGAATACCCAATAATTGGGAAATGACTGAAAAAGCTCTGGCATGTGATTGTGATAGAATGCAGTACTGTTGTCCTTAAAGAAATGATGAGGACAATGGTTTCAGAAAACGCATGTGAAGACGTATGAATTGATGCAAAGTGAATTAAGCAGAACCAGGAGAACACTGTGCATAGTTACAACATTATTGTGATGATCAGCTATGAAAGACTTTACTTCTGTGATCAAAACAATACTCCAAAACAATTACAAAGTACTCATGAAAAAAATTAGTTTGCCTCCAGAGAGAGAACTTGTGAGTTCTGAATGTAGATTGAAGCAGACTTTTTCCACTCTATTTTTCTTGCTTTTTGTGTCAAACATGATGAATTTGGAAGTATATTTTGTATGACTTCACACATATAATTGCTATCATATTGCTTGTCTTCTCAAAAGTTGGGGAGGGGCTGGAGAGAAGGAGAGAATCTCAAACTCAAAAATAAGAAAAGGTTAAAAATAATTTTTTTTTAAGAAAGTAAATTCTTGTCAAGAATGTTGACTTGTAAATGTCACTTCCTAGGACTTAACATCTTCGTGAAGTTTCTCTAAGTCTACTTTCAGACTGTGCTCTAAAAATGTATCATTTGGCCCTCCAGTCACTGCTGTAGCCTTATCACTGACTGTAACTCTCATTATTAATGAACACTGACTACCCTGTGAGAGATGCTGCTTCTTTTAGGAGAGATGAGAATTAATGCATTAAGAGATGACCTCCTCTCCCCTATGGCTCAGCTCTTGAGCCCCTCCATCAGTGACTGATGGGATCTGTCATCTTTTATTTAATTAAACACACAAAACCTGCAATGTCCTCTTTGACAGGGACACCTCGACAATATGACAAGTGAGTCTGAAAGAGGTCACATACATGAACACCCTAGCTAAAACACCTGAGCAACACTCGAGCTAAAACAAGCCCTGATTTTTCTGGAAGTGAAGCTGGAAGTAGAAAAAATTGATTCTTATGGACAAGAAGTTATACTGGAGGTTTGTTGTAAATGTCATGTCCCTTGACATGGGATCTAAGGAAAGTCATTTGACTTTCAGAGAGAAGACCTTCTCATCCTTTGTCATCTGTCAGATCAGCAGGGGTTGTTTGTCCTCTTTTTTCACAGGAAAGCAGGAAAGATCAGAAACAAAGGCAAGGAATGCACAGCTCTCCTTCCAGGGAAGTTTGAGGAGAGGGATGATGCACCAGCTGTCTCAGAAGTCTTCTTTTGGTTTGGAGAACATTGTCCACTTGAACGCCCCTATCTTCTCTGTTGTGTTTTCAGTGAAGAGAAAGTCTTTTCTGCCAGTCCTGTAGGAGAAGTTAGAGGAGATGCTTGTCACCCCACTGGTACTGTTGGAACTATCATCATTCTGTGGAGGCTTTCATGGCTTGTTGCAACTGAAGCCCCTATGTTCTTCCCTTGGCAGGGTGTTAGGGTGAGTTCTGAGGCATGTGCAAGGTGAGTGGCCCAGATGAGAGCTCTCATTATTAGTGTTAGCTAAGGTGTTCTCATGAAGACAGGACACAGTGTGCCTCTGGGACTTCCTGGGAAAGATAAGGGCAGCTGAGAATTGGGGGGTATTTTATCCTTTATTGGATGAGTTTCAGTTTTTTAGTTTCTTTATTCCAATAAAACTCAAATTCCCTAATTCATCCACCTCTATGGAGTCAGCGTTTGTGAAGTTCCTGTCATACACTTGGCTCAGGTCTGTGAACCAAAAACAAGCAAGGAAGATTCTACCCTCAAAGAATTTCCATTCCTCTGAGAAATGCAACCCATAATAAGCCTTGGCTTATTATACCAGGGCTACTAGAGAGAGGCAGTATGGGGGAGATGGAGGATGGGTAAAGAATGTGTCCCAGAGATTGCTGAAGCTTTTAGGAGCACCGAGGCATGATGAAGACTCCCAGGAATAGACAGGAGGTATGCTAACTTGGCACAGGAAAATACCATGTAAAAATGTAAAGGGGCAGGCACTGGAAGAGCAAGATCAGGGAACCTCGAATCATCTTTTCTGTCTGAAAGATGGAGTGTGTGAAAAAGGATAATGTGGAATGCAGCAGTCAATTCCTGAAGAATCAGAATGGAGTTCAGCAGTCATTAAGGACAAACTCTATCTGGAAGAGACTTCCACAGTTCCTTGAGAAGCAGTCATTCAGCCTTTCCTTGAAGGCCTCCCAGGCCTAGAGCTCCTGCCTATTGAGGCTGCCCTTCCTACCTCCAGAGAAACCTCATTATTAGGGAGTCTGTGGGCTTGGGGATTTGTTTCCTGATATTAAACCTGAATTTCCCAATTTGTAACTTTTCCTCCTTGCTGTAGTTTGGACCTAAATCCAAAGGACTTTAAAGGCTGGACTGAAGAGGTTTACATTTAATCTTAGAGCTTAAATGGAGTCATTGAAAGTTCTTAAGTAGGACTGGACTATGGGCAGGCCTTGGCTCAGGAATATTGATTGGGCAGCTCTGTGGGGGGTCACTTGGTGAAGGGAAGGCCATGGACAGAAACACCAATTAAAATCACTTACAATAAGTCATATAAGAGTTGTTGAAAATCTGACCATGATGGCAGCCATCAGAATAGAGAAGGGAATGTAGGCAGAAAATGATGCAGAGAGAACCTGATAAGATGATGCATCTGATTGGCTATCGGGTATGTTCTGGGGCAGTTACAGAAGAGGGGGTGTCAAGGAAGATTTTAGTGTTACCAAAACTGGTTACTAGAAGGATGCCATATCCCTTAACAGAAATGGGGAAACTTGGAGGAGGGACAGGTTCACCTAGGAAAGTGAAGAGGCAGGTGGGTAAAGAACACTTCAAAAGGAGAGAAGTGGAGAAGTGATGGCAGTGCAGGAATTGCATTGAAGTCACAGTGGAGTGAAAGGAAGACCCCACTCTCCTTCCTAGGCATTGTGCTTTTGACTGATCAGTGTTTACTCTGTGGTGGACATTGCAGTAGGGTGGCCAGATAGGATGTATATTGGGGAGACAGCCATATGTCTATGAGCTCCATATAACTTCAGAAAATGGAAATGTTGTGAAATGAAGACGAAGAGTAGTTTGTTGTAGAAGTGGAGTTCCAGAGGGAACAGTGAAACACAGAGGGCTTAACTATGTAGAGATGGGTGAGAGGAAAGAGGGAAAGTATGCTTGCCTCAGTGGATCTTGATTCAATCACAAAAGTAAGGGGATCAGGAAGTAGTAGTTTTCTACTCAGAAGATGAGGGAAGAACCAGTTGATTGAAACCTCCATCCTCCAGTGAGGTTAGGAGAAGAAAAGGTAGCATCAGTGTGTGCCGCACCACAGCAAACACTAGGGAGCTAGTGGTCAAAGTGGTGAGATTTCTGGTTGGATATTTGGGTCAGAAAATTCATGATTATTAGCTTCTCCAGTCTAGACTGAATCCACACTCAGCCCACACACTGTGCCCAGTACTAAGAGGGTAGTCCAGAATATCTGATATCTCTGGATCCCTGAGTTGTAAGATCTCTGGTTGTTCTGAGAACCAATCCGTTCAGTCACTCCAGTGCCTGGTTTTGAGGAATTCAAGAAGGCCCCTACTTGTTCTGAACCCTTGGCTGTGACAGGTTCCAAGTTGTATGAAGTGAAGACACACTGGGTACCAGTAATTTGACAGCATAAGCCCATGTGCACAGGTGATGAGAATTTGGAAATTGCCTGTACTAGGGATAATTAGGGTCATCATTAATACTGAATACATCAATGGGGGAGGGAGGAGATCTTTGATGCCATCCTGAAAGTGAAGGTGGGGTGTGTGAAACAGGCAGACAAGCTGCCCACATGCCCACAGAGACTGGGCATCACTGTGCATCCCCCATTGCTCAGATGAGAAACACCTGCATGGCAGGGGAGTCACTTAGAGCCCAACATGCTGTCTGCCTAGCATCTGTGCTAATAGCTCTGCAGGGGAAAGAGGTGGACCAGATGTGTCATACTCCTGCTGGCTCTTTCATTCATCAGGATCCCTGACATGACTTTCAAAGAGCAGGGCCCCTGAGCAATGGGGAAATGTTCATGGGATGTATTGAACAACCCTGGTTCCATCCATCCATTAAACATGAGTCACTTGGGTGGTAGGTCCAGGATATAGGCTAGGGACTGAGTGATAGCCTGGGACTAACTGTCCCCAAAACCCTGGATGGATGGGGCCCATTTCTGTGATGGATATCATCATCAATAGGTTGAAAACCTGAAATCAGGTGTATGTATGTGAAGGGTGGTGGCTCAGGTGACTCTTCTTGCTTCTCAGTTCTTTGTCTCTTATCACTCCATGCATAGTGGATTATTTGAATCACTTCTCAGAGTGCCTTTCATCTGTTCTGTGTATATCTTGCCTGTGCCTAATTGCTTATTGAGTATCTCCCACTATAGAATGGGAACCCCTTGAAGGCAAGGTCATTTTTTCCTTCCTGTATATCCTGTTGCTTTAGCAAAGAATAAGTGATTAATAAGTGTTGGCTGACTTGGTTTACCTTTCCAATCCAAACTCCTTTTGGTTGTGAAAATGACCCAAAGTAATTTTGGCTGAGTTTGCCAAGGACCACAGTTCTTGTCTGGTTCACAAAAGTGCTTGCATGTGGATCCATATTCTAAGAGTGTATATGCAGAATCCACTTTGGTCCCATATGGTATAGTTTCAGGATTCCTTAAGAAATATATTAATAATTATTTTCAGTATTGGTACATTTCTTATAGAACATAAAATTAATTAGAAAACTAAGATGTTAGACTTTTTTCTCATTATTAAAGAAATGTTTGATTTGAATCCAAACTGTAAATCAAGATTTTCTTCTCTGTCTCCATCAGCCAAATCATCCATCCAGGGCTAGATACCTACAATATAATGTTGATTTTCCTGTCTGAAAGATCTCATGTTAATGTTCCATTAGTTAAACATTGTTTTATGATGGAATTAACCTGGCTTTTGGTCAGATGGTTAACTTGTCAACATTTCCTCCACTACCCACATCTTCCTGCAACCTGCCAAAAGACTGACCTAGGAATTTGGGTTACTTACTACATGCTTGATCTAATGGGCTCTTAACATGTGAGGCATTGCTATTCAATCTTCCATCTTTCAAGATAACGCTAATATAAGGGCTCAGACCTTACCCTTATCTCCAAATTATGGGTCAGGGACAATCAGAATCCTTATTCCTTATTTCCATGGGGCAGTAGGTAGCTAAGCCGTTGGGGAAGTTATATAGTGGCTAAGTGATGTTGAGCTTTCTCCTTTATGTATCTCTTGGAGTTTTGAATTTAGCTTGCATGGAGACCCAGTTCTCCATGTTCCTGGTTTCTACCATGCCACATGCCTTCCCTGACATATCTTCAGAATTTGAAATCTGACTACTGACAGAATTCCAGAAAATTCAAGGTGGAATGGACCTCCTACAAGTAGGCATCCAGTCCCCCTTTATGCTTGACCAAGAATCTTCTCTAACCCACATGTAGAGATTCCCCAGGAAAGGGAACCTACCATTGCCCAAGATAATCCCTTCCTCTTGTGGGCAGCTGAGACTGTCAGGAAGTTGTCAGGTTGTTGTTGTTCAGTCATTTCAGTCTTGTCCAACTCTCTGTGATGCCATTTGCAGTAGCTTTTGGCAAAAATACTGAAGCAGTTTGCCAT
Source organism: Potorous gilbertii (assembly GCA_028658325.1). Lineage (NCBI taxonomy): Eukaryota > Metazoa > Chordata > Mammalia > Diprotodontia > Potoroidae > Potorous > Potorous gilbertii. Next base: position 1,236,354 of record CM053772.1, read on the forward strand.
TTCCTTTTCCAGCTGAAGCTTGTGTATGCCTCTTTTCACCATCTACCAATGGATGCTTCTTGTTCTGCCCTTTTGCCTCGAGGAGGACAAGTTATGGCCTTATTCCACACAATAGTCTTTCAGACACACCAATAACTCTCATGGACCTTCTGAGCCTTCTCTTCTCTATGCAAACCGCCCTCCCCCCCCCACCCAAGCCCTTCTACTGATCATCATCATGTGTCAGTAACTCCCTTTACTTCCTCAGGATACTCTGGTTATTCATGTCCTTCTTAAAGTCCAACACCCCAAATGAACAAAATCCTCCAGGTGTGGTTCAATCACAGCAGACAACACCCTCCCCCTCCTTCCAGATGCCAGACAGTTTAAACCCTAATACTTCACTTCTGTAAGGCAATGAACCTATTGATTCGCATAGTTTCCCCCTTATTAGTATGTAAGCTATCTGAGGATAGGAATTGCTTTAGTTTTGGGCCTTCATTTTTCCCCACAGTGCTTACCATAATGGCCAACACATAGAAAATATTTAATAAATAAATGTTAGTTGATTGAGTGTTTAGAAAGTCAATTGTAAACTTTTCCCATTTCTTTTTGCTACAGTTTTATCTTTTCAGATTTCTCTCAAGGTTCTAACCTGCCAAGATCCATTGAGATTTTGATTCTGTCTTCAAGTGGGTTAGCCATCCTTCCCAAATTTGCTTTATCCTCAATTTGTGTATTTCCACACTCTGTGTAGGAGACCAGTAGGTGCCTGAAGTCTGGAAGACCTGAGTTCAAATGTGATTTAAGACACTTACCCTGGACCATAGCACATCAATAATATCCATGGGGTTTTCTTTGCAAAAAATGCTGGAGTGGTTTGCCATTTCCTTCTCCAGTGGATTAAGGCAAACAGGTAAAGTGACTTGCTCAGGGTCACACAGCCAGTAAGTGTCTTAAAGCAGATTTAAACTCATGTCTTCCAGGCTCTAGTTCTAGGGCTCTCTTGGTGTGCTGTGGTATATGGGGTTATGAAGAGTTAGGCACAACTGAATGCCTGAATAACAGCAACATTTGCACCGGAACAGGGTTAGTATGTATGTTGTCATGGCTACAGTAGCTAGAGTCTAGCATGAAGAATAAAGGCAATATGAGGGTGTGAAGATGGGGGAGAGTCATGGTTAAACCCACATAATAGTCATTGAGCACTGGCTCTGTAATGATTCCAGAATGGTTCTTGGAGCTGTGGGAAACAAGTAAACATTAAGATGTAACAAGTCTCATCCTCAGCCCAAGTATCCATTCCATCTGTATGATCTGCTAGCTGCCCAACTGCAACAGAGGTGGGAACAGAAAAGGGATGGCACAGGAGCCCACTTCCATGAGAGAGGCTGCATTCCAGCATATGACATATGTGAAATGCACTTTCCAGCCCAGATGCTCACTGTATCTTTCTCTGCAATGTTCCTCCTATTTGTGGTTTGGGCAAGCCTTTCCTGTGCACCCACATCCACTGGCACTGACCTCTATAGTTTGGGAAGTGTTGTTCTTTAATGCCATTTGTTACTTTTAGTGAGCCAACTGGCCATCTGCCTCATAGAATTTATCTCTTTGGTTTTGGTCAAACGTTCTGTCAAACTGATAGGATCTCAGCTAGAATTACCACCACCCACAGTCCTTAAAGACTGTTATTTTAACTAACTTGTTAGATTTCTGAACTCTAGCCTTGAAAACATATGACAACAACAATATTCTTGTTTAACCAAAAATAATGAGAAATGATAGCTAGTATTTACAAGATGTCCCAAAAGTCCTTGTGTAAGACTTTTGGGACATCTAATACATAGCATTGAAAGGTTTAAAAAACATTTCATATATATGTATATATTTACACACATATGTATAGGTAAGTATATACATGTAGCATACTGTTATATATAATTACGTTGTATATTCTACTATATTGCATTATATTGTATTCTCTATCATAATGTATAAAACATATATAAAGAGGTGCATAGATAAAATATGTTTTTATGTATATGTTCATTTGATCTTGATAACATCCCTGAAATGTAGACTATTTTACCTGTATTTGAGTCCATAAACCACTAAATACAAAAGAAAAGCAGGTTACCCTTGATAAGCAAACAGAGCCTCAACCCCCATAGGAGAAACAGAAGGCCCAGAATATGCTAGAAAATCCAGCTTCTAGAGTGAAGTACATACTGAACAGTAACCCACAAGTGCCTGGACATACCACTTTTCCATTAAAACTTGAGTGACAATTTTAATAGATGTTGCCAAACTAACCTTCATAATTTCCAAACTACATGGAATGAACAATTTTCAAAAGAGAGTCTGACTAGAAGAAATGGAGCTGTGGGAGAGGAGTTAAACAAGGTGTCCTTATGCCTGATGCTTGAGTTGTCCCAAAGACATTTCCAGGAATTTCACAGATGAGAAGCTTCCATCTGAAAACTCCTCTTAATTCTAAACGGCAGCCAGTCTGTATATCTGTACAATAGTCTGCAGAGCATTAGATAGAGAATAACTACAGAATGGTAACGACTGGTCCTTGGACTGCTTCTACCTGAAGCTCGTGAAAGAGGTTAGCAAAAAGGAGACAGCTGTGACACAACTACTCTGCTCTCAGACTATGCTGTCCTTCCTTCCCTACCATGACTCTCTTAGTGAACCGAGTCAACTCTATGCTGTCCTCTTCTCATGAGTCTCTTGCTTCCTTCTCATGTTGACAATATTGTCCTGCCTGGCATCAGGTTTGGTTCACTGCCCCCACCTGCTGCCTTTGTTCCCACTCATGGACTGCTGAACATAGCTGGAGAAAACTCACACTGACTGTGAAGCAAGGCAATTTTTTCTTTACCTCACCCATTGACTCAGTTTCCCACTCCCCATAGTAGTTTCTCTAAACCTTTTCAGTCCTTTTTATGCCTTTAATAACACCCCTTAATCGTTAAACCTTAACAATCACAATTGGGAAACTTCCGATATGCGTCACTTCCTTCTCAACGTGTGTCTTCTAGATGTCTTCTGTCACTCTTTCCTCTTTCACCCTCATCTTACCTAATGAGGTGCCTGTTCCCTTGCCAAGGCAAACTCTTCTAATTGAAAAAAATGGGCTTATTCCATCTAATCTTCTATTGCTCCCACCTCACTCATTGTCAATCTCTCCCTCCCTCTCTACTGGCTGCTTCCTTGCTACTTATAGACATGCCAATGTCTTCTCCATCCTCCAAAAACTATCACTTGATTTGTCCCTCCTATTTCTCTTCCTTTTTGTGGCTAAACTTCTTGAGAAGGTTGTCTGTAATGGGTGCCTCTACTCCCTTTTCTCTGACTCTCTCTGCACTGCTGATGTCATCGTTCAACAGAAACGACTCGCCAATGACCTTTTTATTCCCTCCCCCATATATGGAAATATATATGTATACATACATACACCAATACGTGTATATAAATACATGTATTTTACATGTGTGTGAATTCACATGTATATATGTCACCTTCACTGTTCTGTTTTATTCCATAACAGATGTTTCATGGACGCTTTCAATATACTTACAGAGGATGAGCTCATATCCTAATACTTTTATTCAGCTATAAAATAATTTTGTCCACATGTGAAATAATTTTTAGGACTATGAAGATGAATGAGGATGGCAATTTCTCCTAGGATCATTCTATTTGAACTCCATTGGAAAAGAAAAAAAGAGAATGAGATAACAGCTGTCATGGGGCTTAGCCAAGCCTACCCTTTCTGAGCATGCATAGTGTGTTTGACTTATGTGATCTCCATATGAGTTTCACATCATGTTCACTTATTCTTTTTTTCCCCTGGTACACCCATTACTTTATTTTTAAATAGTATTTTATTTTTTCCCAGTTGCATGTCAAGAAAATTTTAGCATTCATTTTTGTAATATTTAGAATTTCAATTTTTTTCACCCTCCCTCCTTTCTCCTCTTCTGAAAATGGTAAGCAGTTTGATATATTTATACATGTACTATCATATAAAAATATTTCCATTAGTCACAGTTGTGAAAGAAAAAACAGATCAAAAGGGGAAAAACCATGAAAGAATAAAGTAAGTAAAAAAATGGTTCTATCTGCATTTAGAGTCCATTAATTAGCAGGATATCAATAGCATTTTCTTTGTACTTGTTTTGCATCATTGTGTTGCATAGAGGAACTAACTCATTCATAGTTGAACATCACACAATGTTGCTGATGCTGTATACACTGTTTTCCTTGTTCTGTGCATTTCACTTAGCATCAGTTCATACAAATCTTTGGGGATTTCTTTTGAAATCTGCCTGTTTATCATTTCTTATTGCACAACAGTATACATTACACTCATATACCACAGCTTCTTCAGTCTTTCTCCAACTGATGGGCATCCCCTCAGTTTCTGATATTTTGCCACCATAAAAAGGGCTGCTATAAATACTTTTTGCACATATAGGTCCTTTTCCCTTTCTGTAATCTCTTTGGGATACAGACCTACTAGTGGCATTGTTGGATCAAAGGGTATGCACAGTTTGGTTGCTCTTTGGGCATAGTTCCAAATTGCTATACAGAATGATTGGATCAGTTCACAATTCCACCAATATTGCATTAGTATCCCAATTTTCCCACATCTTCTCCAGCATTTATCATTTTCCTTTCTGTCATATTTGCCTATCGTACAGGTGTGAGTTGGTACCTTAGAGTTATTTCAATTTACATTTCTCTAATCTAAAGTGATTTAGAGCACTTATTCATCTGCATATAGATATTTCTGATTTTTCATCTGAAAACTGTTTGTTCATCTCTTTGACCGTTTATCAGTTGGAGAATGACTTGTATCCTTGCAGATTTGACTCAGTTCTCCATATATTTAGAAAATGAAGCTTTTGTCAGAACCACTTGTAAAGATTTTTCTTCATCATTCTGCTTTCCTTCTAATCTTGGTTGCATTGGTTTTGTTTGTACAAGGGCTTTTTAATTTAATGTAGTCAAAATTATCTGTTTTGCATTTTGTAATGTTATCTCTTGTTTGTATGATTTCTTGCCCCTCCCCATAGTTCTGACAGGTTGATATTCCTTGCTCTTCTAATTGGCTTTTGGTGTCATCCTTTATGTCTAAATCATGCCAAAGGTCTGTCATATCTAACTTTTTAAATATTCTATTTACCTCTTTAGATTCTTTCTTGTTTGTTTCTTTGGTTGGATTTGGTTGGATGAGTTCTGAGAGGGGACTACTGAGGTCCCCAAGTAGTTTAGTCTTTTTGTCCATTTCTTCGTATAACTGACTTAACTTATATACAAATCTGGATGCTCTTATCACTTGATGCAATTATTGATATTGCTTCATCATCTGTGGTACCTTTAAGAAGGTGTAATTTCCTTCTTTCTTTCTTTGAATTAGGTTTATTTGTGCTTTTACTTTGTTTAAGGTCTTCTTTTTTACTTCATCTGAAGCATAATAGATTCTGCTCCTGTCCCTGATTTTATTCTGAGTGTCTCTCTGTTTCAAGTGTGTTTCTTGTAATATGTTCTCTTGTTCTATGACTTGATGAAGTTATGGTGAAGTGAGGGTACCTGAGAAGTACATAAGCCAGGCAAAGAGAACCTCTTTCTTTCTGTTTAATACCTGACTAGTTTGAGTGAGGAAAACATGCTATAAACCTCTAGGTGGAAAGGGGCCTCAGGAACTCTACCTGGGCTGCCATATGACTCATGAGTATGGCCTGTTCTTTGCCTCTTTGCCTTTGTTCTTTCATGTTTTTAGGTGAAGAAGGGTCAGGCTAGGTTGTAATTTTGTGAGATTCCAAAGGTCAGGAGAGTGAAACACCTAAAGACTGAGGAGCTGGAGTCAATATTATATATTTCAGATAGCTGAGACTAGAGAAAAACTCTAACTGACTTGCTTCACCTAGCAGAGCAGTGAGTGGAAGGCAACCAAGAAGGAGTGACAGTGATTAATGTACTGACTGTGCTATATTCAGATGTGAATTTGATGGAGCAAATATTTCATAGAAATTACTTTAAGTCCATCTTCCTCAAGGATTGAGTTGGCAGAGGGAGGACAATTCCTGGGTATTGGAAAATGTATCTGTACTTCTGTTTTTGCTATATATTCTCATCAAATACCCCTTTGCAAAACCTAATTGATATTAATTGGTTAAAGGATACTGGGAATGAAAACAACTGGGTCAATCGCTATAAGGGAGATACAAATTATAATCAGTGATTTATACTGGGGAGAACACAATAGAATGGATGGATAATCAACCAAGCCATGTAAGATAAACCCTCCCAAACAGAGGGGTAACCTTAGAACCCTAAGGAGCTGGGATACCAGTCATTGTCTGAGGACCCGATTTGTCATTGTGAGTGGAGGTTGGGATAGATACCCAAAGTTTATTAGCCATAGATAAAATATAACTTTAATAATAACAATGACAGTGTTTGAATTGGTATCTTCGGGCACATAATCTTCAAGCTATTTGGAAGGAAAAGTTTTTAAAATATATAAGCCTCTTAGTCTGAACATGCCCAGTATTGAAATCATTGCGTGTTCTTCCAAACCCCACTTCTTCCAGTTTTCTTCTTACTGTTGAATATACTAACATCTTTTCCATCACCCCAGCTCCCAACCCCAGTCCTCATCATCCTCAATTCTTCACTGTCTTCCCCCTGCACATATCCAATGAGTTGTCAGCTTTTGTCATTTCTAGCTTTCTTACACCTCTCATAGGCAATGTTTCTCTCTTTTGACACAGTTGCCACTCTGGGGCAGATCTTTATCATCTATTCCTGAACCATTTCAATTTCAGTTCTGGAGGTCTGCCTAAGGTGTATGTGCCTCTCACTCCAGTCCATTCTCCACTCAGTTGTCAAATTTATCTTCCTAAAGCACAAGTTTGATTGCATTATCCCTCCTCCACTCAATAAACTTCAGTGGTTACTTATCACCTTTCCTATATTTGGTGTTTAAAGTCCCTGGTCCCTTTCTACATCTCCAGTCTTTCTCCACCTTATTCCCCTCTATGTACTCTGCCATCTATTCACACTGACTGCCTCATTACTCTTCAAATAGGACACTCCATCTCCCAACTCTTTGTGTTTTCATTGCCTGTACTCCATAGTTGGAATTCTCTCTTCATTTATACCTCCTGGGGTCTTTGGCTTCCTTCAAACTCAGATGAAGTCCTACATTCAACAGGAAGCCCTTCCTGATTCCTCCTAATGCTAATGCCTTGACTTTAAGGCTAATTTCAATATATATATCTATGTCTATCTATCTATCCTGTTTGAACATAGTTATTTACTTGTCAGTCTCCCTCATTAGACTGTGAGCACCCTGGGAGTGGGACTATCTTTTCCATTTCTTTCTATACTCAGCACTCAGAATGTTTGACATTGTTTGACACATGGTCATCACTTAACAAATACTAGTTGATCTATTTTAGATTGATGGATCATTCTTTTTTATTTTTAAATTTACTATTTTTTCTCATCTGTAAAAATAATTTTTACCTTTAATTTTTAAAAATTTATAGGTTGCAAATTCTCTCCCTCCTTCCTGTCCCCACCTCCCTCATTGAGAAGGCAAATAATTTGATATAGGTTATATGTGTGTAGTTATGCAAAACACATTTTCATATTAGTCATGTTGTGAAAGAAAACAGACAAAAACACCAAGAAAATTAAGGAAAGCAAGGAACAGGTGTGCTTTTATTTGCATTCAAACTTCATCAGTTTTTTATCTGGAGATGAATAGCATTTTTCATCCTGAATCCTTCAGGATCTTTCTTAGATCATGGTACTGTTGAGAATAACTGTCATTTACAGTTGATCATCATATAATATTGCTATTGCCATATACAATGTCCTCCTGGTTCTGCTTATTTCACTTTGTATCAGTTCACATAAGACTTTTTAAGTTTTCTGAGACGATCTTTTTTATATCACATAGATTGATGATCATTCCAATGAGTCCATCTATTTTACTGGAGTTGTACAGATGATATTTTCAAGTTAGGCTACAGAAGATTATTTTACATTGTGATGCCTTTAGTTAACTATAAAATATACTTATTTTGATCACTTCTATAATAGTCTGTAGAACATTAAATCTAAAGTAATAGAGTAATAATTTGTCCCAGGACTATTTCTACATGAAACCTATAAAATGAGGCAATAATAAGAACTGTGATGTACATAATATCTTAATATTTACAAATGACTTTACATATATTATCTTGTGATTGTCAAAACAAAACCTGTGAATTCGGCAAAAAAAGGTATTATGTTCCCCATTTGGAACATGTGGAAAGTCATTCACAGAGAAGTTAAGTAATTTACCCTTGGTTATGTAGCGAACATTGGCTGGATGCATGATATTCCTCATCCCAGGTGTAATACTCCTTTTACAATCTCATCTTTGCCTCTATAAAAAGTAGATAAGTGGCACCCCTAGGGACATTCAAGCCAAGGCATTTATCTTCTTTTCTAGAAAGACTCCACTGATGACACTAAAGATAAATAAATTCAATGATGGTATGCACTGAAATGTTTCCTTGTGCAGAACAATAAATTCATGTGAACTCATGCTCTTAGGGAAGCCTGAGGTGGCACATAGGATTAGCTTAGACACATTGACAAGTGAACAGTAGAAAAGGGGACTTTCATGTGTGAGAAAAGGCTTGGAGAAAGGATGAGTGTTAGGGGAATGTCAAACATTGCAGTCTGGCCTGCAGGGTTTGGACTTTCAGAGAGAGTAGGTATAACAATAATAGTTACCATTTCTGTGGCATTCGCTATGTGCAGGTGCAGCGCTAAACACGCTACCTTCTCGAAATCTACCTCACCACAACCCTGGGAAGTACACGCTATTATCATTCCCATTTTACAGATGAGGAAATTGAGTCAGGTAGAAATCAAGTGGCTTGCCCAGGTCACACAAGCTAGATTGGAATTCTTGACTCCACATCTGGTGCTTTATTTATGGTGCCACATGGATGCCTAGAACATCACCCAAGGTCAGACCTTGAAGGCATTTTAGAGATCAGGGATGGGTATTCAGCTTCAGTGATTAGAGCTTTCCAAATCTAGTTGAAAGAGCTTGAGTTCTGTACAGTTCACTGCACCACTTCAGTTTTATAATGATGCTGTGCAATCTTTAGCTTTCTTTGTATCTTGTGGTTGAGACGCAAGCTAGAGTTCTGTCATACCCATGGCACATGAAAAAATCCAGTTGCAATAGAAAGGAAAGTGAATTTTATTTCTGAAAGAAAGAATCCAGCACACAGAGTGTAAGCACAGTTGAGATCTGGAAATTATAGGTAAGTTTGATGAGTACAGTTAGTCAACCAGATAAATGAGGCTGGATCCATGCACTTTGGGCTTGAAGAGTAGGAGCTGGAGAGTTTTCCTCATTCCACTACTGGAATAATAACCAAATTTCCCCACTTCCCAGGTCTTGGTTTTCCAGGCTTATTGTGCACTGTGGTAAATGTTTCCATAAAAACTACAATAGAATACACCACAGGCTGGAATTGCCCATCAATCATGAAATCTGATTACTCTGGACTCCAGGCATCCTAGGGAGAAACCCAGTACCGCAGCCATGCCTTTTTGGAAAGGGCTTTGCTGAAACAGCTGCTTTGCTCAGTAGAGCTCATGCTTCTCCTTGCCCCCTAATTAAGAAACATTGCCGTCATGGTGTGGCTCCATAAACTTGGTGAAATATTGCGATAGAACCCTTTCTATTATTTTGAGAATAGGGTTGGTGGTGATATGTTCGGTGGAAGTGGGGGGATATGGAAAGCTTAAGTGTTGCAGCATCTGTCTGTTTATTAAAAACTTTTTGTGAGGAGTTAATTTCTCCCATGAAGCCAGGCACTGAAGAGAGGGCTTGATTAAATTCTCTCTGATGAACGTGTCCTATTTTATTTCAGGGATGAGGCTGTGACTTTGCAATAAGTCCCATATTTTATGACCTAATTACATCTGCTAGAATAAATACTGCTGAGTTAGGCAATTCTTGGGTGTGTGTGTATATGTATATATGTACATGTATAGATGACATATACATACATACATGTTCTTTATGATCAACATTTTTATTCTTTTCACAATCTGTCAAATTGAAAACCAACAAGAAGGTGTAAATTGTTACTTTCTAGTACATTTTCTGAAAAAGAAGCTGTCACAATGGGTGAGATCACATGCTTTACACTTGACATATTTTCTTTTCTCACCAACAAACTTCTCAACAAGGCTTAATTTGGATGGAATAATGACCAGAAGGAGATCAATAAGTGTCAATTACAAAATGGATACGGGTTTTATTGAAGCATGTTTTGAGAAGTAAACAAAATTTTTTTTAAGGACTTATTCTTCCCCATCATTAGCTGTCATGTCTCCTATGGGCAGGAAGCCCTGTGTAGTTACTGGCCACAAGTGGTGGGCTATGGGACAGCCATCTCTTTGGATAAAAACATTTGTTTTTAAAACTTTGAGTTCTAAATTCTTTTCCTTCTTCCCTCTCTACCCACCCTCATTGAGAAGTCAAGCAATTCAATATAAGCTATACATGTACAGTTATGCAAAATACCTCCATAACAGTCATGTTGTGAAAGACTATATTTCCCTCCATCCTATCCTGTCTCCCAGTTGTTCTCTTTTCTCCTTTGACCCTGCCCCTTTTCTAAAGAATTTGCTTCTGATTATCCCCTCTCCCAATTTGCCCTTCCTTCTATCATCTCCCATCTTATCTCCTTCCCTACTACTTTCCTGTAGGGTAAGATACCTGATATTCTCTCCTTAAGCTAAGTATGATGAGAGTAAATTTCACTCATTTCTTCTCACCTCCCCACTCTTCTCCTCCATTGTGAAACCTTTTCCTTGCCTCTTTTATGTAAGATAATTTACCCCATTCTATCTCTCCCTTTCTCCTTCTCCCAATATATTCTTCTCTCACCTTTTAATTTTATTTTTTAGATATCATTATTCATATTCAACTCACCCTGTGTCATCTATCTATCTATCTACTCTTCATCTATCTATCATCTATTTCCTCCAACTATCCTAATACTGAGAAAGGTGTCATGAGTTACAAATATCATCTTTCCATATAGGAATGTAAACAGTTCAACTTTAATAAGTCTTGTGATTTTTCTTTCCTATTTACCTTTTCACGCTTCTCTTGATTCTTGTATTTGAAAGTCAAACTTTTAAATTCAGCTCTGTTCTTTTCATCAAGAATGCTTGAAAATCCTCTGTTTCATTGAATATCCATTTTTACCCTGAAGGATTTCACTCAGTTATGCTGGTTAGGTGATTCTTGGTTTCAATACTAGCTCATCTGACCTCTGGAATATCATACGCCAAGTCCTTTGATTTCTTATTTACAAGCTGCTAGATCTTGTATTATTCTGATTGCATTTCCTCAGTACTTGAATTGTTTCTTTCTGGCTGCTTGTAGTATTTTCTCCTTGACCTAGGGACTCTGGAATTTGGCCACCATATTACTAGGAGTTTTTCTATTAGGATCTCTTTTCCAGAGGCAATTGGTGGATTCTTTCAATTTCCATTTTATCCCCTGTTCTAGAGTATCAGGGCAGTTTCCCATGATAATTGCTTGAAAGATGATGTCTAGGCTCTTTTTTTATTATATTATTATATTATTTCATATAGTCCAATAATTTTAAAATTATGTCGGCTGGATCTGTTTTCCAGGTCAGTGGTTTTTCCAATGAGATATTTCACATTGTCTTCTTTTTTCTTTCTTTTGGTTCTGTTTTATAATTTCTTGATTTCTCATAAAGTCATTCCATTTGCTCCATTCTAATTTTGAAGGAATTATTTTCTTCAGGGAGCTTTGGACCTCCTTTTCCATTTGGCCCCTTCTGCCTTTTAAGGCATTCTTCTCTTCATTGACTTTTTGGATTTCTTTTGCCATTTGGGTTAGTCCAATTTTATGATGTTATTTTCTTCAGTATCTTTTTGACTCTCCTTTAGTAAGTTGTTGACTCGCTTTTCATGATTTTCTTGCATCGCTCTTATTTTTCTTCCCAGTTTTTCCTCTACTTCTATTACCTGATTTTCAAAATAATTTTTGAGTTCTTTCATGGCCTGTGATCAAGCCATATTTTTCTTAGAGGATTTTTATGTAGGAGTTTTCATTCTGCTGTCCTCCTCTTGTTGTATGCCCTGATCTTCCTTTTCACCAAAGTAAGATTCTGTAGTCTGACTTCTTTTATGATGTTTACTCATCTTCCTAGTCAAATATTTGCCTTTCTAACTCTTTGTCAAGGTAAAATTCCACCATCTTGGTTCCACCCCTCTGATTTGAAATTTCTTTCTTTCTTATTTACTGATTTCTTATTTATATCCTTTTACTCCACTCCTCTCCGTGCTTCAGCTGACCTAAATGAATTATAGTTTTTACATTTGAATTTGTTACTTTTTAAAATTATTCTTTTCTTCTTCAATTTTGAGATCCAAATTGTCTCCCTTTCTTTTATCCCCTCCTGAACTCACTGAGAAGGTGGGGAAAATGATGTCAATTATGCAAGTGAAAAAATGAAAACTATATTTCCATATTACCTACATTTATAAAAAAGTAAGAAAAATAAAGTGAGAAATTACATTTCAATTTCCACCTAGAGTTGATCAGTTGGAGGTGGATAGCATTTAGTTTTCTTCATGAGACCTTTGGAATTATTTTGGATCATTATATTGATGAGACACAGTTGATCATCATCACAACATTGCTGTGGCTGTGTACAGTGATCTCCGGGTTCTTCTCACTTCACTTTGCATCAGCTCATATAGGACTTCCCATGTTTTTCTAAAATCACCCCTTTCAAAATTTCTTATAGCACGATAGTAACTCCATCACAATTATAGCATAGCTTGTTCAGCCATAGGGCATCCCCTCTGTTTTTAATTCTTTGCTACCACAAAAAGAGTTGCTATACATATTTTTGTGCATATATGTCCTTCCCCTTTGATCTCTTTGAGATACAGACCTAGTAGTGCCATTGTTGAGTCAAAAGGTAGGCATTTATAGTCCTTTGTGCAGAGTTTTAAATTGATTTTCAGAATGGTTGAACTAATTTACCACTTCACCAACAGTTCATGAATGTACCTATTTTCCTCTCATGCAATTGCAGGTTGTTACTTTTGCCAGATGTAAGTTGTTACCTCACAGTTATTTTAATTTGCATTTCTCTAATCAAAAGTTATTTAGAGATTTTTTTCTTCATATTACTAGTGGTAGCTTTGATTTCTTTTTCTGAAAACTGCTTTTTTTTAGCCTTTAAACATTTATCAACTGAGAATTGCTCTTATTTTTAGAAATGTGACTCAGTTCTATATTCAGTATACATTTGAAGAATGAGGCCTTTATCAGAAAAATTTTCTATACAATTTTTTTGATATTACTTCATTGTCTATGGTACATTTCAGCAAAATGTAGTTTCGCTTAATATCTCTTTTGGTTAAATCTGTTTTTGTTTTACTTTGTCTGAGATCATGATTGGTAACTCTGCTTTTTTTACTTCAACTGAAGCATATTACATTCTGTTCCACCTTTCGTTTTACATCTGTGTGTGTCTTTCTTTTACAAGTGTATCTTTTCTAAACAATGTATTATTGTTGGATTCTAGTTTCCAATGCATTCTGTTGTCTGCTTCTGTTGTGTGGGTGAGTTCATTCCTTTCATATTCACAGTTATGATTACTGTGTATTTCCCTCTTCTTGTTTGCTTCTGTTTCTTCTCTCTCTTTTATCTTGTCCCTCCTCAAAAGCTTATTTTGATTCTAACCACTTCCTCCATTAATCTGTTCTCTCATTTATCATTCTCCCTCTTTTTTGTCCCCTTCACCTCCTATTTCCTTAATTGACAAGTTATATTTACTTTGGTTTTCAATTTATAGAATAAACAAGCATTTCCATAACATAATACAATAAAAAAGATGATAAACATGAAACTGCACATCTAACTATGCACTGCTTACTATTCCTTTCAAATGTACGACAAAATTATCATGCAAATTTATTTTTTCTTCCCTCCCTCCACTGTAGAGATTGTTGCTGTTAGACTCAATAGATGTGTGTGTATGTGTGTATGAAATTATTCTATATATACTTATATTTATCAGTTCTTTCTCTGGATGCACATAATGTCTTTCTTCATATATCCTTTAGAGTTAATTTGGGTATTTGCAATTATCAAAATAACTTATTCATTCAAAATCATTCTTAAAACAATATTAAGAATGTAATTGAGGTTGAATATGATAACATACTTATTCAAATATGTGAATCTGATCTGGGGGCAGTGGCTAGTTAGGGGATATGGCTGTATTGAGTATGGGGGCCTGTGGTGTAGTTAAAGTCAAATTGTGAGGTTAAATCAGGACATGCCTGCTATTATTGTATGCAATATTCTCTTGGTTCTGCTCATTTGACTCTTCATTATTTTGCCCAAGTCTTTTCATGCTTTTCTAAAATCATTGCACTCATCATGTCCTACAGCAGAGCAATATTCCATGGCTGTCATATACCACAACTTGTTCAGCATTCCTCAGTATATGGGCATCCTTGCATTTTCCATTTCTTTGCCACCATAAAGAGAGCTGCTACCAACATTTGAGAACATATAGATGCTTTTCCTTTTCTCTAATTATCTTCAGAAACAGAACAAGCAGTGGTATTGCTAGGTCAGAAGGCACAGGCATTTAACAACTTTCTGGGCGTAATTCCAGATTGCCCTCCAAAATGGTTGAATCATTTCAAAATTTCACCAAAAATGAATCATTGTCCCAAATTTTCCACATCCCTTCCAGCAATTGCCACTTTCCCCTACTTTCATTTTAGCTAATCTTGTAGGTGTAAAACATTTCAAAGTTGTTTTAATTTGCACCTCTTTACTCAATAACGATTTTGAGCATTTTTTCATATGATTATTAATAGTTTTGATTTTTTCATTGGAAAACTGCTTGTTTATATCCTTTGACCATTTGTCAGTTGGGGAATGACTTGTATTCTTATAGATTTGACAAAGTTCTTTATATATTTTTAGATATGAGACTTTGATCTGATAAACTATCTAAAAAATTTTCCCCAAGTTTTCTACTTTCCTTCTGATCTCGACTAGATTATTTTATTTGCACAAACCCTTTTATTTCATGGAACTGACATTATTCCTTGTACTAACTTTGCTCTATCTTTTGTTTGTCCATATTGTTTTCTTATTCATAGCCTGATAATGAATATTTTCCGGGTTCTAATTATCTCCTAAAATTTCTCTTTATATCTAGGTCATATATCCATTTTGACCTTATCTTAGTAAATGGCTTTCTTTTAAGGTCTGGTCCTGCTAAACCTCTTTCCTTTACATTTTTTTAATTCTTTTCATATTCTTCACTTTTTGTTCTTCCAAATGAACTTTATTATAATTTTTTCTTATCCAGTAAAACAATTTCTCAGTAATTCAATTAGGACAGCATTGAATATATCAATTTGGGTAAAATTGTCATTTTTATTATATTATTGGCCCTGCCTTCCCACAAACAACTAATATTTATCCAATTATTTAAATCTGAATTTATATGTAGAAAAAGTTTTTTGAAAAACAATTTTCTTCATATAGTTTCTTGGTTTGTTTTGGCATGTATATTCCAAGGTACTTTGTACTATGTAGAGTTATTTTCATTGGGGTATATTTTACTATCCCTTTTTGCAGAGTTTGTTTGTGACCTATAGGAATGTTGATGATTTATGTGGATTTACTTTATATCCTACTACTTTGCTAAAATTATTAATTGTTTTAACTTACTTTTTAGTGGAATCTTTGGGTTTGTGATTTTTTGTAGCTATTTTCACATTATTGTTTTCTTCTGAGTGTATTTCTTGGTCTTCCCTGCCACCACAGTGACTTCATTTCTCTAAGTTATTTCTGGATTTTGAACTTTATGCTAAAGTTGGTCTCTGCTAACCTGAATGTAGGAGACCTTGTCCCAAGCTTCATATTTTTTCTATTGCTCTTTTCAGAATTAGTTTTGGGTGTCTGCAGGTTTTTTGTGTTTACAAGGTGGTGTGATCATGCAGGAGCTAGAACCATTAATCTTCCAGTCTGCACTTTGCTTCGTCCGCTGAAGCCCCAAGTGCTAGATCCCTTCTTTGCTTTGGAATTGTGACTTGAGTCCTTGTTTCCTTGTGATCAATTACCAACACTCCTCTCTGCTCTGGAACTGAAACCCAGATCAGTACCCAGTGCCAGGCAAACTACCCTGTGACCTTTCTGACCATTTGTTTTTACCCCCTTATCATTTCTGGCCTAAAAGCTCCTGAAGTTGCTGCTGCCGCCACTATCACCATTGCTGTGTGGGTGGGCTCCAGACAGGTTAGGGTCTGACCCTGGTGTCAGACTTCTCTTACTGACCTCTTAAGTTTTCTTAGGTGCAAACAATGTCTCAACTTGACCTTTTGTGGGATCTATCCTTCTAAAATTTGATCTAAGGTGTTATTTTAAAGTTGTTTGAAGGGGAATGTTAGGATAGTTCAGTTGGATATCCCTAATAGGCCATCTCGTATCCCTGTTCTAAACAAATGACTCATTCTGACCTGGAATCATTAATTCATTTTCATGTTTTTTTTCCAAACCCCTTAACCTTTACTCTCTAAATGGGTGACTTTTCTTTTTGATAAGCTCAGCCACTTTACATGAACTCTTGATTTCACCCTTCTACCTTCTCTTGAAGATTTCTCTACTCTGACTTCCATCATTCCCCCACCTAATCTTCAGTCTCATTATTTTCTACTAGCACTTTCCTCTTGCCACAAACACATACTCCTTCCTCTTCTGTTACTCTTTCTTCATCATGAAAAAAATACAAAAAACCGCAACTGAACCAAACCACCCCTTTAAGTTATTTTCAAACACATACACATACATGTATACAATTATATATATCTATATACTATTCTTTTTTTCAGACAGATTTCTAGAAAAAGCTGTCTACCATCCTTAAATTGTTTTCCTCTCTACAACATGATTCTTCATTCCTACCCTCCCTCACTTACCTTCATGTCAAAGTTTCATCTCAACCCCACACAGTCCTTTCCTTGTGCACACTGGAATTCCTATAACACAGGCAATACACTTCCCCTCATCTTAAATATTTCCCTTTCCCATTCCTTCTATCTACTTGCTCTCCTGGCTTCTACCCGCTGACATACTCTTCCTGGCTACCTTTTCCGGTAGTGGCTGCACTTTCATCCATTCCTCTTGGCTCACTTGTCAAGGCAAAAGACTTGGAATACTCCTTGATCTCCATTGCCTCTTCCAGGTTCTACCTCTCCTGTTTACTTCGAAGTTTATACTATTCTTATCTACCACCCAATTAAAAATCTGGTAGCTATTGTATGCAGACCTTCGAGGAACTCCGTTTCCTTTCTCAGTGAGTTCAGTACTTGACTCACAATTTTTCTCTTCTCCTCAGCTCCTGCTTTCATAATACAGGACAGGAACATACACACACATGCACATACACACACATGCACACACACACACACACACACACACACACACACACACACACACATATATATATATATATATATATATATATATATATATATATATATATATATATATACGTTAATTCCCCATCAAATACTATAACCACTACATTCCTCAATCTACTCCCCTACCATGAGCTGTTCCTCCATCCAGTCTCAGTTAAACACAAAGATGGTCACATCCTTGATCTCACCATCACCTAAAAATATACTATCGCTATGTTCAAGAACTCTGAAACCCCCTTATCTGACTACAGTCTGTTGGCTTTTCACTTCTACCTCTGCCTTCCCACTCTTTCTCTTCTTATTGTCCTTCAACCCCTTGACCCCTTTAATCTTTCTGTGGACATCTCACTTTCAGTGGTTACTCTCTTCTCTCCTTGTTGATCCAATTCAACCCTACAACACCCTTCTCTATTGAATCTCTGGCCCCCTTATCATATCAATGACTATGGCCAGTCGAGTCTCAGTCTTGAATCATTCCCATCATTCATCACCTTCATTCCTACATAGGTGCTGCTTAACAAGATTAGGGAAAATAATGCAATCATTCTGACTAGGTTTACTTCAAATTTATGTTACATAACTTTAACTGGGACTTCACTGCTCCTAGGCAATCCTACTATGTCTCCCTTATGAATTCACTAGCCCATTCTCCACAGTGGCTGTTCCAAACCATTTTGTCCCAGTAAAAGACCATGCAGTAAAAGGAGTGGTCTCTCACCTTGGGACTTTCCGAGCTTAAGAGAGTGACCTACAGGGATCCTGGAGTAAGAAGCCAGATTTGGTTTGGCAGCCAGTTTCATTGCTACAAGGAGCAATTTTCATGAGTGATTTCCAAGACCCCAGTCTAGTAGAAGGACTCATTTGACAGCCAGTTAGCCAATAATCACTCATTAAGTGTCTATTATATGTCAGTAACTGTACCGATGTGAAATGGATGAAATCAGTGCAATGTAGGAACTGGACTAAATTTTAAATTGACTTCTGTAGAGAGAGATGGCATGGGACAGAGTGTGCCCCAATTGGGGGGGGGCGGATTTTGGTACTTGATTTTTGCCCTGTTTTCAAAAGAAATATTTCTTTGTAAAATCTAATTGATGTGGAGTGGTTAAATGTTATTTGTGGGGCATTATTTCTAGGTCTTTCATTGCCTATCCTTGTTGGAGCTTTTAGTAAAACTTAAATACTTTGAGGGCTAATAGTCAACACTAAAGAGATCATTCACTCTGAGAACTGAGATATAGGTAGATAACTGAGGAACTCTAGAATTACAGGTTCTGAGAGAAGGACCTAATGGGAGAGGTAAAAGGGTCAAAGGTGAATCTCATCTGCTTTGGAGTTTTGCCTAGGGCTGATGCATCCTGATCATATGTTGAAGTCAAAGCCAAGAAGGAGCCAAGGTAAGCCATGGAGGAAGGGCTACTGACTCCAGGAGCTACTACTGCTCTGAACTGCCCAGTACTTTACACAGTCAGAAGCAAGGAGAGCTAGATAACACTTGAAAAGCCTTTCTCCTGAAAAGCATATGATGCAGGATTCAATAAACCCTCTGCATTCTAGTTTACTATTTTTCCATCAAGACTGTATGAACTCAGTGGGAGATAGATTTTTTAAGAGCACTGGGGGCTTTCAGGGTTGCTTTTGATGTGATACTGGGTTTTGTAGCTGATCTGGCCTTCCTCAGCTGGCAACACTACTATACAGCAAAGGGGGCAGAGTGGATTGTCTACTTTCCTGGGTGTCTTTCTGCTGCAGAGGAAAGATCAATAGGAAAAAATGTTTCATGAGCTAGCTAATGAGTAACAAACAACAAAGAGAGGACAATCACTCTCCAAATGGTATGCCTCTGTCATACATACAGACAGGTAGGCAGGAAGGAGAAGGGAGGGAGGAGAGAAAACACTGAGTTGAGAGAAAGACCTAGGATCTTCTGCCAGTCCCGTCATGCCCTACCAGATTACTAGTATTTGAAGGAATTGGAGACATTCCTAGGGAAAAATAATGGCCATACCCTCTATACTTTAAAATCACATTTCTTTTTGCTATTTTAAAGGACATATGAGTAATGTATAGATTGAACTAGGTTTCAAGAGACATCTTATGATTTATTAATACTCATGTGAATTTGGAGAATTGACTTCATTTCTCTAAGCCTCAGTTTCCTCATTATTAAAATGAAAGAATCATATTAGATGATTATAAGATTAACCCCAACTTGTGTAATACTTTTATATTGACAAAGTATTTATTTGACGTTATTTTGCGCAATTAAATATGTCAAATGTACTGAACCTGATTTTGCAAGTGAATGCAAAATTTCTGACCTTGGGGAGAAATGTTTTCAGAGATTAACCAGTGTTTATATTTTTGAGCTTTTAAAGAGCCTTGAAGCAATTACTGAAAAGTATCACCCTTGCCATTAATTCATACTTCTTGAGGAATAGTGAAAAAAATCAGTAAATATCTCCTAACAGAAAACAATTTTAGTAAGTCACAAAGTATGAGGAGATGAGAGATGCCTACGAGGAAGCAAAGGGAACAAGATCAATGCCTGAGCCCTACATAATGCTGCCTTGATAAATAATGAAGGCAGAGATATGAAAAGAGCTTGTAACAGGCAACAAACTCAATGGATACAGTTAGAGTATTGAGAAACTTAGAACAGAAGATTCTGGGGGAAGTATGGGGAGTCAATAGATTTTCGATGTAAACAGTTGCATTTTGGAAATAAGCAAATACTAACATTTGGGGCTTGTGTTGAGGTTCTAGTCTTAGGAAGGTAATGGAGAAATATTAGTAATTAATTAAACTTAAAAGGATATCATAATACACACACACGCACACACACACACACACATATATATATATTTAAAATTCTGGAGAGCTTGTTGTTAAATATTTACCAGGTAACCACTGAGTATATGCCATAAAATCCAGAGAAAAGCTTCAGGGATGAGACCAGAACCTGATTCTGGGTAAAGAGGAATGTCTAGACAAATCTTACTTACTGAACTTGCTAGAAGAGACAATACAAGATGCTGACTATGTTTGACTATCTTCTTTCCCATCTCTCTCCCCAGGAGAGCACTTGGAATCCATTTCACATTTATGTCCACCAAGTCAACCAATGTATATTGGTCTGTGTATCTTTGATTTGCTCAGCAGAGGAGGGTATTGCCAGTTAGTTTTATAGGTAGGTAATCTAGATAGATAGATAGATAATAAACAATAATAGAGACATATAGAGAAAGACTATTCTAATTGCTGAAATTGCCAGCTGGGGTTATCAGTAATATCTCTTTTGTTGATAAATATTTTTATAATTTACCCAAACCAGAGTATTAAAACATTGATTCAGATATGGATGCATATTGAGCCAAGAAGGAGGTGTACATAGCATGTGAGATGGTGCATTTGGTCGCTTCTCTTCTTTCCCATTATCCCATTCCCCAAAGGCAAGGTTGAAGTACTTGATAAAGAGAAATTCACAGCCCAGGGGAATATTTCCAAAGAAAAATCACAACCCTGATAGGCTTGAGGGGCCAGTCGAGAGAGTAGGAATTGTGTTTCCAAAGTCAATAGCTTTTTTTCCCCATTTTCATAGTGATAGCAAACAAATTACCACCTCTATTATGTACAACACTTTCTAAGTCAGATAATGTACTGTAAGCTTCATTGACTGACTTGGAAACAGGGTTAAAATTTTAAGTGTCTTTCCAGTGATCGCATAGATGATCCAGGTCTTCTGAACCCAAGACTGTAACTCATCCTGTATCTGGGAAACCAACTAACTCCAGAGAAGTCGAGTGACCTGGACTTGTCCAGCTTATCATTCTCATTCCTATGAATTGCTTGGATTATTCAGGACCAACATGAATGAGAAAAGCCTGGTCCCCAGTCCCATTGAGGACCTTTCCATTTTGGAAAGAATATAATAAACATACTAGGATATTTGTGTGCCATAAATGATATGTTTCTTTATGGATTTGTGGTTTTCTATGTGTCCTCTGTAGCCTATGCATTTCCTGTGGTGGAGGAATTGTAAAACTGTCCTATATTTGATATGTATATTATATCCTTAAGTCACTTGGTGGGAGTGGATCCTGTTATACACACAAACGCTCGTGCGTGCGCGCGCGCGCTCACACA
Organism: Potorous gilbertii; assembly: GCA_028658325.1. Taxonomy (NCBI): domain Eukaryota; kingdom Metazoa; phylum Chordata; class Mammalia; order Diprotodontia; family Potoroidae; genus Potorous; species Potorous gilbertii. The sequence continues at coordinate 1,258,089 of CM053772.1, forward strand.
CACACACACACACACACACACACACACACACCCTTGACACAAATCTTATCCAAGCACATGTAAGAGATTTTCCTGTCATTTTACTACAGTGTTGGTGCAGAGCCAAAGAAAGGAACTGATCACTCTAAGGATAAGTCTCCAGAGCCATGTCCACTTCATGTGAGCTAAGAATTCCATGGGGAAGAAAAGGTCTTTTTTGTGGGGGGTCAAAGATTGTCTGTGAGTCTCCCTCCCAGAAAAGTCTCAAAGCCCTAAGGGGCTTCCAGCTGGTCTGAGATCAGCGGTCACAAAAGGAATTGAAGGCTTGCTCATCTTTTTTGAGAAAAGATGAAGGATATACAATGGTGCTGGAAAGTGGAGTTGGATTGGGAGATGGAGAGTCCAAACATGGGAGTCTGAACTATAGACTCACTCCCTATTTTGGCTTCCAGTAGCACTTGAATGACAACACTTTACTATTCTCTGTCAGAGTGAGATCTGTGAATGAGGCATTTCCCATGGAAAACCATCATTTCCATGAACTCTATTTCCCTTTCCTGTGATCAGGTTAGCAGAAATGCACTCTAAATGGAACGCTTTGTGCCATCCATGTAGCACTGTGAAAAAGCTAACCTGTTCTCTCTCTGCTCATAGCCTCTTTCTTCCCACCAGTGTCTGCTGGGCATGGGAGAGCTTGGGCAGGAAGGAGGGAGAATGTAGTGAAGAGACCGAGATAGGGAATCCCAAGATAAGAAATGACTTCTAGTCTAACAAAAAGTAGGAAAAGGAGAACCATGTCCACGTTCCTAATAACCTTATGCCAGTCCACCCCCGTTACCAGGCAGGCCTCCACATAACCCACATGTGGAGAAGCACAGGCTGACAGCTGATTCCTTCCTCCCATGCTCAGGAGTTTCTGGAGTTAAACAGGCCTGTGGTTGCTTGTTAGGGAGGCAACTTCATAGGAATGAGTATTTGAGTGAAAGAGAGGCTGACACAATAATAACCTCAATAAGGCCTCTTGCATCAGGGTAGACAAGTGGCATACCCTGTGGAGGCTCTGCCCATGGTGAATCATTTTCAGTTCTTTCTTCACAAAAAGCATGTGCCCCACAAAGTCTCTGCTTCATCTCTTTGAGCTCATCACCAAGAGCTTTATCCTTTGCTGAGGTCATTAGCTTTATTAGACCTGGACCTTAATGGGGCTTCCATGTAGCATTTCAGATTGCCAGTTTCTATTAGCAGTGAGCTCCCCAGCAGAGTAAGCTGCCACTGGGAGCAGAGGCATTCTTCACACCACTGCAAGTCAGCAAGAGGTCAACAGGAACTTGACTCAGCTGGTTATCTCTGTTGATGGGCACAGCCAGGGCAACCTCTCAGAGAAAGGCTAAGTTCAATTTGTGCTACTGATCTGGGCTGAATCCATGTTGGGGCCAATAACAAATTCTCCTTTCTTGGAAAAGACAGAGGCTGAGACAAATAAAGTAGAACAGCACAGTGGGAAGAAGGAGACTGCCTAGGTTGGGATCCCCCTGGCTATATCAGTTACTACCCCTGGGACCCTAACCTCGCTGGGCTTCATTTTCCCTGTCTTTGCAATAAGGGGATTGGACGAGAAGGGTCCCAAAGGTTCTAATATTTTATGATCCTATCAATATACATTCAACAAATTCTCACCTCCCCCAGCTTTCCTTATCTTCAATATAAATAACGATTGGCTTGAGACATAAAAATGTATGTCAAAGTCTATCCCCCAAATATCAAAGTCTTTATCAGAACCATTTCCTGGCTCCAGCATCTGGTGCATTCTGTGGCCTCCAAAAACACTCAAGGGAGAGAGGTCCAGCACAGAAAGTTCTTGGCTCTACAGGCACCCCCAGTGAGAGTCTCTTATTTGCAAGTTCAAGCAAAGACACCTATTGAGGCTGAAATGATGACTTTTTAAAAAAAAATATTTGTTTAACTTTTTTTCTTAATATAAATTTATTTATTTAACTTTTTACATTCATTTCCACAAAATTTTGGGTTCCAAATTTTCTCCCCATTTGTCCCCTCCCCCCTCCCCAATACACCCAGCCTTCTAATTTCCCCTATCACCAATCTG
>CM053772.1:1260671-1271475 GCA_028658325.1 Potorous gilbertii
CCTGGATCTATTTTCCAGGTCAGTTGTTTCTCCAATGAGATATCTCACATTATCTTCCATTTTTTCATTCTTTTGGTTTTGTTTTGTGATTTCTTGGTTTCTCAGAAAGTCATTAGCCTCTATCTGTTCCATTCTAATTTTGGGAGAACTATTTTCTTCAGTGAGTGTTTGGACCTCTTTTTCCACTTGGCTACTTCTGCTTTTGAAAGCATTCTTCTCCTCATTGGCTTTTTGAACCTCTTTTGCCAATTGAGTTAGCCTATTTTTCAAGGTGTTATTTTCTTCAGCATTTTTTTGGGTCTCCTTTATCAAGTTATTGACCCATTTTTCATGCTTTTCTTGCATCTCTCTCATTTGTCTTCTCAGTTTTTCCTCCACCTATCTAACTTGATTTTTGAAATCCTTTTTGAGCTCTTCCATGGTCTGAGCCCATTTGATATCTATTTCAGATGTTTGAGATACAGAGGCCTTGACTTCTGTCTTTCCCTGATGTTAAGCATTGTTATTCCTCATCAGAAAGGAAAGGAGGAAACATCTGTACACCAAGAAAGTAGCCTTCTATGGTCTTATTTTTTTTCCCCTTTCTGGGCATTTTCCCAGCCAGTTACTTGACTTCTGAGATTCCTCTCCACCCCTTCCTACATCCGCCCAGCTAATGCTTGGGGTCTGAGATTCAAATGCTGCTCCCCAGCCTCAGGGCTTGCAGCAACAGGCCTGGCTGCTATTCAAGGTAAGATTAAATTCAGGTTCTCAGGTGGGGCAGGGCTGCCTCCCAGGCTCAGTTCCCTCAGTGTGTTTATGCAGAAACCTTCAGTAATAGTCCCAACCTTCTGCCTGCTCCGGTAGCCCCTGGTCCCCACTGCTTCTGCCTCCCAAGGGGCCCTGAGTTATGGAGACACCCTGCTCCCTTCTTGGCCCACTAAACAGTCTCTCTCAATATCCTGTGCGCCTGTGGATTGAGGGACCTTCATGGCCGCCAGAGATTCTGTCCCTGAAGCCTGCTTGGATCTGCTCCTCTTGGTGCTGCACGACCAAGGTAGGGCTGGGCTCCGCTCTGGTCCCATGGGTGATGGACCTTTGGTGACGGTTTTTCAGGTTTTTCTGGAACAGAAATCTCCTCCACTGTGTTGTTCTGTGGCTTCCACTGCTACAAAATTTGTTTGGAGTTCTTTATAGATATTTTATACGCTGTGGTTTCAGAGCTAGTATATGTGTGTCTTTCTACTCCACCATCTTGGCTCCTCCCCCACACCTTACTCTATTTTCTAGAAGGAAGGCTTAAATGAACTGATGCAGAGTGAAGTGAGAGAATCAGGAGAACATTACACACAGTAACACCTATATTGTACAATGAACAACTGTGAATGACTTAGCTATTCTCAGCAAAGCAGTAATCCAAGGCAGTTCCAAAAGACTCATCATGAAAAATGCTTTCTACCTCTGGAAAAAGAACTGATGGAATCTGGATAAAGATCAAATCATACCATTTTTTTTACATTTTTCAAGGTTTTTTTGTCTCTCTTTTCTTGTACAATATGACTAATATGGAAATATGTTTGGATGATCACACATGTATAACCTGCATCAAATTGCTTACTGCCTCAGTGAGAAAGGGAGAGAATCTGGGACTCAAAAACTAAAAAAAAACATTGTTAAAGACTGTTTTTAAATGAAACTTGGAAAAAGCAAAATATCATTTAAAAACTCCTCCACTGAAGCAACATCTATATGAAACCTTTCCTGATTCTCCACTCCTCCAAGCTTCTCATGCTTTCTCACAAACTAAATTATTTTTTACTAATTAATTAATTTATTTTGAGTTTTCAACACTCATTTCCACAAATTTTCAGTTCCAAATAGTCTCCCCATCTCTTCTCCTCTCCTCTAAAATGCCATGCATTCTGATTGCCCTTTCCACCAATGTGCCCTCTCTTCTAACACCTCTCCCTTCCCCTATCCCCACTGTCTCTCTTGTCCTGTAGGGCAAGATAAATTTCTATACCCCATTACATATATTTCTTATTTCCCAGTTGTATGCAAAAACAATTCTCAACATGTGTTTCTAAAACTTTGAGTTCCAACTTCTCTTCCCTCCTCCCTACCCACCCATCCTCACTGAGAAAGCAAACAATTCAATACACGCCATACATGTGTAGTTTTGCAAATGACTTCTATAATGGTCATGTTGTGTAAGACTAACTGTATTTCTCTTCATCCTATCCTGTCCCACATTTCTCCTATTCTCTTTTTTTACTTTGTCCCTCCCCGAGTGTTTACTTCTAATTACTCTGTCCTCCCATTCTCCCTCCCTTCCATCATCTCCCCTACCCTGCTTATCCCCTGCTTATCCCCTTCTCCCTACTTTCCTGTAGTGTAAGAGTGATTTTCCTTCCAAATTTAGTGTGCATGATATTCCTTCTTTGAGTCAAATGTAAGAGTGAGAGTAAGCTTCACCTTTTTCCTCTCACTTCCACCCTTTTCCCTCTATTGAAAAAAATTTTTCTTGCCTTTTCTATAAGAGATAATTTGCCCAATTCCATTTCTCCCTTTCTCCTCCCAATATGTTCCTCTCTCACCCCATAGTTTTCATTTTTTAGACAAAATCCCTTTCTATTCAACTCACCCTGTGCTCTTCTCTGTCTCTCTCTCTTTATCTCTCTCTCTACATATATATGTGCATGTATGTGTGTATAATCCCGCCAACTATCCAGATACTTAGAAATTTTCAAAAGTTGCAAATATGATCTTTTCATGTAGGAACGTAAATGGTACAACTTTAGTAAGTCCCTTAGGATTTCTCTTTCCTGTTTACCTTTACATGCTTTTCTTGATTCTTTTATTTGAAAGTAAAATGTTCTATTCAGCTCTGGTCTTTTCATCAAGAATGCTTGAAAGTCCTCTATTTCATTGAATGACCATGTTTTCCCTTGAAGTATTGTGCTCAGTTTTTCTAGGCAGGTGATTATTGGTTTTAATCCTGTGTTATCCTGATTGTATTTCCACAATATTCAAATTATTTCTTTCTGGATGCTTGCAATATTTTCTCCTTGACCTGGGAACGCTGGAATTTGGCTATGGTATTCCTAGGAGTTTTTCTTTACAAAACTCGTTCAGGAGGTGATCTGTGGATTCTTTTAATGTTTATTTTGCCCCCTGGTTCTGGAATATCAGAGCAGTTTTTCTTGATAATTTCATGAAAGATGATACCTTGGCTCTTTGTTTGATCATGACTTTCAGGTACTCCAATAATTTTAAAATTGTCTCTCCTGGATCTATTTTACAGCTCAGTTGTTTTTCCAACGAGATATTTCACATTGTCTTCTATTTTTTCATTCTTTTTGTTTTGTTTTGTAATTTCTTGATTTCTCATAAAGTTATTAGCTTCTGTCTGTTCCATTCTAACTTTGAAAGAACTATTTTCTTCAGTGAGCTTTTGAACCTCTTTTTCCATTTGGCTAACTCTGCTTTTTAAAGTGTTCTTCTCCTCATTGGCTTTTTGGACCTCTTTTTGCCAATTGGATTAGCTTATTTTTAAAGGCATTTTTTTTTTGTTCAGCATTTTTTGAGTCTCCTTTAGCAAGTTCTTGACTTGCTTTTCATGATTTTCTTGCTTTTCTCTCATTTCTCTTCGCAATTTTCCCTTCACCTTTCTTACTTGATTTTCAAAATTATTTTTGAGCCCTTACATGGCCTGGGACCATTGCATATTTATTTTGGAGGTTTTGCATGCAGAAGTCTTGAATTTTATGTCTTCTTCTGATGGTAAACACTGTTTTTCCTCATTTGAAAGAATAAGAGAGAATATCTATTCACCAAGAAAGGAACCTTCTATAGTCTTATTTTTTTTCCCCTTTTTTGGGCATTTTCCCAACCAGTTACTTGGCTTTTGGGTCCTTTGTCAAGGGTAGGGTATGCTCTAGGGACCTGTAAGATCTCAGTTTCTCCAAGGTGGCACAATCACGGGAGAGGAGTTTACTCCCTGGCCAGGCTTGTGGCTTAGATTCAGATCAGCTGCTGAATTCCCCCAGGGGCTTTATCCAACAGTGGATGCTGACTGCTGACTGCCAGGTCACCATAGCTGCTGCTTGCTGTTGCTGCTGCTGCTGCCTCGATCCAGGAGACCCAAAATAATGCTGAACAAAAAAACACCTTTAAGCCCTTTCACTGACCTTTGAAGCTGCCTTTGGCACCTGTGGGTTGAGGGATCTGTGAACTGTAGCTGCTGCCTCTGGGAATTCTGGCCAAGAAGCCTGCTCCCCTCATCCTCACAGGGCTGCAGGGCCAAGGTTGGGCTCAGCTTCACCTCTGGTGCAACAGGCATTTCCTGTCTGCCTTCCAGGACACCCTGGGCAGGAAATCTCCTCCAGTCCATCGTTCTGTGGCTTCTGCTGCTCTAGAATTTGTTGAGAGTCTTTATTTATAGGTATTTTATGAGCTGTAGGGGAAGAGCTACTCTATGTATGTGTTTCAACTCTGCCATCTTGAATTTGCCCCTGCTGTAAATGTTTTTGTACATGTGGGACCCTTTCCCATATTTATGATCACTGGAGGATACAGTTCTAGAAACACTATTGCTGGATCAAAGGGTATGCACATTTTTTAGCCCTTTGGGCATATTTCCAAATTGCTCTCCAGAATGGTTAGATCAGCTCACAGTCACAACAACAATGAATTAGTGTTCCAACTCTCCCAAAACTGCTCCAACATTTTTCATCTTCCTGTTTTTTCATGCTAACCAATTGGATAGATATGACATGGTATCTCAGAGTTGTTTTGATTTGTATCTCTCTAATCAGTAGTGATTTAGAGCATTTTTATATGACTGTTGATAGCTTTAATTTCTTCCTTTGAAAACTACTTGTTCATATCTTTTTATCAATTGGGGAACGACATATATTCTTCTACATTTGACTCAGTTCTCTATATATTTTAGAAATGAGGCCTTTATCACAGACACTAATTGCAAAAATTCTTTCCAAGTTTTCTGTTTCCCTCCTAATCTTGGTTGCATTAGGTTTGTATGTGTAAAACTTTTCAATTTAATGTAATCAAATGTGTCCATTTTGCACTTCATAATATTTTCTCTCTTGTTTAGTCAAAAATTCTTCCCTTCTCCATAAATCTGATAAATAAGCTACTCCTTGCTCCACTAATTTGTTTATAATATCAATCTTTATTCCTAGATTCTATACCCATTTGGACTTTATTCTTGTGTACAGTATCAGGCATTGATCTATGACTAGTTTCCACCACACTGCTATCCAGTTATCCCAGCAATTTTTGTCAAAAAGTGAGTTCTTATCCCAGAAACTTGGTTCTTGTATTTATCAAACATTAGATTGCTATATTCATTGACGACAGTGTCTTGAGTACTTAAAATATTCCACTGGTCTACCCTTCTGTTTCTTAGTACTAAGTGGTTTTGACAGTTGCTGCTTTGTAATACAATCTGATGTCTGGTAGAGGAAAGCCACCTTCCCTTTCATTTCTTTTAATCTGTTTTCTTGATAATCTGGACCTTTTGTTTTTCCAGATGAATTTTGATATTATTTTCTACCTCTATAAAATCAGTATCTGAGAGTTTGATTGGTATGCCACTGAATAAGTTAATTAATCGGGTAGAATTGTCATTTTCATTATATTAGCTTATCCCACCCACGAGCAACTGATATTTTTCCATTTACTTAGATCTGACTTTATTTGTGCGAAAAGTGTTTTGTAATTGTGGTCATATAGTCCCTGGGTTTGTTTTGGCAGGTAGAATTCCAAATATTCTATTGTGTCTACTGTAGCTTTAAGTGGTATTTCTTTTTCTACTTCATGCTGATGGGCTTTATTAGTAATATATAGAAATGCAGACGATTTGTGTGGGTTTATTTTGCAACCTGCAACTTTGCCAACGTTGTTTACTATTTCAAGTAGTTTTTTAATTGATTCTCTGGGATTCGCTAAGCAAATCATCATATCATCAGCAAAGAGTTTTTTCCTTGCCTATTCTAATTCCTTCATTTTTTTCTTCTCTTATTGCTACTGCTAACATTTTTAGTAACATATTGAATAATAGTGGTGATAGTGGACATCCTTGTTTCACCCCTGATCTTATAGCAAATATGTCTAGCTTATCCCAATTGCATATAATGCTTGCTGAAAGTTTGTTAGATACTGCTTATTGTTTTATGAAAAGGTACATTTATTCCTATGTTGTCCAGTGTTTTCAATAGGAATTGTTGTTGCATTTTGTCAAAAGCTTTTTCTGCATTTATTGAGATAATTATGTGGTTTGTGTTAGTTTAGTTGTTGATATGAGCAATCATGTTAATAGTTTTCCTAATATTGAACCAACCCTGCATTCCTGGTATAAATCCTACCCGATCATAAATTATTATTCTCCTAAAAAGTTGCTGTATTCTTTTTGCTAATATCTTCTTTACAATTTTTCATCTATATTTGTTAGAGAAATTGGGCTATAATTTTCTTTCTCTGTTTTGGATCTTCCTGGTTTAGGTACCAAAACCACATTTGTACCATAAAAAGAATTTGGGAAGATTCCTTCTTCCCAAGTTTTCCAAAATAGTCTATATATTATTCTAATTAACTGTTCTTTAAGTGTTTGATATAATTCATTTGTGAATCCATGTGGCCCAGGAGATTTTTTCCTAGGGAGTTCATTGATGACTTGTTCAATTTCTTTTTCTGAGATGGGATTATTCAAATATTTAACTTCCTCTTCTGTTAACCTGGGCAATTTATATCTTTTAAAATAATCATCTATCTCATTTGGATTGTCGAATTTATGGACATACAGTTGGGCAAAGTAATTTCTTATTATTCTTTTAATTTCCTCCTCATTGGAGATGACTTCACCCTTTTCATTTTTGATATTGATAATTTGGTTTTCTTCTTTTTTTTTAATCAAATTGACCATAAGTTTATCAATTTTATTGGTTATTTCATAAAACCAATGCTTAGTTTTATTTAGTACTTCAATAGCTTTTTTAATTTCAATTTTTTAAATCTTTCCTTTGATTTTCAGTATTTCTAATGGTATTTACCTGGGAATTTTCAATTTGTTCCTTTTCAAGCTTTGTCAACTTCATACCCAATTCATTGAGCTCTCTTCTCCATTTTATTCATGTAGGCATTCAAAGATATAACACTTCCCCTAAGAACTGCCTTTGCAATATCCCATAAGATTTGGTAGGTTGTCTCATTATTGTCATTCTCTTGAAGTTATTGATTATTTCTAAATTTGTTGTTTAATCCACTCATTCTTTAGGATTAGATTGTTTAGTTTCCAATCAGTTTTTGGTTTGTATTTCCATGGCCTTGATTACATATAAGTTTTATTGCATTATGATCTGAGAAGGATGCATAGAATATCTTTGCCTTTCTGCGGTGGACTGTGAGGGTTTTATGTCCTAGCACATGGTCAGTTTTAGTATATGTGCCATATATCACTGAGAAAAAGGCATGTTCCTTTATATCCCCATTCAATTTTTCTCTAGAGATCTATTATGTCTACCTTACCCAGAGTTCTGTTCACCTCCTTGACTTCTTTATTGTTTCTTTTGAGGTTAGACTTATCAAGTACAGAGAGGGAGAACTATACCACTAGTATAGTTTTGCTGTCTATTTCTTCCTGTAACGCCCTTAACTTTTTCTCTAAGAATGCTATACCACTTAGAGCATATATGTTTAGTAATGAAATTGCTTTGTTATCTATGGTGCCTTTTAGTAGGATATAGCTTCCTTCCTCATCTCTTTTGATGAGATCTATTTCTGCTTTTTCTTTGCCTGAGATTACATTAAAGCTACCCCTGCTTTTTTTTACATCTGCAGAAGCACAAAATATTCTGTTGTAACTTTTTATCTTTACCCTGTGTATATGCCCGCGTTTCAAATGTGTTTCTTATAAACAATATCTTGGATTATGGTTTTTAATCCATTCTGCTACCTGTCGCCATCTTATGGGAGAGTTCATCCAATTAACATTCACAGTTATGATTACTATCTGTGTCTTTCCCTCCATCCCCTTTCCCCTGGTTTATGCTGTTAATTCTCCCTTCTCCCTTCCCCTCCATAATAGAGCTTTAATTTTTGATCACTGCTTCCCTCAGTCTTCCCTCTCTTCTTTCAGCCCCCTCCCTTTTAATCCCCTTTTCACTTACTACTTCTTCCCTCCCTTTTGGCCTCCCCTCCCTTTTCTTTCCCCCTTCCTCTCCCACTGCCTTTGGTGTTAACTGTATTTCTTTACTTAACTGTATTTGTTGTACTTTCCTTGAATCCAATCAGATGAGAGTACCTCTCAAACAATGTTCATCTCCCGCCCCTCTTTCCCTGTACTGTAAATACATTTTTGTTCCTCTTTATTTATTTTTCTCTGCCTCTTCCTTTTCACATCTCCTATTACAACCCCTCGCACCCTTAAATCACATTTGTTATCATCACATTATTTAATTTATACTCACTTTCTCTCTCTATGTGTATCCCTTTTACATTTCATAACAAATATACAATTCTCAAGATTAACAAATATCATTTTCCCTTATAGGGATGTAAACAGTTTACTCATATTGTGTAACAAGTTCCCCCCACCCCGCTTACCTTTTTATTCCTCTCTTGAGACTTGTGTTTGAAGATCAAATTTTCTATTGAGCTCTGGTCTTTTCATCAAGAAGGTCTGGAAATCCTTTATTTAATTGAATGTCCATCTCCTTGCTTGAAATATTACCCTCAACTTTGCTGGGTAATTAATCCTTGGTTGTAATCCCAGCTAGTTTGCCTTAGGGAATATAGTATTCCAACTCCTTTCATGTTTTAGTGTAGAAGATGCAAGGTTCTGTATCATCCTGACTGTAGCTCCTGGATATTTGAATGACTTCTTTCTGACTGCCTGCAGTATTTTCTCCTTAACTTGATAGTTCTGGAATTTGGCAACAATATTCCTTGGTGTTTTTAGTTTGGGCCCCTTTTCAGGAGGTAAACGGTGTCTTCTTTTGATGACTATTTTGCCCTCTGGATCTAGAACTTCTGGGCAATTTTCCTTGATGATTTCTTGGATGATATTGTCCAGGCTCTTTTTTCATCATGGCTTTCTGGTAGAACAATAATTCTTAGATTTTCTCCCCTGTATCTATTTTCTAGGTCAGTTGTTTTTCCAATTAGATATTTTACATTTTCTTCTATCTTTTCATACTTTAGATTATGTTTAACTGATTCTTAAGGTCTCACAGACTCATTAGCTTTTACTTGCTTAATTCTACTTTTTTTATCAAATCGTTTTCTTCAGTTAACTTTTGCATCTCCTCTTTCATCTGTCCAATTTTTCCTTTTAAGGAGTTATTTTCTCCAGTTTGGTTTTGTTCTTCCTTTTCCATTTGTTCAGTTGTCCTTTCAAATTTTTCTGTGATTGCTTTTCATATTTTTAAAAGTCATCGGTCACTTTTTCTTCTGTTTCTCTAATTTGGTTTTTAAAATCCTTTCTGAGTATTCTAAGAAGGTTCTTTGTGCTTCAGTCTAGTTCATATACCTTTCTGAAATTTAAGATGGGAGTACATTCTCAACGCTGTCCTCTTTGGTGCTTGTATTTTGGTCCTTGTTTCCATAGAAAGATTCTATGGTCTTTTTCTTTTCTGCTTTGCTTCTTACTTATCCTTTTCCAGGTTTTTAAAGTAGACCTCTGCTTCTGTGACACAGTGAGCTCCGTTCCACAGTTATTGTGCCTAAAACTTGAGACTTTATGTGCTGTGGCCTCTGGTTCTTTCATCTAGAAGCTAAAATACTGCAGCTTACCTGGTGCTGAACTGGCTGGTGTTGGAAAGCAGAGGCCAGGTGAAGTCTTTTTGGGTTTCCCTGCAGTTACCCTGGAACTAGCTCGTTAAATGTGAGGGTGGGGTGATCCGGTCACAGGAGGTCTCTTCTGCTAAGCTAGAGCATAGGCAACCTCAGCTGTCTGTGCTACTGTCTTCAAAATTCCCCTGGGGTGCTGAGGCTTTCCTGGGGTCCTGGGGTTGGCAGTTGCTGCCTTCACCCCCCTGGGATTCAGTATCTTCTCCCAGTTTGTTAAGGTGGGTCTGTCTCATTATGCACTTGTCACCTTTGGCCACAGCAAGAGGAACCCCCTTAGCAATCTTTCTAGACTCGTGGGCTATGAGTCTGTTTACTGCTTCCCCTGCTCCCACTGTTCCAGGGTTTTTCCCAGAGAGATATTCTCTGGGCTCGCCAAAAACACAAGGGAGTTAGCAATTACTGATCACTCCACCGTCTTGGGCTCTGGAACCAGAAGTCCTCAACACAAAGTTTTACAACGAAGAAATCAAGACAATTTCTAGTCACATAAAAGTGCTCTATATCATTATTGATTAGAGCAATACAAATTAAAATAACCTTGATATGATTTCACACCTATCACATTGACTAAGATGATTCAAGAGGAAAGTGACAAATGGGTGGGACACGGGAAATTGGAACAGTAACTCACAGTTGATGGAGTTGTGAACTGATCCAACCATTTTGGAGAGAAATGTGGAATCATGCCCTAAAAATTTTTATGTAACACATTCACAGACACATGTATATTCATATACACATACATACACATATTCACATACACATGCATATACATATACACATACACATAATACACATACACACATCCTTTAAACCAGCAAAGTCACTATTAAGTCTGCTTCCCAAGATGATTAGGGAAAAAGGAAAAGAACCTACATGTTCTAAAATATTTATATCAGCTCTTTTTGTGGAGACAAACTGGAAATTTCAAGAATATCTGTCAATTAGGGAAAAG
>CM053772.1:1271575-1321036 GCA_028658325.1 Potorous gilbertii
TATTTTTCAAGGTGTTATTTTCTTCAGCATTTTTTGGGTCTTCTTTAGCAAGGTGTTGAACCACTTTTTATGCTTTTCTTGCATCTCTCTCATTTCTCTTCCCAATTTTTCCTCCACCTGTCTAACTTGATTTTCAAAATCCTTTTTGAGCTCTTCCGTGGCCTGAGCCCATTGCATATTTATTTTGGATGTTTGGGGTACAGACGCCTTGACTTCTATGTCTTTGCCTGATGGTAAGCATTGTTCTTCCTCATCAGAAAGGATGGAAGGAGGTATCTGGTCACCAAGAAAGTAACCTTCTTGGTCTTATTTTTTTTTCTCTTTTTTGGGCATTTTCCCATCCAGTTACTTAACTTTTCAATCCTTTGTCAAGAGTAGGGTGTACTCTGGGAATTTGTCAGATCTTAGTTCCTCCAAGGTGGCACAATCAAATGTGTATTAGTCTGGATACAGAGAGGGATTTTTGTGCCCAGAATCTTAGCAGATACCTCTCCACAGCCACTTGGCCTCCAGTTATGATAAAGTCAGCACTGAGGGCTGATTTTTCAGATAAGCTGGATGGGCAGGGCCCCCATTGAGTTTGAGACAAAGACCAACTCCTCCAGGGCCTCCACCCTGGGCTGAGGTAAGACTCAGGTCTTCGATGCCTGTAGGGGGTTTTATGCTCCAACAACAAGCAGTCTGTACAGGCTGCTGTGCACCCTCTGTGGCTGGGGCCTGCTGCTGGAGCTATGGGAATGCCCTCCTCCCTTTCTGGCCAGCTGATAAAATCCCATCACTGACCTTTTGCACCTGTGGACTGATTGGAGATTCTGCCCCTGAGGTGTCCTCCTCCCAGCCTCTCATCACTCCGTGTCAAGCAGCCAGAGCTGGGCTGGGCTCTGCACTCAACTCCACGTCCAGCACAACCAGTGTTTCCATGGGCCTTTCAGATCACCATGGGCTTGAAATTTCCTCCACTCTATTGTTCTCCACTTCTGCTGCTCCAAAATTTGTTGAGAGTCCCTCACTACAGGTATTTTATTGGCTGTGTGGAGGACTCTGCAAAAGTGTGTCATTCTAGTCTGCCATCTTTGCTCCACCCTCTGAAATTATCTATTAATGATGTTAAATGAAAAGCAGGAATGTGACACTTGAAACATCTCTGGAAAAAGTTTTGGTTTAGTTGGCATCTGGGAGATGGGTTCCATTGGAGTTATTTAATGAATTAATTTGAGATCACTGTATTTGTAGCAGTTCTGGTTTTGGATGGGTTTATACTCCCTGGGTAATCTGGTCACACCAGAGAAGTCCTTGCAGACTCCCTCTTACTAATGACCTCCCATTTTCAGAGCAAAGGGTCTTCTGTTGGGTTATCATTCCCATAACCAAGGTTGAGGCTCACCTTTCATGGCCTGCCTGCATGCTGAATTATGATCGAGTATCAAAGCTTCAAGAAGCAGAGATGGGAGGCAAGGATTCCAATTTGGAAATTTTTTATAGTTTTTGACATTCCTATTGAAATCCTTGATTTTTCCCTCATTCACACACATTCCCTGACATGTGACACCCTTAATGTACCCTCGTATCCTTTCCTGGACTGTCTAGTGGATATTGGTCTGGAGTTCAGAAGTTACAGGTTCAAATCCTGCCTCAGCCACTTAATAGTTGTGTGATGCTGGAGAGTCGCAATCTCTCTGGGCCTCAGTTTCTCCATTTACAAAGTGGGAAAATGTTAACTCCTATTTCTTAGGGTAGGTGTGAGGGTCAAATGAGATAATCTTTGAAAAATGCTTTGTAAATCTTAAAGTGCTCTAGAATAACTGTTATTATTGTTAATATCCCTGGACTGTGTGTTTACCTGGTAAAGCTGGTATTGAAAATGTTTTCACTAACCATGAACTGTCAGCAGTTTTCTCTTTTTTACACAACTTGGTTTTCTTCCCAAGAGGATGGGTTTGATTTCTGGGCCAGCTCGAATCTCATTGACATAGCTACATCTATTTTCACCCCTCGGCAAAGTTATTTCATGGCTTGTGTTGGCATTGAACTTTGTTTGGCAACTTCTAGTGACTGTTGGTCCATTCAGGCTCTCTTCGGATTTTTGGAGAACCGAAGGGGTGGGTAGTGGGATTCTGGGTCTCGTCTTCAGAACCATTGGGAGTCTCTAAGAGAGGTAGAGGAAGCCAGATAGGCTACTAGAACCCAGGTATTCTCCCCACCCTTGCTTTGACATTCATGCTTTGACTCCCCCTCTTCTGTCCACATATGTTATTTCATACTGGCCTCATTTTTCTTCTATCTCATTCCATCAATTTCTCCCATCCAATCCCTCTTCTATGCTCTTCCTTCTATGTTGTAAAGTTCCACTCTCTCCATGATCCTTTAGTCCAGTCAGAATTTCTTCTGAGCTTAGAAATATGGAGCTCAGGTTTTCCAGGGTAGGATTCCCTTTCCCTCTCCCAGGCTAGTTTACCTCCCCCTGCCAATGAGAATCTGCCCTAGAGTCATTGCTATTCAGTCATTTGATTGTATCTGGCTCTCTATAAACCCATAGATTATGCTGTCCTTGTGGTTTTCTTGCCATTTCCTTCTCCCCCTCCTGCCATAGGGTCACTTTCTGACATTGTTCAATAGCCAAGAGGAATTCAAAACTTGAGTCACCACGCTCTCAGCCTTTGTCCCCAAGACAACCTCAGCATCTGATGTCTGACACATGTGCTCCCACTCCCTTTCAATGCACTTCAGCTGTGGACAGCTCCCATCTGCTTCTCATATTCCTTGCATGGAAAACGGCACTCCAAGGCCAACCATTCCATTCTGAACATAGAGAAGGATAGAAAGGACTTTCCTGCCCTGATCCCAGAGTTTACTCGCTGCAACTTTCACCCTTAGTTTTGTCTTCTGATGCTACACAAAGGAAACTAATTGGCTCTCTATGTACCAATCTAAGTAGGGTTGGAGAACATTCAAAGCAGGGGACACAATGTGGGGAAAGAAGAACACACCATACCAGATGTTGAAGGAGTGATGGACTTTGAAAAATGCCCTCCTTAGATTACATTAGAAAAGGGAAGATTGAACCTGGTTGTTGCCTTCAAATATCAGAGTTCTGACGGGATTTGAAATCAGAGACTTTGGATTCCAATGCCACCTGTGGGACATTGGGAAAATCACTTCAGGTTTCTGAGCTTCAGGTGACTCATCTGAAAAATGAAGGCCTGACCTAGAGGACCTTTGAGTTCTCCTCCAGTGCTAATTCTAGGGTTCTAGGAACCCAAGTTGGACCCCAAACTTAAGGATACAAAATACAGCAGGATAACCATCATTGTATGGAATATATTACAATTGATAAAAATTGAAAAAAAAACTCTTACCCTAGAAATTCAGATGCTATGAGTCCCCTCCACCTCCCTGTGACTATCTGTCACATCCACCTGGGGTTCATAGTATAGTTTACCCTGGTGTGAGAAGGCCAGATCCCTCTCTGAGTGTGAGTTCCTTCAATTTTGCCATCTCATTCACTCCTCCTCGATGAATTCTTTGTTCTCATCAAGTCCTCCAGGCTCAGTCCCTCTACTTCTTCATTCTTTCAGGCTATTTCCCTCCCTTCAGACTTTGCCACATACAAAACCAATTCAGTTATACATAGTTCTCGAATAGTTTTGTCCTCTGTTCCCTGTATTCATAAGCTGCCAATTGTCAGCTCTAGAATACTATTGCTCTGTGCTATAGCAATCAGTTCTCCCATGCTGATGAACAACTTTGGAGGAAATCACACAACCATGTAGATTACAACATAGAAAGACTTTTACTCTATCCTGATTCTCTCTCTAACCTGGTCTTCTCAGCAGAGAAAGCATCGTTTCTCTATCCCTGAAAGGGCATTACCCCCAATCTCACCAATTTAAGACTCTAAAGACATGGTACAGGCATCTAAATTATTGAGGAAATATTTCCTCTACTTTACTTTGAGATTATGACTCATCTGATCCTCTGTTGAGGTCACTGAGAAAGTGGAGAGGCCCTTGTGTCTCTTTCAAATGTCAGTGCTCTCCCCTGAATCCCTAGAGTTTTTTGTTTACATAGTGAGGCCCTGGCCATTGGACTATACTCCTAACTCTTCTCACATTTTTCCTCTGAGCTGGCTCACTCACTCCAGTTTATGTCCTCTCTTACAGGTCAGGAAATCCCCTTCCACCCTGAGAGTTTGGTCATCCCTCTACAACTCATTTTCAGGGTTTTAGTGGTAACATTGATGTGGGGGACTAACTGACCAATTACTCATAAATGTAGCTTCTGATCCCCCAATTATTTAAACAAACCACCTAAGATGATAACATTAACTCTTACTTTTGAAAAAGAGGAATAAAAATGAAGAATAATCATCACATAACAGCCCATCCAGAAACCTGTGTCATACTCTTCTATCAATGCACACAGTGGCTCTAGGCAAGAAATACCAGAAACACAGAAATGAGGCAAAAGAGTGGAAAAACCAAGGCACTCAGGGAAACTCATGAACTGCTTGCCTCAATACCCTTGGTAGAGAACAGTAGAGTGGAGGAACTTTCATTGGGGTGTGTGTGTGTGTGTGTGTGTGTGTGTGTGTGTGTGTCCTCAGCACACAGAATTTCCTGCGTTTTCTGTAGGCACTTAATAGATACTGTGTGATTGACTAATTGCAATTTCCCAAACTTTTATCTAAGTCCTTCACAACCTGATGGTGTTTCCAGGCTCATCTCATATTCATGGACTTGGTATCCAAGACTTGATATTCCAGTGGACGACCTACTTCATCGTCCCCTCCCATATCCTTCCCCTCTTTTTCACTGAAGCCGTTCCCCATGCCTGGAATGGGCTTCCCCCTCACCCCTGCCTCTACAAATTCTTGTCTTCCTCAAGGCTCCCCTCATTGAAGCCTTCCCTGAGGAAACTCTCCTGACCTTCCCTTCACTTCTGCTCTTTGACTCCTTCAATCACTTTGCCTTTTCTTCTGTGCACACATGGTTCTTCCTTTGGTAGGATGCAGTCACTACCTGTTTATTCTTGCTATCCCTGATACCTAGACCAGTGCCTCACAGGTAGAAGATATTCAATCAGCATTGTTAACTTCGATCTTATTCAACGTGGACTTTCTCTGGATACTTCTTGAGGCTCAGTGGAATACTGTTCTCTCCCCCCCCTTCCCCCCACTGTGGACAGGGGATCTGCCTTCCATGCATGCCTTTGCCCTTCAGCTCTCACAACCAACAAACCACATGGATGTAAAAGCCTGCAGATGTTAGTGATTATGCTTCCACAACTTTGATGGTTACTTCAAAGTATTTTCCCTCCAGGAGTAGTGGAGGAGTACTCCATTTACTGACTAGTTTTTTGTTTTCCCTTCTGGGCCAGCCTTGTAGAGATACTGATTAGGCAGCAATGATAGCAGTGTACTCACAACCATGCCTGAGGCCCAAGGAGTGATGGTAGGTAAGTGGGCAGTGCTAACTCTGGACACTTTGGGCTATTTTGCTTGTCTTGTCTCATTCCTGTCATTGGGGATGGAGAACCTTATTGCTGTCTAAAGAAATTCTTCTGATGAGACTCCAAATTCCTGTGACTGGATCCTCTGTTTTCAGATCATAGCATTTGGAGAAATGTTTTCAACCAGTATATGAAGGGGAGGCCCCTTGGTAGGAGCCTTTTAAATGTTCTCATGTCTCCCATTGAGATGTTTTCCATTCTTTCTCAGACTTTTTTTTAAACATGTAGTCTTTGAGCAACAATGAAAAAGTCTTTGAGGAAGTTTTGAGATTTCCTTTGCAAGGAAATCTTTTTTCCTCTGTTTCTGGTCACGTGGAGAGAGAGTGGCACCCTGGCCTCTGACTTGCAGACTTTGTGGTCAAACTTCTATTCTACTGAATTTTATCTAGAGAATATGAATTAGGAGGGAGTCTTTCTCTATAAACAGAGCATAAAATTTACAAAGAGATAGAAAATCTACAAAGTGGAATGGATTTCTCTTCAAAACTACCATGGTTCTTTTAGGGAGGTCATGATGTTTGCCATTTCAGAAACTTTCTTATGGTTCTGCCTGTAGAATTTGAAGGGCCAACAGCAGTCATCAGGGTCATATTGTTGTCACCAGGGACCTTTGAATGTCCATTCCGGCTTTGCAACGAGTGACGTACTTTATAAAAACATTGTTCCCCATTTGGCAGATGAGTCTTAGGAAGATGAAGTTGTATGTCCAAGATCACAAACCAAATAAAATGAGAGAGCCACAACTGGACTCAGTGGACTTTAAGTCCGAAGTTCTTTCCACCTGAAATGCTTATAGAGGTGGGAGGGACTCTTGAGAGCATCTATTTAGAATTCCTTCATTTTGCTTGCGAATAAACTCAGATCCCCCAGAGATCATTGAACTGTCCCAAAGACACAGAGGCCTTGACTAAAAATCTTGTTGGTATTGGAGGATTGGCCTGAACTCAGAGGCTGGTGTTCTTCACACTAGACCAGGAAATCTCATTTCCCAAAGCATAGATTTCCTCCCCAGCACTCCTGACAAGTGGCTATTAAGCCTTTGTTCAAAGGCCTCTTTAACTGATGGGGAGCTGAAAGGATGGAATCTGCTTTATTTCTAGATGGTTTTAATGGTGAAACTTTCTTGTAGTGAGGCCAAACACCAAGACAAGACACTCCTGAACATCCAAGATGGTGGCAAATCATTTTGCTTTGAGGGAGGATTAGATATTTTGTGTATAGCTCAAAGCATTTTATACCAACTTGTGTGGGAGGAAAGGTGATCATTGCAGTAGATGGTTCTGACCATTCTGGGAAATGGAGAGGAAATAACATGACCATAAGGTGAGGTTAGTGCACATTTCTTTTCAGGCCCTCAAAATTTTTATCATTGACAAATGTGCCCAGAAGAAGCCCTCAGTTTTGTAGGATAAAGCTCTCATTTGGCTGTACTGGCTCTAAAAGTGTCTACTAGAGACATTATTACATAGTTGAGTCTCCTATGTCAACTCAGGTATCATGGGCCTCATCAATATTGGGGACACAGGGAGACTGAACAATGTTAGCGGGAAGCTGACTAATTGAAGAGCTGAGGGGACCCTTTTCCTGATCCACCAAGTAGAATTTGCACTGAGTATGGCAACATTAAGCAAATGTATGCATCTAAAGCTCCTGAAGAAAAGAATTGGTCCCCTTGGCCATTGAAATGCCAAATGCCAGCATTTCACTGGTGTCCGTTACCTCACTGACTCCCTTTGTCAGTCTCTGGGGTGCCCTTCCCTGCCCTTTTCTCCCCAATTTTTCACAGATCATTATGTGGAAGGAACCTGGACAGGACACGTGATAAAAACTAATAGCAGATATCGCTAACCTCTGACCCCTAACATGCTAACTCATTGCGCCTCCCTTATAACTCACCGTACTCTGGCAAGGCTGCACAAAGCTGACCCAAATTTCAAATTTCACTTGTACTCCCCTCCTCCGCCCCTCCTAGAGTCAGGGAATGCAGTGTAGCAGCACCCTGTGTTGTGTCAGAGCTTAGCCAGAAAACAGAACAGAAGGAATTGGGACAGGGCACACATATGTGGTTGTGTGAGAGTCCAGGAAGTCAGAAATAAAGAGCCATCTTGGGAAAGTTATCTAACCCCAGAAGTCACTTGGAGCAGAGATTGAGGTCAATAAAATCTGAATTTCCCAGTGCGGGAGGAAGTTGAAATGTCCTTGAGGTTCAGCCTCTAGGGAAATCACCATCAAAGGGGAACAAATCCAAAAGTGAGCAATAAGGGATCACAACAACAACAAAAAACAAAACAGAGACGACCAAAGATCTTGAGAGGAAGAAGACTGAGTTAAGGACCTTGAATATAAACAGATATAACAATCGGAAAGATATTAGTCATAAAAGGGAATATGGCCTCCAGATTAGAGAAAAGAGTTCAGATATCTATTTAAAAATATGGCATTGCAGGGGGAAAGGAATCAATAGCCGCAGAGACAGGAGCTTGTGGATTCACAGAAGAGCTTGAACCACAGCAGGATGTCCCTGAATGAGTTAAAACAAAGATAACAGTTGTGAAAGCACAAATGATGGCTTCTACTGCAGAAAAAAATGGGCACAATAGACGAGAAACCAAACAAACTTGAGTCCATGGTTTCGAGTGTCAGCAAAGAAACAAAAGAGAAAATGACTGATTGATAATCCAAATACATAAAAATTAAAGGACAATCTGGGGAAAAGAAGCCAAAAATTGATAATGTTCAAAGAAAATGGGGTCTCCATATAAACACAACACTGATCTTGAAGACAGGATAGTCAACTTAAGGATGAAAGGTCTCCAAGAAGAAGATAACTTTATCATTCAAGAAGAGCAGAAGGAAATTGGCCCAACCTCTCAAGCACAGAAAACAAGTGGGAACTTCAAGAGTTCAGACTGCCTCTTGGAAGGAAATCCAGTAGCCTAGATCTGGTACAAAATGTACATGAAGAAGTACCCACTCTACCATACCAGCAAGGTGCTGTCCAGTCTCTACTTCAAGATCTTCTCCAAGAGGAAATTCATCACCTCACTATGTTGCCTAGTGTACTTTTGGACAGCTTAAACTTTTAGGAAGACTTCCCTAAACTTGCCTAATTGCAGCTTTCACCTCCCCTCTCCCCTTCCCTCCCCCAGTTCTGCCTTCAGGGAATAAATGGAGAAAATCTAGGCCCTTGCCCTCTTGACAACCATCCCAATGCTGGTAGGGTTACACATCCCTCATCCTAGAAGCTCTGCACCTCTTAATGGACCTGAAGTTTGCTTATCTTGTCTGGCTGCCAAAATCATGCTGCTGACTCAAATGGAGCTGACTTTCCCTTCATATTCCTCCATAGTTTTCCCCCAGAACATTGTTATGTATTTATGATCATCTAGCCTCTACTTATGTACATGTGTTGTTGTTGTTTTTCCCATGTTACACTTCTCCCTGTTGAATTTCACATGATTGTTTCATCCCAATGCTCTAGCTTGTCATGATCCATTTGGCTTTTTGCTATCATTCTATATTAGCTCTCCCTCCCAGCCTTGAGTGTTCTGTAAATTTGATGACCATGACACCTGTGCCTTTATGTCATTGATAACAAAACAAAAACAAAGAAACAAACAAAAAACTGCCGTTCCTTCAGAGTGAAGTACTGATCCCTGGAGTGTCTACCGGAGATTTCATGCCATAGTGAAAATCAAAGCATTCAATCAATTCAGAATCTAAGTGATTGTGTTATTATTTGTTCCATATGAGTTGCAAGTACAGTGATTGAAAATGTGGGGATACTTTGTTTATTGGCTAAAATTGGCTCCTACTAAATTAGTAATCCTGTCAAAAGAGGAGGTGAGATTAGTTGATGAAGCTATGCTGGCTCTTCTTAATCACCACTTCTTTTCCTTGACATTCACCAACCATCTCTAATGATCCATTTCAAAATTTCTCAGAATTCATAGTCAAGTTCAATGGCCTGTAATTTTCAGTCTCCGTCTCTTGTTCATTTTTTTTTTAGAAAATTGAGATATTTGTTCTTTAATCTTATAGTAGCCCTCTTGAAATGGCTCAGGAGGAGACAGTGAAGGTAGTGACCTTGCACAGACCTCTCTCACTCAAAACAAAGTCAAGAGCAAGTCATGTCATCCCTTCTCTGATGTCATGATCTTTGAAAATGAAAGAAAAACACAACCTGTGAGTAGACCTAGCTGCTTGAGTAGGGACCCAGCTAGCAGGGTAACCCAGCTCATCTTCTCCCTTCTGTCTCCCTCTCCCCTCCCTTTGAGATTTACTGACTTGATGCCCTTCCTTCCTTCCTTCTCATTCCCAAAACCTTAAGCCCAGTGCACTCTGAAGCCCATAGGTTGGATAACAAGAGATCCATGCCCAAGCTTCACTTAATAGCTTGCTTAGAGTGATTATCATTTGTAACAGTTTCTCTTTCCCTCCCAGTTTGATTTAGTTATTTTTCAAGTTGACTCATTAAAAGGGTCATTCCCTTACTACTTCCTAAAGAGGTCTATTCACTCAATGGGTATTACTTTCCTCTGAGTACCCAAAAAGGCCTAGCCTAAAAAAGGCCAAGGTCTCCCATTGCATCCTAGGCCATCTCCAGTCATCCTGATGAATATCTGGTCACTGGATCCAGATAGCTCAGGACAAGAAAGTGAGGTTGGTGACCTTACACATCCCTCCCTCACTCAAAACAAAGTCAAGTGCAAGTCATGTCATTATTTCTCTGATGGCATGGTCTTCTTAAAAAACAAAGGATGAACACCACCACCACCACAACAGCAATGGCCCTCCCATTTTCCATGATGTCTTAAAATGTTAGTGGTTCTGAAGTTGCTCCTGGCAGGTGTGTTGACTACAGCAAGGGCAACCAGACGCACTCTGCCTTGTTTATCTTGGGTGTCAGCTCTGGGCTGAGCCATCTGATGTGTCCTGACATTTCCAGGGCATAACTTGTCTCCTTTGGCAAGGAAACAAAAGACAAACAAGGGCCTAGAACATAGTAGGTACTATGTAAATCTTTCCTCTCTCCCAGCTCCCAAAATAATCTGGAATTGTCTGAATTTGGACATTAAGGTGGTTCACTGCCCTAGGCAACAATTAAAAAAAACAAATGTCATTTCTATAGGAGTTTAAGCTTTGCCAAATGCTTGATGTGCATTATTTTGTTTAATAATTGTAATTGCCTCAGTGAGATGAAGGAATTACTCTGATACCCAGCATGCTCTTCAAATGAGAGCGTCTGATTTTTCAACAATTCATCCACAGACAGCAAGTGTTGGCAGCCAGTTTTTGGAGAACTGAACTTAATCATACACTGAGCCCTGAAACTCTTTGAGGATCAACTTTGTTCTCTGAGATGCTGAAGAAAGTGCTTTCAGGCCCCACTGCTGAAAAAAATCATCCTCCAGTTCATCACTGTGCTATTCGTCATATAGGGGACCAGCAGAAATGATGTTTTTAGCTGATATAATGCTGGATAAATCAACTATTAATGGCATTAGAAAGGAAGTTCTTTACCCAAAATAATGCTGCCCACCATTGTTGGACTTAATTGCTTCAAGTGGTCAGGGAGAAAAATTTCTCCACGAAGTTAAAAAGAACACAATCTGCGCTCATCTGCTAATTGAAGTGATGGATGGGGCTTCGGAAGAAAAATTCGGTTGCAATGGACTGGGGAAGATGCTTGCTTAGCAGAGCAGGGACTGCTGGGGGTCTGAACTTCCTGACCCCAACCAGAGGGAAGGCTTTTGCTGCTGATCCAGTTACAGATGAGACATTTCAAGTATCTCTCCAATTCCTTTTGTTTTCTGTTCTTTATTTAGTTCCATTCGATTGGGCTTCCAAGTAATATAATTAGCTGCCTTTGAATGGTGGTGCTGCTGCTGGTGGTAGAAGCTTTAAAAGAGGATTATTTTCTAAATTCCTCAAGGAGAAAAATGATCTTTCCAGAGGATTTAGGCAATGATCACTCTCTGTAAAGGACTAGAAAATGACTTTTATGGAGAGCTGCCTGTGTGTTGTGCAGGTAATCTTTCTGAGCTCATTTTAAAGAGGCTGCCAAGTCTTGGAACAGTTTGGAGGTTGCTTCGTTAATGGTTTAGGGTCCTAAGTTCATCATGTAACATTGATTGATGCCCTAGAAAGGCTTATAGTTGGGAACGGTGGCCGTATCCTCACCAGCCAGTCTGACTTTAACCCTTCATTTGGAGATTTTCCCAAGCTCTCCCCACCACCTCATTATTCCTCTAAACAACTTGAAGGAGCTAGGGAAGGTTAGTTGAGAGAAGAGAAAACAATGGATATAATAGAAACCCTCAATCTGGACAGTTCTTTTTATCCAATGGACCATATGGTCCTCTACAAAAGCTATTTATTATGCAATGCAAATTTACTCAGAGATGTGGGGACAGGAGTGAGGCAGGAAGGGATCCTGCACCCTATGGAGGGAGAAAGCCAGCACATGGTTCAAGGACACATAGGGGCTGGGGTCAGAGAAGGAAGAGTAGGAGGAGGAACATTCAGGGGCCAAGAATAGTCATGTGGGAGTTTCTGGGATGGACAGGGACAAGAAGAGATTGGCTGGGGACCTGGGTGGTTGGATTGGGGCAAAGGTCTCCTCTCTTGCCCAGAGATCCAAGCCAAGTTCAAGCTCTTTTGTTTTCGTTTGGAGACTTTTTTTTGGGTGGCAGGTAGGTGAGCAGGGAGTGCTAAGGAGAGGGGCAGGAGCAGAGAGAGAAAGCACGATAATGTATGGTTAAGTAAACAGGTGGTTCTTTAGAATGGAGACTTCTTACTGCAGTCTTTAAAGTTAAATTACCATAATGCAAATCTATTTGTTGAGGTGACAACTGCCTGTATCTGAAGGGATGGCATGTGGCAGAAGGGTTGAAGACTGATTCCGTTCTAGCACAAGAATAAATGGAGGAATGAATAAGGGAATGTATGAAAAAGCACTTATTAAGTGCTTACTATATACCAGACACTATGCTATGCTAGGGGCATACAGCAAAAAGCAGAAGCAGCTTCCCTGAGGAGCTCCCATTCTTTGGTGGAAAAGAGAAGCCAGGGCACTTGGGAGCAGGGCTGGGTAGAGGTAGAGCTGAGTCTGGCTTAGAGTGGGGCTGCCTGGGATCCGAAGGTGAGGACTGGGCTGGGTTCCTTCCTAGATGGAGGGGCCTGAGGGCACTGCTTTACAGCCACTCAGTCATTTTTCATCTACATGAAACCCCAGGATTACCTTTCCCATGACTTGTCTCCAAATGTCGGTGGATTTTGTATTGATTTTGCATTGTGGAGAGGAGTGGATGAACTTCACCAGGGGACAGAAAATATGAACTCCAGAGTCCAGGGAGGGGAGGTCTGGGTCCAACATAGAGTATACTGGTGGGGAGTAGCAAGGCAACAGCTGCATTTGTCAGATGCTTGTAATGAGGCCCAACTCACATTTGATGTCAGGGAAAATATCAAACAACTTTCTGTTAATGAAAGTGGAGTGAGCTACTTATATGACAGTCTAAGCCATTCCCAGGAGCAGGGATAATGGGTATGCCCCACCATCCTTTGATACCAGTCCCTCTTTCCGGATCAGCTCATTAGGTCTGAGCAGAGTAGGTGCCATCTCCCTTCTGCTGCTGCTCTAATCTTATGTTCCCCTCTCCTTGCTCAATCTGCTCACTTGTAGACTGTGTGGACCCTTTTAAAAACTGGAACCTTCCAGCTCAGAGATCAAGATGGTCCAGACCATTCTCAGGAGTGAGAGAGCTTATCCTTCTCAATGACAAATCCTGAGATACCAGTGTATTCTCAAGCCCCTGTTACACATAAGATGGTGTTAAAAGGACATTGAAAACCTACCTGATAGGAGAGGTGGAGAGGAGTAATACTGGAGAGGAAGAATCAGGGATCCATTTTGCTCTGAGAGCATGGATGGGTTATCTTCAGAGGGAGTGGATTCTTGCTGTGTGGGAGGTCTTTCAGCAGAAGTCACCTAGTAGGTGCATTAGAGTGGATTCTTCTGCAGGACAAATTGGATCAGGTCCTCCAAACTCTGAGCTCTTGAGACTTAGTCTCTTTTTGCCTTCCTCCACCCAAAAATGAAGGAGGTTGGGAAAGGTTGGAGGAGAGAAAGAGGGGGCAGGAGAGGATGTACATATACTCCTTCCTCCCACACACATTCTTACCATGAAATCTACTTAATATGAGAAGGGGGAGGGGAAAGTTCCCATTGTATTTTCATTCCCATGCCTATGTGTATAAATACACCCATGTGTGTGCATATGTGCTTTTGGAACATATCAATAGATCTATGTTTTCATAGCTGCTGTATCTCTGGAACACATCATAACCTGTCCGTGTCATCTTGTCTTCAGTCATTCTTGTCCATTTTCATTCGTAGAGTACAAATGCTTGTTGCCACTCTTGAGTAGAACATCCATCCAAAGAACGGGCACTTTCCTTACTTGCCAAAAGCCAAGGTAGGTGCCAAAAAGCCCCTCCCAGTACCTGCCTCTCAGTGATCCTTCTCTCTTGGGTCCCAGATTCATGCGCCAGAAGCAGAGTCCTAAGGGTTGCCTTTCCACCTTCAGTCACTGACTTTGGAAAGTATTTTATATTGACTTATTCATTCATGGTATCTCCTGAATAGACTGTAAGATCGCTGAGGGCAGAGACTTTCATTCTTATCTGCTTGCCACACAATAAGGGCTCCACAGATGCCTTTTTATGGATTTGTACACAACCGATGTTCCTTATTCATCTATTTGACTTTACCTATGTTGATACATAAGCTGGAACTTTTTGAGTGCTTATTGTCAACAGCATTGTGAATGGCAATTGACAAAATGGCATCCCCACATAGGAGCAACTGAAGGGCCTCTGCAGCCAGAAGGCATCTCTCTAGTGGGTAGACTATGTTGTAGACCCACTCCAGGATGGTATTTAGCAGCAAACATGTGTGTCTGTCTCCTGATTTTTGTCTCCCTTGATATTAATAACCACAGAGTCATTGAATGAAATTGTCTTGGAAGTTGCTTCTGTCAAAGACTCTTCTATGATCTGAGCATTTCAGTGAGAGATGAGAGACACCTTGTTGTCAGGGAACCTTTTAGATCCCATTTGGTTTTAACAAGTCAATTAAAAAAATGATCAAGAAGCAATAAACACAGCAGGATTGTGTGCACCCTTTAAATCAATTGCCTGTCACTGATGATATTGTTTTATGTAGAAAATCATTTCTGAAAGCTTGCCTATTGCCTTCTCATGTTTTCCTCAAGAGCACTTTTGATAAATCTGCGTATCAGTATCATAAAGGGAATTCATATGTATGCATATTTATATGGTGCACGTGTGTATGTATGCATGGACATGCACATATGTGTGCATACCGTAATCACCACTAGCATTTATGTAACACTTTAAGCTTTGCTAAGACAGTCACCTTTAGCCTTCAATAACCTATTAAATAAGTGTTCTGAGTATCCAAATTTTATAGATGAGGAAATTGGGGCTAAGAAGATTAAAGAGACTTGTGCAGGGCTTCATAATTAGTAAATGTCTGAGGCATGTCTTCTTGACTCCCAACCAGTATTCTATCCACTGCTGTACCTAAGTGCTTAAGGTCAGGATTAGGGATGAGATAGATAGATGGATGAAAGAATGGAGAAATCAACAGATAGATGCTAGATAGAGATAAACAGGGACAGATCAATCAATCAGAATCATAGAATTCCAAATTCCAGAATCAATCAGAATTCCAAAGTTGGAGGAGACCTTGGACCATAATCACCTCTATAAGAATGTCCCCGATCGTCCACTCAACAAGTGGCCGTCAGCCTCTGCTTGATATTTTCTAATATTAAGAAACTCACTACTTCCTGTGGAGGCAGTCCATAACAGTTTGGGACAACTTTTCTTAATAGCTTTTGTAATAGCTGTTAGCATTTATATAGCATTTACTGTCTGCAAGGCAGATAGTAAATATAGTGCTAAGCAACTTAAAATTGTTATGTAGTTGGATCCTCAATAACCCTGGGAGTTAGGTCCTATTATCTTCTTCAGCATTTTTTGGTTCCTCTATAGAAAACAGCTGAATTGATTTTCATGATTTTCTTTCATCACCCTCAATTCTCTTCCCAATTTTTCTTCTACTTCTCTTACTTGATTTTCAAAATCCTTTTTGAGCGCTTCCACGGCCTGAGCCCAATTCATATTTTTTTGGAGACTGTGCATGTAGGAGATTTGACTTTGTTGTCATCTTCTGTTTGTATATTTTGGTTTTCCTTGTCACCAAAGTAAGATTCTATAGTCTGATTCTTTTTCTGTTTTTGCTCATTTTCCCAGCTATTTACTTGACTTGTGGGCTCTTTGTCAAGATAGTTTTCTTCTTCCAGTGGGGATTGGGGATGTACTGTCAGCCACTCAACTCCTCCACAATCTGTGGGCCTAGAGCTCCAGAAACAGTAGCTGCCCCTGCCACTGCTGCTGCTGCCATGGGCTCCTCCACCTCCTCCACTGCCATGGGGCTGGGGACTGACCACTCTACTCTCTCACACAGGTCCCACAGGTTTTCCTCACTGACCTTCTAATTTGTCCTAGGAGTTTTGGGGTCATGAAGTCTGAAAACCATCACAGGCAGCAGTAATTCAATCCCCACCCCCCCCCCCGCCCCGAGGTCTGCTCAGGTCCTGTCTGTGCTGGCATAGCCCACTCCAGACTTCACTCTGTTCCCAGTGTAGCACAATAGATGCTTCTCAGAGACCTTCCAGGCCGTCTTGGACTGGAGATTTGCTTTACTTCACCATTCTGTGGATTTTGCAGCTCCAGAATTTGTTTAAAGTCATTTCTATAGGTATTTGGCTGGGCTTGGAAGGAGAGCTGGGACAAGTTTGTGCTGTTACTCTGCCATCTTGACTCTCCCCAATAGGTGCTTTTATTGTCCTTACTTTGAAGATGATGAAACTGAGGCAAAAAGAGGTTAAGCCAATTGTCCAGGGCCATATGGCTATCATTAAATATCTGAGACTAGATTTGAACTTCAGTCTTTCTGACTCTCGGCCTTCTAATGGCTAAACCATTGTGACATCGATCCTAAATTGATCTTTCTGTAAATGCCATGCTTGATCCTGGTTCTGCTTGCTGGTGCCAAATGGAACCAATTAACTTTTCCTTCCCATGACATATCTTCAAATGCTCTATGATAGCTATTATATTCTGCAGGAGTCCTCTACAGGTTAAGCATGCCCAGTTCCTCCAGACCTTTGCTGGCCCAGTTGTCCTCTGGACACTACAGCTGATCAATTCTGTCTCCTCACTCAGGGAGTCAAAAGTTACCACAATATTCCAGGTTTACTACGATGAGGACAGAAGATAGAGGAATGATCACCTCTCTCTTCCTAGAAACTGTGACTCCTTTAATGTGCTCCAAGACAGTATTTGAAATTCCACCTCCATGCTTTAGGATGGTGGTTGACCTCATATTGCTGACCCCTACTGAGCTTCTGTTTCACTACAAAGCCTAGCTGTTTTCCAGACAAGCTCTTGTCTAACCATACCTATTCCATCTTGTACTCACGATGTCCATTTTAAATCTTGTGTAAGACTTTCTATGCAGCCCTCTTGCATTTCCTAATATAGCATGCTGTCCAATATTACAGCCTGTTGATCACTTTTGAAACTTACTCTCCATCATCTTCTTTGTTAGCAATATCTCCCAACTTTGTGTCATCTGGAGGATGCCGATGTTCTTACCAAAGCTATGAGGACTAGTGTTGAATGCTAACTTACTTGGCTACTAGCCCTGTAACTTTGAAGAAAAGATTTCTCCTCTTTGTGCCTGTTTCCTCATTTTCAGCATGAACATTTTGAATTAGAGAACCTCTAATCTCCCTTCAAACTCTGGAATTGCTTCATCAACACTCTTCACCCCACTTAAGTTTCATGACATTTTCGTTTTGTTTTTTTTTTAAATCCAATGTTTATGTAATGCTCTAAGGTTTGCAAAGTGACTTCCAACTATTATCTCATTTGGTCCTGTCAGATGAGTGTTATAATTAGCCTTATTTTGATGATAAGGGAAATGAAGTGGGCACATTTAACTGACTTCCTCAGAGTAGCGCAGATCACAATTTTTTTTAGGTGGGATTTGAACTCAGGTTTCCATGACTCCAAGCAAATGTAATGCTGTATTTAATACTCACTTAGCTGTCTGAATGTTCTCTTAACAATAGTGACCATAACAACATCCCTCACCTTTGTTCTTCTTCTGGATGCATGAAATGTAGTCAAAGAATAGTTCACCTCATTTGAGGTACAATCACCTATCTTTGGGCAAATGACACCATTACCTTCTTAGATCTTCTCCGTAAAACTTGGGTAATGCATCCAGGACTGTAGGTAGGAACAAATGAGGAAGAAGATGGGAAACTTCTTTGAAAAGCAAAAATATCAGGAAAAAGAAATAAGCAGGAGGGAAAGTGATGACAGACTCCTCACTGTCATCCTCCTCCTCCTCATTCTGGTCACCGTCACTGCCTGCGTAGTCAATTCTGCTGACCGCACAATTCCAGAAACTGCGTTCAAAGATGCAGTGATTAGATCGGCCATGCCACAGCAAGATGGATTGTTTCAGGGAAAGCACAGAAACATGGGATCGGCTCTTTAGCCTACAAATTGAGAAGAGACAAACAAACAGAGGCCTCTTTTGGTCATGCAGTCTGATCCCATCCATTTGATAGATGAAGAAAATGGGGTTCCAAGACATCAGCTGATTTACCCAGAGTGATAGGTAGCAAGGGGACTCAAACCCACCTCTTCCGACTTTAAGTCAATTTATCTTTCCATAACCATCTTGAAATCTCTGCCTAATATCTAATGACAATGTCTTCTAATTCTAATACTGAGAAAACTGTTGGTTGTTCAGTCTTCATTTTTAAAAAGGAATCGTGACATCACAGGATGACATCTTGACTTGGTCATGAAATGGATTTAAGTGAGGCAGAGTTGCACAAAGTTGTCAGTCACCTTTTTGTTTCCAGAGTCATAGAAATCTAGTGACAAGACAAAGTCAGGATGACTGGCAATGGCCAGAATTCAGTGGATGACCTTGACATTTTTGATGTCTGACTAAGCTTTGAGCTCTGCATGCTGTCTTCATGGCCACTGGGGCAAATTGTTCTCATTTGTCCATTCATTTGGGAGAATTCTTTACATAGTTGGGGTAGACATTCCCCTAACTCAGTGGCAAGTTTGAGTTCTATTGGTTAATCTCAATCTGGTTTAGCCAGTCTGCTGATATGGTTTACCGGGATGTGGCCACTGTATGTGCTAAAGCTTCTTGGAGCCACAGGAAAGTTGGGTGACAGGTTACAGTTCCTGTAAAAGGCTCTCTCATGAAGGGTCAGTTTCACTCAATCTCTAAATGACACCATAGGACTATTGTCTCTATTAGCCACTTAGGAACACAATGAAAATTCAACCAGATCCATCAAGACACCTTATGATTGACTGAGACTCCATGGTACCCTCTGTGGTCTGTTGACTCATGTAGCTTTAATCTCATGTTACTAAGAGAACAAAGAGGATGGATGAAATCACTGTCCAGTCACTTCCAGGTTGCACAATTCATGCCTTATGGGGCATGAGGGAAGTGTGGCCCCTAAGGTTTTTTCCTTCTCTCAGATTCTCTGGTTCTGTGCTTGCAGGTGTCCCTAAGACTTCAATAAAAGCAAGTTTTACTTTGTGCATAAAGGTGGGTAGTTTGTGTGTGTGTGTGTGTGTGTGTGTATGTCTGTGTAGGGTTAAAGGTGGTGTATTAATGCAGACACACAAGTAAAGTCTCATTTAGAAATGGGAACAGATCTGGATCTTACTTCAGGCTGGAGTTTATAATGTAAACATTCAGTAATTACATGACTACCCCCTCAAACTTTTCTTTTATCCATTTGCCACATATCTGAAGAAAGCTGAGTCAAGGGAGACTGATCAGGGCAAATCATTCTCATTGTAAGAAAGCTCAGATTCTTTGTGGGTTTCCATTCAGAAGAAGTCAGAGTCACTTGGAGATAACTTCCATCTTAAAGAATGTAGAAAAAGTAAAGACTGGGAAGATCCTTTGAAGCCATGTCTCTTCATCTGCACTCAATGCTGCCTGTATCCACTCGGATGCAATGAAGTCATGAATCTA
Organism: Potorous gilbertii; assembly: GCA_028658325.1. Classification (NCBI taxonomy): domain Eukaryota; kingdom Metazoa; phylum Chordata; class Mammalia; order Diprotodontia; family Potoroidae; genus Potorous; species Potorous gilbertii. Next base: position 1,291,269 of record CM053772.1, read on the forward strand.
CACTAAGCAATGGAAAAACAGGGAAGAGAAAGATACTTTGGGATGCGTTTCAATAAAATAGAGGTGTGTCAAGGTGGACATAGTGGTCATTTCTGGTAGCAGCCAAGAGGATGGAGGGATGGCTAAATCATGCCCCTGCTCTAATTATGTTCAGGCACATATACATTCCCCTCCTGTGGTCATCCCCCCAATCAAAGCCAATCTCAGCTCCTCTAAGCCTCTTGGGGGCAGTTGTAAACAGATGGGAGCCTTCCTGAACTTTGCCAGGCTCATTCACAGAGAGTAAAGATCTGAGTGTCCTCAGTTGTCACTGGGGCTTGGCCTCCATTAGCTCACCTCTGGAGAACTCAAATCAGTCACCCACACACCCTGATGAAGCATTGGGAGGACACAAGTCCTTTGTTTGACTGTGAAAACTGAACAGCCCACCTACTCCCAGTCTAGTCTCACCCTTTAACATCCTTTCGGGTAGCCTACAATCCAGTGACAGAAGCCTGGATTTGCTCATGACACTCCATCACTCTTTCATGTCTTTGTATTGGCTGTTGGATTTCATATTTGTAAGGTTCTGCTTCTTGGCTTCCTTTGGTTCTCAGTCCCCTTCCTGCAGGAGACCTTTCCTGATCTCTTCATAAGTCCTTAATTAAATACTTGTTGATTGACTCACTGACGTTTGTCAGCCTTATTTCTGGATTAATAAGTGAATGATTTAATATTCCTGGTCAATAACACTTTAATGAAACCTTTTCCATAGTTAGCTCTACTTTCCAAACATTCAAAGAATCTCTGAGGTGAAAGGGACTTCCCAGGTCCTAAGTCAACTACCTTGACCAAGAATCACCTTTCCAAGGTAAGTGAGATGTTTAAATCGGGGAAGTTTGAACACTTTCAGGAAGGAGGAAATCACAGCTTTCTGAGACAGCCCCACTGTGACTATGACATTCCACCTGTAGACAGCTTTCAGGTAAGGAAGCTTTTCCTTTCCACCAGTCACTTTGGAACTTCCCCTCCTTGATCCTACACCTGTCTAGTGGGGCCAAGCAGGATAAAAGTGATCCCTCTTTTACATGGAAGCTTTCCACCTTCTTGAAGACAGTTCTCAGGTTCCTATCCTAACTACCCCAGACTTTTCTCCTCCAACTTAATTGCCCCACATTCCTTTGAAGAATCCTACAAGGAACTTGAAGCCCGTTTGGTCTTCATTCTGTGATCATGCCCCAGATCAGCAATAGCTTTAAAACATGGTATTCACACTGACCACCACACTCCAGATGTGGTCCAATGAAGATACAATGGAATAGGGCAATAACCTCCATAGTTCTACCATTTTGTCTCTTAATACAGCCTAAAATCTCACCTACCCTTGGGCAACCACTTTATGCTCACCTCACACTGATCTTATAGTCCTCCCATATCACTAGAAGATCATTTTCAGGCAATGTGTTGCCCACCCCTTTCCTAGACCTATGAAGGGGACTTTAATCTATGTGCACTTTTCCTGATGAGGTTCATTTGGTAGATGTTCAGATCCTGATGCTGCCCTGATGCTGTGACAGTTATACCTTCTAGCTTGGGGTCTTCCCCACAATCACTATGTGCACTGTCTCTAGCTTTTGCTCAGTCATTGATACAACATATTAAAAGTACAGATGCCTGGGGCAATTTCTTGGAGACCCTGTTCATGGTGGCATTTGATAGTCAGTGTTTGCTCTTTAGGACTCCTTCTTGGAGAAGGTTCAACCACAGCTGGCTATGGTATTGTTTGGGCCACATCTTGTGGGAAGGAGTAGCCTGAGAAACCTTGTCAAAGTCTCTCCTAAAATCACAGGAAACAACCCAAACATACCACGCCCCTGATACACGATTTTTGTGACCCTGTCAGAAAAAATAATGAAATTAGTCTGATGTGTTCTGCTCTTCATGATGCCTCGCCAGCTTTTTGCCATCCAGTTTCCTTTCTTAGATGCTCCATAGACAACACTGTCATGGCCCATTCTATTTTCCATGTAGTCCAGCTAGGATGCTACAAACCTCTGTTGTCATGGATGAGTGAGAGTTAAGTTCATGAGAGGCTATGTCAGGAGGGAGCCAGTCGACACCCTAGGGTAGTAGTGGGGGAGCTCCACCAGCCAAAAATACATTTTCCACTAGGGAAAAGTGAACCAAGAGGTCCAGCCCAAGAGTGTCAGAGCGATGAGCTGAGTAAACCTGTGAAGGATCTAGTCTCAAGGACACCCACTTTGCATCCTCTGAAAGCTCACAGGATGATTTCTGGCAAGCACTGGTCCCTTGTATGCAATCATAAAACAGCCCTTTCTCCAGAATAGCTGCACTGAATCTCCACTGAGGAATTGCTGCATCACCTTCCCAGTGTTTGGAAGGTAGGCTGAAGCTTACTTAGGAGCTAGTCCCTTCTATGATCTTGACAGATTCAGTCATCCTCCAGCGTGACAGGGAGATGTTCTGTGCCTGTTCTGGCCTGACACCGGTTGCCTTCCCCCATTCTTGTCTCTGTGGGCCTGCTTTACTCCATTCCACAATGCAGCACCTTGAAAATCTTCCTTCATAGCAACATTACATGAATTTATGTTAACATTACTTCACCCTTGAAAAGTCCCATTCCCTGGAAATTAGACAAAATGATCACCTTCCCACCATTTTCTGCACTCCTGCTTCTCCCCATGCCTTTCTTATAGAGGCCTTCTTATAGAACCATATCTAGGGCAGAGGAAGGAGACAGCTCCCCTGGCACTGAGAGCCCAAGAGAGGATAGGGCTCCTAACCATACACAGTTTAATAGCTCATTGGAAAATAATGTCCATGTGATACTTGCCCATAACACAGGGAAGAACGGGAGAAATACTACATACCGCCGCCCCCCACTCCCAGTATACCACTTGGGCAGGTAGATCAGAGTTAAGGAAAACAGTTTGCCTTCCTTGAGGCGCCCAACAATGGATGACTAAAGAAGTTCTCAGCTTCCTTAGTGGTTCTTTTATGTGGTAGCTTCTATTCTTCATTCTTGTGTTGTATAACTTTAAATCTTGGCTGTTCATCTTAGGTGATACAAGCTTATTAAGTAAAGGGATGTGGTGGCAGAGGGAGAGAATTGAATTTGTCGGTCATTGTTAGTTATCTTTTCATAATACTTAGTAAAGGCTTGATGGAAGCATAGTTGGGAGATTCTAGGAAAATCCATCCATCAACAAGTACTTGTTAAGTGCCCACTATTGCCAAGTATTGTGCTAGGTACCGTGGATAAAGAGAAAAAAAATGAAACAAAATCAGGATGGATTTCTTCTTCCCCCACCACAATGATGGAGTTCCGATTATATTTGTGGAGTGAATGAGAAAAAGAATCAATTACCCCTTCACTATAGAAAATGGTCTCTTATTGGAAAGCCCATGCAATCTTGTTGATAGGCCCCAAATCAATAGGACTTGAGAGGAAAGAGAAATAAAGTCAGCTTTCTTTTTTTTCTCACTTTATTTTTTATCCAATGAGAATTCATTTTATCTTCTTACTACTTAACTCTAATTTATTTTTGGTTAGATTTGTCTAGGTCTGGAAAGGGTAAATTGATGTTCCATGATTTTACTGTCTATTTCTCCCTCTATTTCATTTAATTTTTTCTTCAAGAATTTAGATGTTCTGACATTTAGATGCTCTACCTTGTGGTATGTATGATTTAAGTATTGGTATTAATTTATTTTGGGGGTGACTTTTTAGCCAAACATAGTTTACCTGTGTATCTGTGTACATTCTACCTTTCTTTACCTGGTTCATATGAGAATGAAGTTAAATGTTTCCTGCTTCTCCTTCACAAAGATTTCCTTTTCTGGTGTTCTTTCCCTTGTTATTCTCCTGTCAGCTTCAGCCTGGGTTAGAAACAATTTCTTCTGGGTATCTTAGAGAGACAGATAAAATGGTCCATGAAGAACTAAGGGCCTATGAGCATAAGCAGGTTTCAATTCCCCTACACTAACAGGACTCCCCCAGAGGGAAATGATGGTGCCTATGATTTCTGTTCATGGGATGCAAGATTATTGTTTGTTCCACTAGGAAGCATCATTCTGTCCCCATGGGATCCCTTGGCAGTGGCCGTTTGCATCTGAAGGTGATATATATAAGTGTATTTACTCAGACTTCTTCTCTAGTCTGTATGACACTAACAAAAAGGTCAGAAGCAAGAAAACATAGAATGTGTAACAGTTTTTTTGTTTATTTATTTTTAATTTTTAATTCTCATTTACACAAAATTTTGAGTTCCAAATTTTCTCCCCAGCCCTCCCTTCTCCCACTTAAAACATCATGCATCCTGATTACCCCTTCCCCCAATCTGCCCTCCCCTCTATCACACTCCTCCCTTCCCTTATCCCTATCTTCTCTCTTGTAGGGCAAGACAGATTTCTATATCCAGTTACTTGTATTTCTTATTTCCCAGTTGCATGCAAGAACAATTCTCAATATTTGTTTCTAAAACTTGGAGTTCCAACCTCTCTCCTTTCCTCCCTCCCCACCCATCCCCACTGAGAAGCAAGCATTTCAATACAGGCTATATACGTGTAGCTTTGCAAAAGACTTCCATAATAGTCATGTTGTATAAGACTGACTATATTTCCCTCTATCCTATCCTGCCCCCATTAATTCTATTCTCTTTTAACCTTGTCTCTCCCTGAAAGTGTTTACTTCTAATTATTCCCTCCTTCCATTTGCCCTCTCTTCTATTATTCCCCCCACCCCACTTGTCCCCTTATCCCTTACTTTCCTGTAGTGGAAAATAGATTTTCAAACCAAATTGAATATGCATGTTTTTCCTTTCTTAAGCCAAATGTGATGAGAGTAAGCTTTACTTTTTCCCTCTCACCTTACCCTTTTCCCCTCCATTGAAAGTTTTTCTTGCCTCTTTTATGAGAGATAATTTGCCCCACTCAATTTCTCCCTTTCTCCTGCCAATATATTCCTCTCTCACCCCTTAAGATTATTTCTTTAGATATCATTCCTTTTTGTTCAACTCACCCTGTGCCGTCTGCCTATATATGTATGTTGGTTGAATGTTGTCCTTCATCTTTAGAGAGGAGCAAAATGACATCACAAATATAAAGTGAAATTTCTGTGTATTTGACTGTGACTGATCAAACCAACATGAGCTTGGAATGCTCTACCAGAGGTTGGGCACAGAGAGTCCATTTGAATATTTGGGTTGGATATCTCAAATTTGCATCCTGCATTTATTTTGTGTTGTCTCAATTCTGCTTTGCTCAAAGAGCACAGCACCTTTTCTTATGTGGGCACACCATGCTAAGCTCTCTTGTGCCAGTGTCTCCCATCTTGCACAGTCAAAGCCAAAGTTCTTGAGAGAGAGACCTTGAGAGTGTCCTTGTATTGTTTCTTCTGGCCACCATGTGATCACCTGCCCCACACAAGTTCTCCATAAAATAGTCTTTTTGGCAAGTGTACATTTGGCATTCGAACAATGTGGCCTGCCCTTTGGAGTTGTGCTCTGTGAATACTTGACAGTTCAACTCCAGCAAGAACTTCAGTGTCAGATACCTTATCCTGCCAGGTGATTCTCAAAATATTTCTAAGACAGTTCAAATGGAAGTGATTCAGTTTCTCAGCCCAGTGCTTGTAGACTGTCCATGTTTTCAAGCATATAACAATGAGGTTAGCACAACAGCTCTGTAGACCTTCAGTTTGGTAGTCATCCTAATACGTCTTCTCTCCCAAACCTTTCTTCTGAGTCTCCCAAATGCTGAGGTAGCTCTGACAATGTGTGCATCAACCTCATTGTCAATGTGTACATCCCTGGAAAGTACACTACCAAAGTAAGTGAACTTATCCACAGCTTTCAAAACTTCTCCATTTGTTGTAATCAATGGTTCCACATATGGATGTATGGTATGGTGGTAGGCTGATGGAGCACCTGTGTTTTTTTGGTATTAATTATTAGACCAAAATTAGCACAGGCAACAGAAAATTGATCCATACTTGGTTGCATCTCAGCTTCAGAGGATGCATTGAGTGCACAATCATCTGCAAACAAAAAATCATGCACCACTACTCCGTCCACTTTGGTCTTGGCTTGTAACCTTTTTAGATTGAAGAACTTAGTATCAGTATGGTAGTTGACCTTGAAGCCATGTTCATTCTCTTTGAAAGCATTTGTCAACATGACTGAAATATCATGTTAAAAAGCATAGGAACAAGTTTATAGCCCTGTTTCACTCCATTGCTGACTGGGAAGGTACGAGAACTTTGTCCATTGTCCAGAATCCGGGCAAACATGCCATCATGAAATTGACACACAATATTGATGAATTTCTGAGGGGAATCAAATTTTGACATAATTTTCCGTAAGCCCTCACGACTACCAGTGTCAAAGGTCTCGGACAGATCCACAAATGTTGTATACAGACCTCTGTTCTGCTCCTGGCATATTCCCTGGAGTGTTCGGGCAGCACACACCATACTGACTGTTCCTCGGCCCTTTCTGAAACCACACTGGCTCTCATATATGTGACCATCTTCAGCCTATTAAGGAGGACTCTAGCAAGAATTTTGCCAGCAATTAATAATAGAGATATTCCTCTGTGATTGTGGCAGGACAATCTATTCCCTTTACCCTTATGGAGATGGACAATGGAGGCATCCTTGAATTCCTGGGAGATAACTTCCTCTTGCCATATAACCTGGAAAATTTCAGTCAGCTTTTGTATGAGTAATCGTCCCCCTACCTTATAAATCTCAGCTAGAATAGAATCAGCACCAGGTGCTTTGCCACATGAAAGGAGCCCTCTAAAAGGGCCCTCAAAACCTCTTCGTCAGTTGGAAGTTCAGCTAAGGAGGGGAGTTCAACTTGAGGCAAATGGTCAATGGCCTTAGCATTGATTGATGATGGTCTGTTGAGAACATTATGGAAGTGTTCCCCCATCTCTCTAGGATCATGTCCTTTTCAATAATCAATATGACTCCATCAGCACTGAGTAGTTGTGATGCACCATAAATTTTTGGTCCCTAAACAGCTTTCAGGGAATCAAAAAGTGCTTTGGATTGTTACTATCAGTATAAAACTGAATTTCATCTGCCTTCTTACTGAGCCAGGAATCCTGCAACTCTCTAAGCTTTGCTTGTACTCTGTTTTTGATGGAATTAAATGCTGCCTTCTTAGAGGTGGATGAACTATCCTGCTGGTAAATCCTGTGGAATTCACGTTTTTCATTTAGCAGCTTCTGAATTTCCCCATCATTTTCATCAAATCAGTCTTGGTGTTTGTGAGTGTTCTGACCCAGATGAGTAAATGCAGTGCAGTACACCAAATCTCTGAGAGCTATCCACTCCTTTTCTGCTCCATTGTTGCCAACTGTATGTTGGCTCAACTTTCCTTCCAAGTCAGCATCAAACTATTCACACCCACAGAAGAAGAACTCTAATTTGTTGACATTAATTCTTCTGGTAGTCATTTTCCCTTGGGATTGGCACTTTTGGTGAATACAAATATTTAGCTTGGAAAGGATAAGTCTATGATCAGTCCAGCACTCTGCACCACACATTGCCTTTGTCACTCTCACATCTTGTCTGTCTCTTCTTACAATCATATAATCTATGAGATGCCAGTGTTTGCTGTGAGGGTGCATCCATGAAATTTTACTGCATTTAGGCAAGTGGAAGACAGTGTTTGACATGAGAAGGTTATGTGATGCACAAGTCTTCAGTAGTAAATGACCATTGCTGTTGCTCTTTCTAACTCCATTTTCCCCTAGGACTCCCTGCCAAGTCTCATAGTCTGAACCTACTTTTGCATTAAAGTTGCCCAGAATTGTAAGCTTGTCCTCATTTGGCACATTGATGATAAGGGTCTCTAGGTCTTCATAAAATTTTTCTTTGACTTCATCAGGGTTTGTCATGGAGAGATCATAGGCACTGATGATGGTGGCATGGTGTTTTCCTGTGAGTGGTAATTGCATTGTCATGAGCCTGTCATTCACTCCTTTTGGCAAGCATACCAGCTTGCTGATTAGATTAGTTTTGGTTGCAAAACCCACGCCAGCTTCATGGCACTCCCCTTCATTGTGCCTATTCCAGAAAAAGGTGTATCCAGCTCCAACTTCAGTAAGTCAGTCTTCATTTCCGAACTTTGTTTCACTCAGGTGTTGGGGTGTAGGTTGTGTTCAGGGAGGACCAGTACCTTTGGTGTGATGGCTTCCGAGCCCTTTTCAGGGCTCTTTCCACCTTTGATGTTCACCTGTTCTGCCTAACTCTCAACTGTGGTTCCAAGAAGCTGAAGCATGCACAGCAGCCACACCCTGGCAAACCGTTTCAGCAGACGAGTCAAACTAGGTTGAGAGTAAGCAAGGGTTCTCAAGCCCATTGGTGAGTTAAGGGGGTATCTATTCCAAGCATGTGAAGACTTTGTCTGGTGGAATGGGCAGATGGGAATAATTTGTTCCAATGGCCATGAAGGCAGATGAAATAAGCAATGTGGAGTGCTTAGAGCTTGGTTAGATACCAAAGATGCCAAGACAATCCACTGCATCTTGAGCCATCACCAGCCATCTTCAATCTGTCCTGCCACAGGACTATGATGACTCAGGAGGAGAGAGTGAGGCTGATGACTTCATGAAACTCTGCCTCACTAAAATCCAGTTTATACATGAATCAAAAGACATCACCCATACCATTTCACTATTATGCCTCAAAGTCCTGTGGCAACGGGCAAGTAATGAAGCAGCAGATGTGGATACATTGGGAGCTATAGTCATGATCCTGCACACAGGTGGCCCAGGCCATAGGGTTGTTCCTCACTGGAAGCAGCAGTGGGACTCGGCAGACCCCTGAGTGTCTGAGCAGCCTTTTAAGGATTGCACTGCTCACTTCCTGGTGTGAGGAAGGAGGCTAGAAAATGTGCCCTAAACATTGTCTGCTTACCCAACCCTGCCTGATTACTGCAGCAGGCGGGGAATCCCATTATGTGGTCGAAACACACACACAAAAAATTGTATGAAAACATCTGCAAAGATGATTCCACTCACCATTGACACATGGAACATGCACACACTAATAGACAAAAAAAAATCCAGTAGACCTGAAAGAAAAACTGCTCTTATTGCAAGAGAAGTCGACAGGTATTTCATCCATATATATGTGTGTATAATGCCACCAGCTACCCAGATACAGAGAAAAGTTTCAAGAGTTTCAAAGATTATCTTTCCATGTAGGAATGTAAACAGTTCAACTTTAGTAAGTCCTTTGTGATTTCTCTTTCCTGTTTGCCTTTTCATGCTTCTCTTGACTCTTGGTTTCAAAGTGAAATTTTCTGTTCAGCTCTCGTCTTTTCATCAAGAATGCTAGTAAGTCCTCTATTACGCTGAATGATCACTTTTCCCCTGAAACATTATACTCAGTTTTGCTGGGTTAGTGATTTTTGGTTTTAATCCTAGTTCCTTTGACATCTGGAATATCATATTCCAAGTCCTTTGATCCCTTAATGCAGAAGCTGCTAGATCTTATATTATCCTGATTGTATTTCCACAATACATGAATTGTTTCTTTCTAGTTGCTTGCAATATTTTCTTCTTGACCTGGAAACTCTAGAATTTGGCTTCAATATTCCTAGGAGTTAACTCTTTTCAAATCTTTTCCTGGAGGCGATTGGTGAATTCTTTTAATATTTATTTTACCCTCTGATTCTAGAATATCAGGGCAGTTTTCCTTGATAATTTCATGAAAGATAATGTCTAGGCTCTTTGTTTTGATCATGGATTTCACGTAGTCCCATAACTATTTAAGTTTTCTCTCCTGGATCTATTTTCCAGGTCAGTTGTTTTTCCAATGAGATATTTCACATTGTCTTCTATTTTTTCATTATTTTGATTCTGTTTTGTAATTTCTTGATTTCTCATAAAGTTATTAGCTTCTGTTCCATTCTAATTTTTAAAGAACTATTTTCTTCAGTGAGTTTTTGAACCTCCTTTTCCATTTGGCTAAGTTTGCTTTTTAAAGCATTCTTCTTCTCATTGGCTTTTTAGACCTCTTTTGCCATTAAGTTAGTGTATGTTTAAGGGTGTTATTTTCTTCAACATTTTTTTGGATCTCCCTTAGCAAGTTGACTCTTTTTTCAGAATTTTCTTACATCAATCTTATTTCTCTTCCCAAATTTTCCTCCACCTCCCTTATTTGATTTTCAAAATCCTTTTTGAGCTCTTTCATGATCTGAGACCATTGCATGTTTATTTTGGAGGTTGTGCATGCAGAAGCCTTGACTTTTATGTCTTCCTCTAATGGTATGATTTGTTCTTCCTCATCCAAAATGATTGAAGAAAATACCTGTTCACAAAGAAAGTAACCTTCTATAGTCTTATTTTTTCCCCTTTTTTTGGCATTTTCCCAGGCAGTTATTTGACTTTTGAGTCCTTTATCAAGAGGAAGGGATACTCTAGGGACCTGTAAGTTCTCAGTTCCTCCAAGGTGGCACAATCAAGGGAGAGGGGTTTATTCCTGTCCTGTCCTGCTCTCCTTTCTGGGAGCCACTGCAAGCTTTTCTGCATAGGATATGTGAGTAGAATTCTCTGTCCAGTGCCTCCACCATCTCCACCACCTCAGCACTCTTCCTCCCCCAGGACCACCACTCAGGGCTTAGAACCAGATCAGCGGCTCAATCCACCATGGTTTTTAAGTGGAGGGCTCCAAAAATGGACTATGCTGCTGCAGTGGCTGCTGCTGGGGGGAACAGACCATGTTACCTTCTCACTCAAGTGAAAGAGCCTTCTCACTTACCTTTGAAGCTGTCTTTGGCTTTGTGGGTTGAGTAATTTGGGAACCGAAGGGAATTCCACCCCCAAGGCCTGCTCTGGTCCTGTCTGTGCATGGCCAAGACTGGGCTGTGCTGTGCTCCACATCCAGTTCGATACACCTTTTCTGTCATTCTTCCAGCCTTCCTTGGACTGGAAATCTCTTTCACTCTCCCATTTTCTGGCTTCTGCTGCTCTAGAATTTGTTTAGAGTCATTTTTTTACAAGTATTTTATGGATTATGGGGGAGAGATTTTACAGTTCCATCCTTCTACTCTGCCATCTTGGTTCTGCCCCCAGAATGTGTGACAGTTCCAAGTAACCCAGGTTTTGAGTCTTAAGAGAGTTCTTATGGAAGAGGCAAAAGAGCCTCAGTCATTAGCCTTGGGGCTTGTTGATGGGTGCCAAGGTATAATAGGGCAATATATATGCATATATGTGTGGTGCGTGTGTGTTGATATGCACATGTGACCAGGGATAGATTTGCTTCTTTACAAGACGTGACTTAGGAACTTGTCTATCTCCACAAACACATGAGCATTCACATGAGCACTTTTGAACACAAGTTGTGTTTCTCCACAAATGTCAGAACTATTCTTAGACACTTTATATAAACCTTAATGACTTGGGTTTCTCCACTCACAAACATGACTTGACTAGATGGCTGGCATTTCATATTGACCATATATAGCAGAGGTGGGAATGACAACAGGGACTTCTTGTCTCCAGGGATGGATGAGAATGTCATGCATTCAGGGCAGCCTTTAGCTTTTTCTATGACACACAAATAGTGGGAAGAAGGGAAGCTGGGTTTTCATGGAGTTGGATTGTAAATGGGTTCTTGCAATGCCCAGGAGCCTCTCCTTTATTGACATGATGAGTGGGTGCATGAGAACTAGGGCTTAGTGACTTAGGAGTAAGAAGTCAGCAATCAGCTTGGGCAAGTGAACTGGTAGATTCTCATCCAGTAGAAAAGCTGGGTAAGGTAGGTTTTTTTATTTCTGTTTGGAGTTTTCCAGGGAAAGTTCTCAATAAAAAATTACCTTCTTTACCTGATACTCCTACACCCCTTCCACCTCAATGAGACTTGAGACCAAGCAGATGAGTTTGCCTAAGACTGGTTCAGACTGAAATCATATGGAATGAGGAGTAAACAAGTGGGTTCCCTGCCCCCCACCCACTGCCAGGCTCCTGAGTCTCTCCCCAGCCTTCAAAGTAGAGCCCTTTAGTTTTAGCCTTAACCAGTAGGGCATGAAATATAAATAAGCCTTTCCTTGTAGAAAAACACACGGTAATATGTCCCCAAGTCTTACAAAAGTTATTGACATTTATTATAATTGAATCATTCAATAGAGGAAGCAGTTAAGAGTGAAACTGGTCCTTGCTGTGAACAGGCAAGTGGATGCTGGTGACGTATAAGTGAGCTGGAGGACAGCATGTATTACAGCAGCATCAGTGCCCTACGATTGTTCTATAAATCTGAGTGGCTTGTTAGCTAAAAGAAAGAGAGTGAGAGAAGGGAAACAATGACCTGCCAATGCCTCAATTTGACCTGCCTACTGGAGCCTCCAGTTGGAGATCACGCTTCATGTCTAAGGGAGTGAAGGCACTCAGGGTGGGAAGGAAAGTGTCAGGGAGACAGTGGAATGTCCTGGAATTTTGATAATCAAATGAGATCACACCCCAGGTAACTCCCTAGCCCTTCCCATGCTGATGAAAAAGAGGCTCTTGGAAGCCTAATGGCTAGTGTAGTGTTTTTTATTGTTTGTTTGCCTATCCAAAGTAGTTCAGTGTTCAGTGCATCAGTCATGATTTACATTCACAGAATCAAAATAGCAGAAGAAATTGTGTTGAATGGTAAGAAACAGCAGCCAGAGTGGAAAAAAGAATGGGCACATTGCTACCTTCTGGAGCTTGGATTCTCAGTCTCCAATCCCAGCAAACTGGGGATTGGCCCATGTGTTAAATCTCCCAAAGTCCATGTGGAATGACCATATAAACAGCCACCACGACATCCACTGAATAGTTACCTCAGACTAGCCTGGGCAAGAATATCTGCCCCAGAGTCTGGGTAGGCATCTCAGGCTGCAGCTCACATGCTGCCTCTTTCCTTCCTAATCATACTATAGCCATGGGTGCTCAGGAAAGGAACTCTTCCATTTTGGGGGCACCATGCAGCCAACGGAGCAGGAGGAGGAAAGTTCAGAAGTGGTGAAAAATTGTTCCAGACTCTGGTTCAAGGTGGGAGTGGGAAAAATGAAGGATCGCAGGCATTGTTGGAAGAATCGGATCCCAGAGTGCTGCCCACAGAATGTGGCCCATAGTCATGAAATGGCCAGGTCAGTGGTCAGTGGCCAGCAATGGATAGTCTAGATCAGCTTTGCCCTTTTTCTCCAGTGGTTAGTGATGATATTGTCCCTCTCTCTGGGCAATCTAAGGATGACAACACAGCTTTCTCAGGTCTAATAGAAAACTACAGTTTTCATGACCATATTTAAAATACAAGGCATTAGGGCCTTTCCTTGGGGGCCTGGTTCAATGGAGACTTCAGTCCAGCTCCCATATCTCCTAGGAAGGCACTTCCACTCTATGTTAAAACCAGAAAAATTCAGGAATCAGAGGAAAAAATGGAACATTTAGATCAACTGAAGGAATAGATTATAAATCAATGAAAACATATTTGTCCATTGAGTGAAATGTTCAATTTGTCATTTGTCAAGAAACAAACACCAGCCCTTTGGATTAGGCTACTTTGCTGGAATTATAGTCATAATTCTCCAAAGAATGCTGGAATAGGAAAAATGGGATTTGAGTTGAAATAGGAAAGAGTCATAAGATAATTTAAAGGCAAGAACACAAAAAGGGAGAAGAAACTGGGGCTCTCTAAAAAAACATATTTATGAAAATATTTTGTTTTGACAATCACATATATTTGCCCCATGTTCCTGCTCTCCTTTCTCCCAGAGAGGCAACCCACATGATGATATCAAGGAAATGGAAGAAACATCAATGGCCCTTGACTGTGCTACATGAGTATAATGGAATAGTCCTGTGCTATAAGAAACAATGTGAAAACCTCTGAGAAGCATGAGAATATGTACCCAAACTGATACTGAACCAGGAAAATGGTCTCCTTTGACTCCAAGAAGAGAACACATTTGGGAAGACTTGATCAGTCCAGTTCTGATCTCTCACTCTGGGCCCTGAGCTGTACTGAGTGAGGAATGCCTTGTGTGGGCCTGCCTGGCCACACTACCCTTGACACTCAGAACATCTTCCTCCATCTTCTGACCTCAGACTGGACATCATCCTGGAACCATCATCAAATGAATATTGCCCCTGCTACTTGAAAGGATGTCACTTTAATCACCCAGGGGCCCATTCACCTTCTTTGTGACTCTCCTTGGCTGCCACAATGTTCCATGTGTTGTCTTCCCCATCAAGAAGGAGCTCCCAAGGGCAAAGGCTATTTTGATTTCTTATTTGTATCCCTCAGGACATAGCATAGTTTCCACTCTCTACTAAATGCTTAGTACATTTTTTCTTTCCTTTTTTTTTGCTTCCTTCCTTCTTTCCCTCCCTCATTCTTTCTCTCTTCCCTTCTTCCCTCCCTCTCTTCTTTTCTCTTTTCTTCCTTATTTCCCTCCTTCATTTCTTCTTTCCCTTTTGTCCCCCTTCTTTCTTCTAGCCTTTCTTCCCTCCCTTCCTTCCCTTTCTTTCCTCCCTCCTTCCTTTCCTCTTTCCCCTTTTCACTCTCATACTTCCTTCCTTTCTCCCTCTCCTCCCTCCTTCCCTTCCTTAAATAAAGAGTCAAAAACATATTGTATGAGGAAACAGCACATTCTCAATACAAGAGTGAGATAAAGTCAGGCTGTTTGGGAGTGGCTCTGCCAGGCATTTAGGGTTAGTTGCGTCAGGAATTCTAGAACAAATGACTGCCTTTACTCTCCTCATTTGCCCCTCAGTTCCTCCCATGGAGAGGCAATCTTGAACCTCTTTGTGAAGCCCGATGCCCTTAAGTGCTAGTGATAATGAAAGGGTCATTGGAAAGAGGCCCTTTGTGGTCACATCATTCAGAGAATCTTGCATGATTTTGACAGATGCTTGAGAAAACCTTTGTTCAACGAGAGTCTCAAAGGTGGAGATTTTCCTGCCAAAATTGTTACTGTTGTTAAAAGTCAAAAGTCGCTCCCCTCAAACTCAGCACGGATTTTTCATACCATTTAATGACTTATGTGAAGGTATGACTCACTATTGAACATCCTGCTGACCTCTGCATGCCTTTCATTGAGGACATGCTGATACCTACGTAGAATATTCACAAAGAAGGCTGTAGGAAGTGGAAGGGCAGTGAGTGCACAGGTCATAAGCCTCTAGTGTTCTCTTCATTTCCACCAGCTATCTTGGTTTTCTCCCTCGCTTTCAGGTTGATCTTGAGAAGTGACTTTTAAATGGACTTGAAACAGGACTTTTGTTAGCACATCCCTCCTTTCTACTCCCTTGGTACATTCCAGATGCTCTCGTCATATTTCTTGTCTTCAGTGCCATCTTTCCTTCATCCAGTTGCACACTTGGGATGGTGATGGCAGAGGCCAAATGCAGCATCCTTGGAGGCATAGAGTTTATTACTGAAACCTTTGCAGACCTTTTCCATTATTTTCTCCATGTGTTCCTCCTCTCCAGTTTTAGCTCCAAATACCCTTGGGACAACTTGGTATATTTTGGTCTCCTGCCAAGCTTTCTTTAAACTTGGTTTTCCCTTCACTACTTTGTTTTGTTTTATGGATGTTGTTGCTTGCAAGGTTCCATTACACTTCTCTGAGATTTTATAAGGGAGTTTAGATTCCAAACAGGTGTTCCTCTTGGCTTCCCTAGCTCTCTGCTTGGCAAGAAGATGGAGAGTTTGTTGGCTATCGGGGACTTCTGGGCTCATTGGATCTCTTCATTACATACTGTGTTTAAAGTTGGGCATTAAAAGATTGAGACGGGGGTTGATTTCCTTGCCTCTGTCAACTTCCCTTTGCTCAGCATCAGTAACTGTATGAATCAGGTCAACTTGGAGGAGCCAGATCACTTTTTCATTTTTGTTCTTTCATATCATTTTGATCTTAGCTGCAATGAGCTGCTTGTTGGACTGTACACAAGCAGAAAGCTGATTCGGGAGCGCCTCCCACATCAGTAATTACTCATTTCCTGACTGGGAAAATGGAATTGACTTATTGTCTTTGGGGTGTTTTTCCATTCCCTCCACGTTCAGGCTCTCCTGACTCTTCTCATCATGGTATTTAGGTGCAAGCCTTCTGTGTATTATGAAAATATTTTGCCTCTAATTTGTGACTCCTAATCAAGTTATCTACTTCCCCTGCCCCCTTCCATTCCCACATGTCCTTCATTTGGAATGATGCTGGGTAGATGCTGGAGGAAAAGGTAACCCAAGGACAGCTGTCTTTGGGTTGCACCTATAAACCAAGTACTAAGACCCCAAATGCAGCAAACTCAGCAAGGACAGGAAGAAGACAGCTGAAAGATCATTGCCACAAGGTAATTTGTGCAGACTCAAACAACTGGAGGC
The DNA here is from genome assembly GCA_028658325.1 of Potorous gilbertii. Classification (NCBI taxonomy): domain Eukaryota; kingdom Metazoa; phylum Chordata; class Mammalia; order Diprotodontia; family Potoroidae; genus Potorous; species Potorous gilbertii. The sequence continues at coordinate 1,307,632 of CM053772.1, forward strand.
AATCTAGCAGCCCTCAGCTCCCAATGCTTCACTCTCCTAGTCCCTCCCCTATTATTGCCTCTACACTGCTGAAATTCTGAGCAATGTATGTAACCTGGGAAGTCAAACTCTTTGCAAACCCTGGGGCAATAGTGGTTCCAAGTGGCTGCAGTGGCTGGGAGTCCCCTTCCTCCAGGGGTGCCTCCCAATTCACTTTCTATCCCTGCCCTCTCCATACTCACATGGCAGCTGCCAAGTTTATAGAGCTTGGTCTGTCTAGTGTTTCAGGAATAGATCTGTGGATAGGAAGGAAGGAAGGAGGTTGAGGCCTAAGAATCAGGCCAGCCTAGATTCCTGAGAAAAAGAAAAGAGGATGTCTAGTGTAGGTGTGCAACAGAAAAATGAAAGGTGGTGGAGCTCAGGAACGCACTCATCAAAAGTAAATAAGATGGCCCACAGAATACAGGAGCCAACAGTAGGAGGAATGAGAAGAGCAGAAAGCCCAGTGCAAAGGTATTTGGGAAGATTCGCCTTCTGAACAGTGGCTTAGAAGAGTCTCCAAGAAGGCCCTCTAGATTGACCTTGGGGCCCAGAGCAAGGAAAAGGACAGGCCTGACCAGGAGCCTGGAGGTGCCTCAGGAATATCTCAACATCTAATCCCCACTCTCAGCTCCTCACTCTGTGATGGGGCCAGAGATCAGCAATCCTAGCGTCCTGAGGGGACATAAACAGTCAATAAACATTTACCAGGAGCTTACTACGGAGCAGGTTCTGGGTTAAGAATATATATATAAGCAGAAAGGGCTTACAGAGTTTTTGTTCTCCATGAAGAAGGAGAAAGCTGTAAATGGGGGTGTGGAAAATGCACAGATATGGTTCTGGGGGAGGAATCCAGAGGGCAATTTGTGGAGAAAGTAAGAGATGGAGATCACTGTCCAACCACTGAAGCAGGATTGGGTCTGCTAAAGGAAATGGGCTGGATTCTTAGCAAAGATAGGGCTGGAGACCGCCAAAGTTCACCAAGGAGGAGGAGAAAGGAGCAAACATTGGAAGGACAGAGACTTCATCCAAGTAAATGGGCTCCAACAAAACTGAGTTCAGATCAGTTGGGCAGTAGCAAATTCAGGAAAGCCCCTGAAAGGACAATGGGACTATTCCAGGAATATCCCAAATGATTCAGAAAAGACAACCTAGAAATAAGAGGAGATGGCTAAGTGGAAGGTACAGAGACTGGAGTGCCTGACAAAGAAATGGACAGGGACACTGGAACCAGGCAGACAGCCTTTCTACATCAATAGATTCTCTGAAAGAGAAAACGACAGAATTGGGATGCTCAAAAGCTGAGACAGAGTAAAAATAATGAAAGAAAAAATGAAATCTAACAAGATGGAGAGGTTGAGGGAAGACAGACATGTTAGTATATTGCTGAGGAAGCTGCCAATCAATGTAACCATTTTGAAGCAATTTGGCATTATGCAAATAAAGCAATTGAAATGTCTAAAACATTTGGCCTAGAGGTTACACTATGAAGTGTATACCTCAGTGACATTATTGATTAGAAGAAGGTCATTATCCACACCAAGATATTTATAAAGCACTTTCTGTGACTGCAAAGAACTGAAAGCAAAGTAGATGCTCATCACTTGGAAAATGACTGAAAAAATTGTGGTACATGAATGGAATGGAAGAGGGAAACAGGGGAAGAGTTGCATGAATTGATGCAGAAGGAACGAAGTAGAGTCAAGGTAACAATTTACCTTGATCACGGCAATATCGCTAGACGGAATGATGACCAAAAAACAATCCAAAGTGATTATTTACCAATTACAAAGAACAAGCATAAATAAGACGAAGAGGTGTGAGGAGAAAACTCGTCTCCTTTGCCAAAATCAGAAGTCTGCCAGGGGTAGCATACTGCATAAATGTCCAGATATAAGGAATATATTGACTGCTTTGGCTGATTTTCTCTTCTTTTTCTGTAAAATAATATATTTCATAGAGTGGTTCCCTGGAGGAGGAAAATCTGGTCATAAAAACCCAAAAGACATAAATAAAAATGAATTAAAAGAGTAATGACAGGGGAAGAACCTAGGAGAGATCTCTAAATCATGAAGCAGAAGTGAGGATGCAAAGGATCAATTGAAGAATCCTGGGTCTGACTGGAAAAATCAGCTAAGATAAAAAAAAGAAACAATTCCTGAAAACTACATTTAAAGAAATCATAGGGGACAATTGCTCATAATGGGAAGCACATGACAAAACTCAGACTACAAGAATCTATGGAATAGCAACAAAAAGAAGCCTTGTGCCCATTTTGGGACTGGTGTCACCTGGTGTCACTCTAGGAAGGTTTCATCTGAGGAGGCTAACTGAGGGTCTCAGAGGGTCCTCTCCTCTGTGCCCTCTGCACCAGATGTTGGGTCCTAAGTCACAATGCTTTTCAGAGTAGCTGTCTTTCAAATATTCATCAGAAACCTTGTGATCCCCTATGACCAAACACCTTTGAGAAGGTTTCTTTGCAAATGTGATAACATTGGAACCCCAGTGCTTCTCTATGCATACCCAAGGAGAACATGAGCACCACTCTCTTATTTAACCATGCCATTCTTCTGTTTTCTTGTCCAATGGATATCAAGAAGCTCCATACTGACGTGAATCAGCTCTCCCCGCAAGGTGAGCCCTTGTTGGTCAGAGTGCAAGGAACTCCCATTCAGATCCCAGGGGGCTAAGTTAGTGTTCACAGAAGACATCTGAGGCTGGTAGATACCCAACATTATGTGTCTCATTTTCTACCTCTCTGCTGCTGTACAGGGAGAAGCAAAATGGGTCACACCGGACTAAAGGCCATCTTGGATTTTTCTTCCTTCCATTGGCTGCCAGGGTCAAAGGATTCCCAAACTTGACAGTGGGAACCTTTGTGTACCAAGTGTAAAGATTTGTGGTGCCATGTGTTGTTTTGCTCATGTAGGTTACATGTGTCCCTATGGTAATTTCTAGATGTGGCTTAATGGCAGACAAGAATAGTTATGTCCAGAACCGTCCTCCCTCCATCCTACCCTTCTCCAAGGGAGACTTTATTCCTTTCAGAAAAGGAAGCAGGAGGTTGGGACCAGGTGCTGGCCACTCTGTTCTCCTCAATGAGAGGGAGTCCTGGGCTAGAATGATTTCTCTCTGCTTACTTAAATATTGTTAGCTAGAGAAAATCATTTTTAGGTCCAAGCTGTGCTCCTGATTACTATCCATTAATGAGAAAGGAGTGCCTCAAGTTATCTATCTAAGGCTTGACTCCTTTCCCACCAGATGCCAGTTCCACAATGAACACACATAGCAAAGAGCAAGTAAATCCATTTGACCAAACATAGAGCAAACAGACATCAGAAAAAGTATACATAGGAAATTATATGCCAGACAACACATAGAATAAATGAGTTTTCCCATTGGAAATGAGATGGTCTCAGCTAACAAAGAGAGATAGGCCCAGATCTCACTCAAGGAGAAATTCTCCAAAGTCTAGAGTAAGGTGGGAGTAGAGAAATGACAGAAGTGCCAACAACTCTCCCTTTTAGCTTCTTCTCAGAGTTTACTCTCCATGAAGGGATTGGAATATGGAACCTTTGTTTTCTATCTCAAAGTTGGAAGTCAGAAGACCATGGTCTCTCTTCTCTCCAACTTTCACCAACTCTATGCCTTACACAGGCAATGAGAATTGAATAATCAATCTCCAATAATGCTTGGGAAACTGACATGGTCTGTGTCCTGGGCTGTCTCTTATCCCTCTGCAGATGTCTACAGATGATGCTCTGGTCTTTGAGAACCCAGCCTCAGACTCCAAACGGCAGTGAAGTATCGGAGTAGGAATCTGTTGATGCCTATTTAAGAAATTTGGTGAGTTGTATTCCCCTTGTTTTCCTACATACTCCACAGAGAACCTATCCAACTCTCTGTGCTGTAGGACCCACTTTGGCTTCTGGAAGAATTTGAATCTGAGCTTTAGTGGTACAGTTCCATCAATCACTTGATCTAGTAGAGTTAATCAGCCTGAAATGGTGTTCATATGGGAAGTCTCCTCTATTCTTGCTTGTAAACTATATGTTCTCAGTTGACTGGAATCCCAAGGTTAGCCATCATTGTGATATGAAGGTGCCCAAGACGTAAGGCCCTGAGGCTCCAGAGCAGAGGCCTGATCTATGAATGTACCACAGATCCATTCATTTTCACTCTAAGTTTCTTACTCATTCACTGAGCTCAGCATCCACTTTTACTGTAGGCCACATCTCTCCCTCCATTTCCCCTGAACAAAATTGTCTATTTCAGAATGATAGCCTAGCACAAAGGGAAAAAATGAAATTTCATATCAAAGGAACTGGGGTCAATTATTGGTTCTATTACCTATTTATCTGTGTGGTCATGGAAAAGTCCTTCAACTTCATTGGGCCTCAGTTTCCTTGTCTATAAAAGTTAGATGACCTACATCAATCACCCGTCTTAACCCTCCTTCACTCTGATGGAGTAGTGATTGCTGACTGCAGGCTGGTAGGTCCTCCAAGACTTCTTACATCCCAAGGCTTTTCCATATCAGAAGGACCTGGTGATATCACCACCATATATAGACTGTTAGAACCAATTTAAGTCCTGTGTTCTGTTCTGAATGTCACATTTAAGATGAAATTGGCACACTTAGCCTAGACAAAAAACGGCGTATAGGATAGTGAGTGTCCTGGATACCATGGCAAGAGAAGTTGAGGTGAAGGACCAAAGGATTCTCATCATGAGAAAGAGTACCAGGAAACTGTGGTAGCTCATTTTCTGAGGCACACAGCCATGGAGAGGCAGAAGCGTCGCCTGCCTGTCATCAGCTTTCCATCTCAGGCAAGCAGGACATTACTGATGCATCTTCCCTGGACCTATGTCCCCTGCTCACAGCTTTCCCTCGGTCTGGATCAACCTAGACCACACTAAGCATCCAGGCTTGCCCAGAGCACGTTTCAATGACTATTCAGAGTCCTGGATACATTGGATTGCACTGAAGGGTCCATTCACTGTAGACTTGTGAATTTGAAAAAGGGCCTGGAGGACTCATGTGGATAATTCATCCCAGCTGGTAACTGTCCTCCTATTCTCTTGGATAGAAAGTCCCCAACTAGGCATGTGAGCCCAAGTGACTTCCTTTCTCTTCCTGGACTGATGCCCAGAACAAGCGTGGGGACACGACTCTTCCTTTCAAATCTTGGAAGGGTTTTCACATGGAGGAGAGATTTGTGGCAGTCTATAGGATTCCAGAGAATAGGCCTAAAACCAGGAAGTGGGGATTCCAAGAAGGCAGATTTGGACTTAGTACAAGAAATGATTTCCTAACAATGAAGTCACCTGAAAATGGATTCAGTGGAATGTGGTGGCTGCTTGTGGGAAGGGCTGCACTGTACTGGAATAGCTGGCATGTCCCAGTCCTAGAAGAATTGAAGCAGAGGAAGTGGTCTTGTATTCCAGAGAAGTGTCTTAATTGTTGGGAGGTGCCAATTAGTAGGGGCAGCTGGATGGCACTGCAGTGAACAAAGTTCTAGGCCTAGAATCAGGAACAGTCATCTTCCTGTATTCAACTTTGGTCTCAGACACTTACTAGCTATATGACCCTGGGCAAGTCTCTTAACTGTTTGCCTCAATTTCTTCATCTGTAAAATTATCTGTGGAAGAAAATGGCAAACCACTCCAAGTATCTCTGCCAAGAAAAACCTAAATGGGATCACAGAGAACTGGACACAACTGAAAAATGACTGAACAATAGTCCTTAGAGTAAAGGGTCTCTTGTCTCTCAAGGCTTAATGAGGCCCCCTAAAATCAGGGAACAAAGCATACTAGGGTATTCAAATTATGGTTATTCTGGACTCCTAGAACCAATAGAGAAGAATCAGCTGTCCCATCAAGCAAACAGTCATGTGGGCCAAGCACTCTGTACAAGTCAGAACTTGGTGAGAGAAAGGGTGATCAACATTTGATTAGACATGAACTTTCTGTGAGAATGTGTGTGTATACACGTGCACAAGGAGACACATAGACACACACTCAAAAACTAGTCCAGTTGGGTCCTTGTCCAGAACAGGCACTCAATCAGGCTGTGGTGAACAGGACTGTATACTGCCAAATGCTTCCAATGGCAAGTATGTCTTATCTCACTCATGCAAGAGGGTCTTTCCAGGGATAGCCATGGTTTTCAAAGAGAGTTGCATTTAGTTACTCCCTGAGCACTTGAGAGTGATAATGTTTTTGAGTTGTTTTAGCCATGTCCAACTTTCTGGCCCCATTGTTTTTTTTATGTTTTTGTTTTGTTTTATTTTGGCACAGGTATTGGAGTGGTTTACCATTTCCTTCTCCAACTCATTTTATGGATAAGGAAACTGAGGCAAACAGAGTTTAGTGATTTTCTCAGGGTCCCAGAGCTAGTAAGTTTCTGAGGCTAGATTTGAACTAAGTTTTTCCTAATTCTAAGCTCAGTGCTCTATTCACTGTGCCCACTAACTACCCTGTTCCATGCTAGAGTCCTACTTATCCATCAGCTTTCCTTAACTCAGTCTCTTTGTGCTAAGTGTTGTTCTTTGACCAAGTCTGTTACTCATTAACTCATCATGAACTCTGGGCAAGCATCAGCATTTCCTCAATAAAATGCAATCCTCATTTATTGATACAACTCGAATATTTAGAGACAAAAGCTTGATATTTGAGTGACTTGGGAATTTGGGAATTTGAGTGACTTCTGGAAGTCTTTCTAACTGAAACATGGCAGAATTATATTGGGGAAGGATTTGGAGCTCCTCATGCCTTTGTGGGGTGGGGAGGGGAGAGGGGATTCGTTTTTGTTTATGATTAAAGAACCTTGAATATTTTGGCATTTCAGTCCAGCTAGTTAAACCTTATGATCTAATTAGCATTTGGTATTTGATAACGCTAGTGACTAACGAGAACATCCACATGCAAAGCATTTCTGAATCAAAATTTCTTGTCAGAGAATTCTATTAAAAATAGGAAAGAAGCAGTGTTTTTCTTTCTTCTCCCTCATTTCCCTTCTGGTTTATTGGTTAGTGTCTAATTCTGAGATGAAAACTTAATGATGTCTGAATGTCAGATATCCCAGCTTCCGTCCTCAATTGCTCTTTGATGATGCTTCTCCATCTGTTACCTGAAGCTCTCAGGTAAGGATGAAACCCTGGAGACCTGGAGATCCCAGCTGAAGAGTAATTCTTGACAGCACCTCTTGCCTTGATGTCCCACCCAAACCTAATATCATTGTGCAAAGCATGCCCACATCTTCTTCTCTGGAGATTTACCTGATTACTGGAGACTAGCTTTTCAGAAATTGACTGTCATGGCATATTTATATTTCCTAAACAATGGAGACTAGCTTTATCCAAGTCTGAGATAGTCAAATGGCCAATTTGAAGTTTGCAAAGTGCTTGCTCTTATTAGAACAGCTAACTGGTGTAGTGGATAGAGCACCAGCCTCAAATCAGGCCTCAGACACTTCCTACCTGTGTGACCCTAGGCAAGTCACTTAACTCTACTTGCCTCAGTTTTCTCGACTGTAAGAGGAACTGGAGGATAAACTGCACACCATTCCAATATCTTTACCAAGGAAACCTCAGATAGGGTCAGGAAGAGTCAGACACAACTGAAACAACTCAAAAATAACAAATTCCATAAGTTAATTCATTTGATTTTAGTTTAAAAATATTAAGAAATAACTAGCCACATTTAGTCCTAGGAAAAATATCACAGACAATGGAAATATTCAGTACATAATCACATGACTTTTTTTGTCATTATGACTGTTTATCCTTCATTTTCGAAGAGGGCCAATGATGTTAGTTGAGGTATGGAACCCCCACATGAGCATATTCTATATGCAAGACTTTAGTACATCGAGTTATTGTTGTCCACCTTCAACGTATCGGAAGAAGTTATCTTGACCAGGCGATTCTTATAATGGTTTGGATTGCCAAATATCCTAATGCAACCAGTGCATTCTGGTCTTCTGGGTCTGGGATATAGGGAGTCTGAGGCCGTTCTGAAGAAAAGTAGAACATCAGTCAACAAATACTGTCTATCTGCTAGGGACTTTGCCAAACATCACTGATACAAAGACAAGCAAAACAGAACAATCCTTCAAATAACTTCCATGTCTAAGTAGAGACCACATAGATAAGTATGTCCAGAATATATTCATAATAAATCCATTAATTCAAGTTAATTGGAGGGAAGTGCTAACAGATTGGAGAGATAGAAGAAGGCCTTATGTGGGAGGTGACATGAACTAAGCTTGGAGATCACCTGAGGCACAGGGGAAAACAGAGAGTGTTCAAGGCATGGGGAGTAGCCAGGTCAAGGGAACAGAGAAGGGGGTAGGTATGTCCAGCGTGAGGACCCGTAAGAAGCCCAGTTGACTGGACCACTTCTATAAATGGAAGCAATATACATTAGGACTCCAGAGGAGGTTGAGCCTGAGCTGGTGAAGGAAGGGCCAGACAAGGGAGTTTGGAGCTGGCCCTGGTTAACAGGGAGCTACTTGAACTGATGAAGAAAATTACCCATATATGGTGTAAGGGGACTATTTTTGTTTTGTAATACATAATATATTCCATATTTCTTATAATATATTCACTTATGTGTTATTATATATAATTGCACTCATGCGTAGTAATACAGAAAAACATATTACTTACACCAACAGTTGAACATGTCGTCTCTTTTCATGTCCCATAGAATAATTTGAGAAACAGACTAAAATGCTTAAATGAGCAAAGAGGCACATCTTTAGAGGGTGTCTAATGACGTTTGTGGACACAGCTCCGATCTTTTGATTCTATGCCCTCTGCCAGAACAAGAGCCTTGGTTAAGAACAGCTCTGATGTGGGCTGCCTTGTGACATGGATTCCAAGTCCCTGCTGGGGTTGATGTAGTAGATAGAGCACTGAGCCTGAAGCCAGGAAGACCAAAGTTCAAAACCTGCCTCAGGCCCTTACAAGGCCTGTGACCTCCAGGGAAAGTCACTTCATATCCATGTGCCTCAGTTTCCTCATCTGTAAAGTGGGGCTAATAACATTTACCTTGATGGGCTGTTGTGGGAATCAAATGAGATAGTGACGACAGTGTTTGGCACACTGCCTATAACACAGAAAACTCTATGTAAACATTAGCTATGCTGGGGACAGACAGAGCCTGTAGAGCCCGGCCAGGGGCAGGGAGCGGAAGACAGGGCGCAAGGACAGGGTCCCCAGTACACTGCTGCGATTTCCTTTGAAATTCCTCAGGGAGGAGTTCACTGCTTCTCATTAAGCCCGGGCCTTTGGGGCTCAATAGATTCTTTTTCCTGAGCTCATCAAGGATAACTCACCACCTCTTCACAATGTCTTAATGACTATCTCCCAGCCTTAATTGCCGAAGAAAATGAAGACAAGCTCCAGGAAGATGGATGCCCTGGGAGCAGATAGAGGGAACCATGGAGGTTCTATTTCCAGGGCCCAGTACTTTTCCAATAGCTTACAAGGGCAGCAGCAGCAATAGCAGCATTCATGTAAGAGAAGGATGACACACAGGTGCTGGCCTCCCTCCAGTCCTGCCAGCACCGGGAGGCTGGAGGCAAGTTGCTATAGCAACAGCATCATTTATAGGATCAGCCCATTCTCTGGAGAAGCCCTTGGAAAGGGAACTCATTGCCCAGAGGATGGCAAGGGTCCAGGCCCCACAGTGGCCTGGGTTTGAAAAGACTTGGTTGTATTAAAGAGGGAGAAGTCGAACCCTGCAGGGTGATTGATGCAATTTGGATTCATCATGAGGAGCTTTCGGAGGGCCCTGAGCACAGGTAAAGATTTCTGCACCAGGACTGTGGGCATAAAACTTTATGGTAGCTCCCACTTAACATTTTCTTTAATGGGACAGTCTGAGAGATGCTACGTCTTTTCTCCAGAGGGTGCTTCGTATCAGAGAATTACAAAATGTCAGCTGCAAAAGCCCTCAGAATTCATTTCTTTCCATCTTCTCATTTTACAGAAATGGAAACTGAGGTCCCAGGAGACTTATTTTAGGACTGGTGAGGAGTGCACAAGGCCAGAGCCCAGAGGTCTTTTCTAATTTCCCATTTCCCAGAGACAGAGGTTTTACATGTTTTCTGCAGCCATTTTCCCCCAAACACTGAAAGAGTTTCTTCAAAAAGGATAAAGGGCTTCCATTTCTGCTGCTAGAGATTCCTAGAGCTGGTGAAGAGTTAGGCAGTAGTAGGTGCTTCTCCTTTCCCCTCCCCTGCCATTCCTTCAGAACACCTTCAGAATCTTTCTAGCCCTTAGCTCTGTTGACATGTGACTCCTTGGTTCTGCCTGTATATAACTGCAATATTTTTGCTGCATTCAAGGCCTGTCACAATGTGATCTCATCCTTCTTTTCCAGCTTTCTGGCAAACTATACATACAACCAAACCAAGCTATTCTATGCCTAAGCCCTCCAGTACCCACTGGGCTTACCACAGTGCTTTGGCTGAGGCTCTTCCCATGCCTATCTTGCCTTCTCTCCTCTCTACTGAGTGAATGCCTCTTCATTCACACAAGGTAGCTCAAATGTGCCCAGTGCCAGAAGGACTTCCCTCCTCCCACCAGGGGTTCCCAGGATGTCCTTTCAGCTCCTATGGGACTGTTTATCTTGTAGCTTGCTTGCTCACTTCTGTGTCCCATGTTCTGAGAGGACAGCACCACACAGAATACCGACCATTGCTACATCTCCCAGTGTGAGCACTCTGGAGTTCTGCACACAAGAGGCTGAATGATGATTTTGTTGACTGCCTCATGAAATCCAGGATTAACCAACTAACTTTTGGGGTAGCACCTCCTGAATCTCTCCAGCTTGTGGTAGATCTTTTAAATTAGTGTTTCTTCTTGATAATAGCCAGAATTTCTATCACATTTTGGGATCTGAGATGTACTTTAAAAATATGACCTTATGTGATCCTCATGACAACCCCAGGAGGTCAGTGCTATTAGTATACCTATCTTACAGATGAGGAAACTGAGGAAGGCAAAGGCTAATTGACTTGCACAAGGTCCCACAGCTGCTAAGTGTCTGAGGCTATATTTGAACTCAGATTATTCTTACCCTAAGCTCAGCCCCCTATCCCCTGTACTCCCTAGCCTCTCTTGCTTGTTAATAGTGACATCCAGATTTTAATTGTATCCTCTACTTGAAAAAGCATTAAGGAAAACTTGGTTCATGAAGCACTTTCAAAGGGAAAGATGATTCTTAATAGAAGCCAAACAGCACTGAATCATCACTAAAGTATCAGGTTTTCTTTGTAAAGCTTTCACTTCCAAACCACAAAGAGTTTTAAGGCCAGAGATAGTGAATGAGGAGATCATCTGTCCCTAAAAGTCCAACAATCCCATGAAGGCTCTCACCTGGGTCACCCCAGGGAGCAGGGCATTGGAAGGACTTGGCATTGTTGCTTCATTTCATCCATTTCATACTCAGAGAATATTTCAGGAGTCCTCCTTAAGCTGACCCTCTTCTCACAGCTCTTCAGTAGACTCAGCACGTGCCCGTTGAGGTGGCAGATGGCTCCGAGTCATGTGGAGTCTATGCGCTGTGCCTGCTTCTCCATGGCTACCTTGTTCTTTCCTTCCAACAAAGGTCATCTGCAAGGTTGCCACCCCCTTCAGCTTTGCTTACTTATGTTCGCGCCATCAGTCACCACAAGGATGGAACATGTGTAGGCGATGGGCAGTGTAGACAAGTGATCCTCACCTAAGTATCTGAAGCAAATGCAGTAACATCTTTGAAATATCACTAAGGAACAAAATCTTTGCAAATAACATTAAAAAAACTCATTCAAAGGGTGGTAGATTCTGAAATTAAGATGGCCATCCCTTCTCTATCTTCCTTCCCTTCTTCCCATTGGTGCTAAGCACAAGACCCTCAACAAAGGATCTCAAAGGTTGCTACTCCTGGTAAGCCTCAGTTTGCAGGCTTTGATTATCTGTGGCCAAAACCAGACACTGACAGCTCTCATGCTTGTTTCCCTGAGCCCCAGTCAGAATAGAATGGATCTCGGGCTCCCAAAGAAACTATGGATCAATGGGCATGGCGTGGGTTCAACCAAAGCCTGCTCAACTCTGTCCTGTCTCAGCCCATGAATCTCTTCATTCTTTGTCCTAAAACCATCTGTCCCCAGCTATTTTGGAAATTCTTACCCCGTACTGGCACTGACCTTCTTGGCTTCTGCTGCCCTGCTATTGAACATTGAGAAACAGAAGTCACTGTCCATGCCAGCTGCCTCCACCACAAATTCAGATTCTCACCTTCCATTGGCACCTGCCTTTTACAAGGTCATCTTTCTCTTCTTCCTTGACTATCACACTCACTATAAAGCCTTCTCTTCTAGTTCTCAGGCTTCCCCAGTCACCTCTGCTATCGCACCTCCTTCTCAGCAGAATCAACCAATCAATAAACAATTATTATGTGCCTACTATGCACCAGTACTGAAGACACAAAGACAGAAAAGTCTTTGCCCTCAGGAAGCCTTCTCATTCTCTCTCTGTCTCTGTCTCTCTCTGTGTCTTTCTCTCCCTTCAGCCCCACCCTTGCCCCATCCCATGTTCTCCACAATCTGGCTTCACTTTTCCTTCTAGAATGACTTTATAGCATTTTTCTTCTTAAACATTCTCATCAAGCTGGTCAGTAGCTATTGGAGGGCTGGGCATCCTCTCTTGCTCATTAGACCTGCTGGTTATGCTCAGCCTCTTCCCCTCTACCTCTCCAAATCCTTCATTCTCTTCCAGAGTCTGCTGAGGTGCTACTTCCCCAACCTCCATGTTGCTCTTGTCCTCACTCCCTCTTCCAATAATCTTGAAGTTCCTTGTCTCTGAGCAGAAGCTTCTTCTCAGACAACTGTCATCCTCTGAGGTCAGCCTGGATGGTCTGATTTTTGCCTTCCCCTCAGCCCCTGAAAGTGGTGATTGCATTGAATCAATGAGGTTATTCAGTTGATAAGTATTTGCAAGAAGATCTTGGTAAAGAAAACTGTGCCACTTCCTAGAGAAGGTCTTCCATGATCCACACTCTCTCCCTACTTTTATCTAGCCCACAACTATTTGATATTTGCTTTGTATTCACATTGTTTTTACTTCCTCCTATACACATTCTTTTCCACAGATGCCAGAGGGCAGAGTCTGTTTCCAGTTTTTTGAATTTGTATTTCCAGTGCCTAATCTAGTGATCACAACCTGTAGGTGCAATGTATGTGCCAATAGCACCTACAGCAAAGGAAGAGAAGAGATAATTTGTGAAGAACTAAAAATAATCCTCCAAACTGTATAAATGTTTTAAGTTCTTGACTACTTCATTGAACAGATTGGTCAAAGTCTATGATGGTGAGGATACCTTGGAGATATGGCTT